>SJYQ01007040.1:101053-121634 GCA_006410935.1 Redunca redunca
CAAGCTGAAACTCCAGTACTTTGGCCACCTCATGGGAAGAGTTGACTCATTGGAAAAGACTCTGATGCTGGGAGGGATTGGGGGCAGGAGGAGAAGGGGATGACAGAGGATGAGATGGAGGGATGACAGAGGATGAGATGGCTGGATGGCATCACTGACTCGATGGACGTGAGTCTGAGTGAACTCCAGGAGTTGGTAATGGACAGGGAGGCCTGGGGTGCTGCGATTCATGGGGTCGCAAAGAGTCAGACAGGACTGAACTGAACTGAAGACAGGAAAACAAAAGGAAGCCTTGGGGATGGGCCTTCAGGCTAGAGGGAGAGACTGGAGATAGGCAAAGAGGGTGGCTATCCGGGTTGTGAGGAAAGGCATGTGAGGTCCCGGAGTGCCCCAGGTGGGAGTCCGGCTTCAGCCTGCAGAGGAGGTGCTTTCCTCGAGCTGTGTGACCAGGTGCCCTCACTGGCCAGCCCCGACCCCACGCCCTCCTCTTGCCACCACGCAGGACCTTCCATGCCCCCTCTTCCCAGACCCTTCTCCCACCTCCTCTGTCACCTCCTGGAGGGACTGAAACCCACCCAGAGCGTCTGCCGCTCAGGCTTCTCCCTGTGGTTCTCACGCCTGCAGTGACTTCCCCTCTGCCCCTCCTGGCCACGCCCTCTCCACCCTTACAACTGCCGTCCCACGCCTGGGCATTCTGTAAGGTATCCTGTAATGTCCATGCCTGAGTACTCTGTAAGGACGAGGAAAGCCGTGTTTCAGGCATCACACAGTTCTGGGGTAGACCTCCAGCCATGCTGTGCACTCACTGTGAGACCGGAACAAACCTTCTGTCTGCCTTTTCACCTGGAAACTAGATAATCCCTTCCTTGCGAGTCTTTCTGAGGCTCAAATGGTCTTATTTAAAGTGTCTGGCACACAATAAAAGTGAAAAGTGAAGTCACTCAGTCCTGTCCAACTCTTTGCGACCCCATGGACTGTAGTCTACCACGCTCCTCCGTCCGTGGGATTCTCCAGGCAAGAATACTGGAGTGGGTTGCCATTTCCTCCTCCAGGAGATCTTCCCAACCCAGGGATCGAACCCAGGTCTCCTGCCTTGGAGGCAGACGTTTTAACCTCTGAGCCACCAGGGAAGCTCTGGCACACAGAAGGTGCTCAGTAAATGTTAGCTCTCTTTCTCAATATTGCAGGTGGAGGTGGCTTTCTGGGTGGCTCAGACGGTAAAGAATCTGCCTGCAATGCAGGAGACCCAGGTTCCATCTCTGGGTCGGGAAGATGCCCTGGAGAAGGAAATGGCAACCCACTCCAGTATTCTTCCCTGGAGAATCCCATGGACAGACTATAATGAGCTATGGTCCATGGGATTACAAAGAGTCAGACACGACTGAGCACCTTTTACTTTTCTTCTCTTTCCCAAAAATTGTTATCGGGCTTCCCTGGTGGTTTAGACAGCAAAGCATCTGCCTGCAATGCAGGAGACCGGGGTTCAGTCCTTGGGTTTGGAAGATGCCCTGGAGAAGGAAATGGCAACTCACTCCAGTATTCTTGCCTGAAGAATCCCATGGCCAGAGGAGCCTGGTGGGCTACAGTCCGCGGGCACTTCTGAGTGACTACCACACACACACTCTTTCCCAGACACTGATACACGTCGGTCCTGATGCTAGAGCCACGGAGCAGCCAGCTAGTCTGTGGGCTGCTACGTGCCTTCCCCTCCTCCCTGACCGCCCGCGACAGGACAAGGTGAGCACGATGCTCATGTATTATGTACTGGAAATGAGCTATCACTTACTGCGTGCCTCCTCTGTGTCTGACCTTCCCCAGGTGCTTTCTAGACAGTCTCTCAGTGAATATTCACAATGACTGTGGAGGTCAGTGGTATTCATCTCTATCCTACTCCGATCAAGGGGAGGCTCTAAGTTCAATAACTTCCCTGAAGTCACAGAGCCAGTAAGTGACGGAGTCAAGATAGGAAACCAGCCTTCCGGATTCCAAAGCCCATGTCCTTATACACAGACCACATTGCTCTCACGAGAGATGCAGCATAAGAATAAGAGTAGGGACTTCCCTGGTGGTAGAGTGGATGAGAATTCGCCTGCCAATGCAGGGGACACAGTCTGACCCCTGGTCCAGGAAGACCCCACATGTTGCTAAGCAACTAAGGCTGTACACCACAACTATTGAGCCCCCGTGCTTCAACTCCCGGAGTCTGAGTGCCCGAGACCCTGCACTCTGCAAGAGGAGAAGCCACTGCAGTGAGAAGCCCAGGCCCCGCAAGGAAGAGCAGCCCACTTACTGCGACTAGAGACAGCCCTCCTAGAGCAACAAAGACCCAGCACAGCCCAGAATTTTTAAAAAAAGTAGTAGAAACAGTTAACACTGAGTGATTAGCTATTTGCTGGGAATAATTATAACTCTGAACATCTATTAGCTTAAAACTGTAAACACCCTATGAACCATTATTCTCCTGTTGTTTTCAAAGAAGAGCTGAAGCAAAGGTGGTGAAATGGCCACCTAGATCGCAGAGTGCAATCTATCTCTATAGCGTGTGGAACACTGCACTCCGCAATCTATCTTTTCTCTTCAATAATCACAAGACCCACCGCCCAATGAGAGAGGGATGAAGTGGGGAAGTTTTACACACTTTGCTGTTACCTGGGATGTTGCTATCCAACGGATGGGGGAAATCTGAGTGTGCTCAGTTTGAAAGCCTGCGTGCAGAGACACTGCCTGGAGCTCTGTGTGCAGCAGAGGCCACCGCCCCGAAGGATGGGCTAGATCACGAGGGTCGCGAGGAGGGTGGAGGAACCGGGAGACTGAATTTTGTCACCCATCCCTGGAGGCCTGACAGAGTCAGACGCCGCACAAAGATGACAGCAGCCCAAGAGAGCAAGGACAGGCTCTTCCAACCAGCAAACAGAACGGACAGCTTGCACAGTCCCTTGGGAGTATGTCACCATGATGTCACCTTGTTTATTCCCCACGTGGGAACTGGGCCCCACTGGCGCTTGATTAACTGCCAGCTGCAGAGAGGGAAATGACAGTGCTCTTAAACTTGCTCTTCAGATCGTCGACAGAACCCCAGCTAAAAGTCACTCACAAGTAAATCACGGGGCTGTTTAATCTTTGCTCCGATTCTGCGATTTAGAAGCAATTCCGTGTCACTTCCCTTCAATCGCTGGCCGTGTCACCACTTCAGTGTGGCGTGAGAATCACGCATGAAGCCCACGGGCATCTCTCATATGCCCACTCGCTGAGAAGGTGCCCAGGAGAAGCTGGTGAAGGGTGGGACAGCCCCTGGGGGCTAGGAAACGAGTCCAGGTAGGGAGAGGGACATTTAAGAAACAGTTAAAGTTGTATTAGGAGTTTGGGAAGGAAGTGAACAGAGAGCCCTGAGCGCCCACAGCATGGGTCTCAGCTCAGTCTTGGGTGGACAGAGGAGGCTGCCTTGCAGAGTCCATGTCCAGCTGAGGTTGGAGGTGCAGCAGGAGTGTGGCAGGTAGCAGAAGGAAAGAAGAGCGTGTACCAAGGTAAGAGCCAGCCAGGTCTGAGGAACAGAGACAAATCCAGGTGCCTGAAGGATAGAGAGCCACATGGAGGGCACTTCTAGGCAAGGAGGAGGCCCGGTCAAGGCAGATGATAAGGGACTCCTAGGTGAACGGTTTTACGGATTTTTGTTTTCAGGGTGATGGAAACGTGCAAGGATTTTAATGGGGAGGGAGGACAGTATCTGCAGTGTGGGGATGGACGGAGGGGAGACGCACCTCGGGGGTGAGGAACCAAGGTGTCCCGGGTGGGGAAGGAGGTGGTGGGGGTGGAGAGGACTCAACGGTGTGAGAGAGATCTAACAGTGAGGATTAGCAGGCTTGGGTGAGATTAAAGAGTCTAATGATGGAAAAGCAACCACTTTTCATCTCTCCCACAGCAGACATTCATCAGGGATCCACCGGCCTGTTGTCGATTCAGTCGGCTCCTGTCTCTACTGTTTAGTGGAAGGAGGGATCGCCCACAAGGAGCTTGTGGGTTGATTGACAGGCTTCCCTTCTTTGGGCCAACACTTACTGGGCATCTTTCATGTGCCCTACACTGTGCTAGGTGCCAGGAATACAAACAAAGATGTCATCCAGTCTCTATTTTTAAGTGGAAAGAGCATTAGAACAGCCAGACATGGGTTCAAATTCCCACCTCACCACCTCCTGGGCTCCAGGGGAAATAAATGCAACTGAAGTCCTTTTGGAGCCTCAGCTGGCAGCCCTGGGCTCAGAACACCCGGCTTCCAGGGTTGGGGTGTGGGTTACTGAGAAAGCGTGTGGAAAACAAGAACAGTGCATAACTCAAAAAACATTCATCCCCCCCCACCTCCACTCCCACTCCTCCTCTCTCCAGGGTTAAGTATCTAGACTAAAACTGACTTCTATAAATCAGGTTTGAGAAAACATTCCCCAGGAGAAAACCCACGTGATGGGCCTAATGATAATATTTCTACAACACACAGTGGCAGTCATTCTGGATGGGCAAGTTGCTGCCCTCCCAGGAAGCTTTCCGACAGAAGGAACTGCATTTTGCTTGGCTCTGTCTTAGCGTTGATTTTCCTTATAGACTCTGGGATTCTGGTTCATGCGCTTAGTTTGAGGCTGCATTTCCCCTCCTGAGCCCCCACCCTCCCCCCATCCCAGTCTCTCTGCTTCACTCCTTCCTTCTTCCCTGTACAGGTTTCTTGCAGCCTCCATCCAGACCCTTGGGCTCCTAGTCCAAAATCAAGTATCGTGGAGGTGGCTTGGGTCCCCGTGGTGGGCTCTCCACCCACCTGGGGGGACGTGCACGTCCAGGCACAAGTCACTGGAAAGGCTGGCCTTGACCTCAGCCCCTCCACCTCCCAGGGAACACCCCTTCATAAGCCACATGTCCAAAGAGCTGTGGATTTCTCAGCCACCTTTCACAGGTGTGTGTGTGTGTGTGTGTGTGTGCACCTGCGTGAACAAAAAGAACACTCTTCCTTCCCCAGGGGCCCTGAGCTGGCCTTTGCCCTTGCCTCTCCTGTCACTGAACAAAAGGCTAATTCCTGGTTGCCTCTGCCCGCTCCTCCACTCAGAGCCCTGCCGGCCCATTTATCACTGTGTTCCATTTACGCTCCACAGAGATATTTATTATTATGTCTTCTCATGTGGCTATGTTATTTCTCTTTCTTTTCATACTTTATCTGCCATTTCATATGTTTGGAGCAGGGGAGAGCCTCAGAGCATGACCTTACGACATTAGCTTGACCAGAAGCTTCCCAGGCCCTCTGCACACACCTCCGTCAGACCACGCATTACCTGGGATTAAAAGAGTTTAACCTGGCTGATTCCACTGCTTGCCTGAAGCCACAGATCAAGTAGCAGAGCCAGGATTTAAACTTCAGTCTACTGACTCCCTGATAGCTCAGTTGGTAAAGAATCCGCCTCCAACGCAGGAGACGCCGGATCAATTACTGAGTGAGGAAGATCCGCTGGAGAAGGGATAGGCTGCCCACTCCAGTATTCTTGAGCTTCCCTGGTGGCTCAGCTGGGAAAGAATCCACCCACAATGTGGGAGACCTGGGTTCGATCCCTGGGTTGGGAAAGGCTACCCACTCCAGTATTCTGGCCTAGAGAATTCCATGGACTGTATAGGCCACGCAGTCACAGAGTCAGACGCGACTGAGCGAATTTCACCTCTGACTCCAAGGCCTGTTGTTTAGAACACTGAGAAATAAGCAACTGGCACAAGACAGGGGCTCACTTAATGTTTGCTGAGTGGCTTTCCGTTAGCTCCCTATTGCTGTCTTGTAGATTTATCATAATCCACCTTTGTTTCCTCTTCCCCGAGCTAACACAATTCCCTCTCTTTAGACATGCAAGGCCAGTGAACACCTAAGCCTCGACTGCCCTTTCTCTGCCCAGAGCAAACACTACAGTGGGTCACACTCTCGGGCCGCACGGCCCTCCTAACCTGGCACGCCAGACCTCACCGTTAGCGGATGAGCACTTGCCTCCCCGTGGAGACACACACTCTCCTTTTATCAACTGAATGTCCTAAATCTCTGGAAAAACGAAACAGGAAAAGTTTATAAAGTAGGTTCATGCAGTGGTCTCCTTCTACTGCTCTGGAATTTTTACTTCATGCTCTAACTTTGGCCTAACACCTGAAAACCAAACACATTTTGGAAACGATACGACTCTGTGGTCCTGGTTATCTGTCAACAGCCTACAACTGAGAACATTCTCTAATTTCCTACAATGTTGCTTATATTTGAAAAAAAAAAGATTCCACCCGCCTACCAGTGCAGGGGACCCAGGTTCGACCCCTGGTCTGGGAAGATCTCACATGTCGGGGAGCAACTAAGCCTGTGTGCCACAACTACTGAGCCTGTGCTCTAGAGCCTGGGAGCCCACGTGCCTCAGCTACGGCAGCGCCAAGCCACAGACCCCACGCTCCACAAGAGAAGCCACCGTCCCGTTAGGAACCCACACACCACGGCAGAGTCGGCCCCGCTTGCTGCAGCTAGCAAAACATCAGCAAAGGCCCAGCACAGCCGAAAATGCAGGAATGAATGAATGACACTCCATGTCTCTGACTTCACTTCACACCAAACCAGTGAGGTGGCTATTATTATTATTGTTATTTTACCGATAAGGAAACTGAAGTCCACAGAGGGTAAGGGTCATGGCTACGGTTGCACAGTACGTAAGTGGCAGAGCCTGTAACACAACCTTCATCTTTTCATGTCTGATCTCTGATCTCTTCATTTCTGATCTCTTGCCTTAGGATATCAGCGCATTTCTACTGTTCTATTGTTTTTCTAAAAAAATACTTTTCAAGAGCTAGAAACACGAATATGGCCTTCATGATCATTTTTCTTGCAACATTATCTCTGACTGACAAGATAAAACATTCAGAGAATCACTGGGGTTTATTCCTTGAAGATGTCCAGTTTTTTCTGTTCTGTATTGCTTTGCTTTATTACTGTTTGTCTTTTACACGTATATGTCTGGTCCTGTGAGCATCGGAGCTGCTCTTCTATGTCCTTGGTGCTCAGTGAGGTGTCAGCCCCTGACACACGTTTGCAGAGCTGTCCCAAACAGTGATCCCAGAGGTGACGCAACACGAAAGCCCAGCCTTGCTTTAAGGCTGTGGCGGGGTCCCAAGGCACATCATCTTACGCCTTTCAATAAAGACGACTGAGTGAATGTATCACCATGTTCGACTTAAGTTGTATGCAAGCCTTTTTACAGGTCAGACACCAGAAATCACAGATTTCTAAAATAGCTCTTAAAGGACAGGCATCCTGTGTTTCAGCAAGGAAAACCACAGTCGTTGCCGGATCATGATTTATATGAAACGCTTCGTGGCTCAGTCAACCACCAGCTGACCTCAGGATGCAAATCTTAGCTGGCTCCACCCTGCGTGTGGTCTTTCCACACCGTTTTTGTAGTTTTCATAAAACAATGTTAGCTGGAGCCTCCACTGTTACAGGCCATTGTTTTCTTGCTTCAGCTGTTCCTCCAGCAAGGCCAGCAATAGAAGCGGTCCCTCTGGCTCTGGTTAAGCACAAAGCCATTGTCAAGTGCGAACCAAGGACCTACTGGGCTTGAGGCTTTTAGTATCAGCCCCAGTGACCTACAAATATCTGTCAGGGAACAACAGAGTGTCAATCAGCATCCCGGGCGTTACTGTAACAACTGCCTTACTATGGGGCACGTGCCCCACCGAGGCTTTCACAGGAACTAGTTATACAAGTAATTTTAATCTTCACAACACCATTTTGGAGGAGATTCTGTAACTTTCTTCTCACAGATGATGAGGTCGAGACTCAAAGAAGTTAAGAAACATAGCCAAACCCACAGAGCTGCAAGAGGTAAAGATGGGATTCTAAACCAGGTCACCTGTGGGTTTCAAATCCTCATGATACCTCACATTAAATATTCAGGATGTATGATACACACACGTACACACACACAGAAGGACACAAGCTGAGTTGAGTTACAGCTGATGTTTGAAGTAAGATCATAGTTTGTTAGACATCTAAACATGTGTCAGTGATTTTGTGGTTTTCTTTCCACCGTTTGGAGTCAATAAACATTTTTGGTGCATCCAATACTTTGGTCAGCTCCTGAAAAATTCATAGTGTCAGTGACTTAGGCCTGTGGTTTCCAACAAGTGAGAGAGGCCATCAAATAGCAACATCATTGAAAGAACAGGGACATGCTGCTCCTGGGACATTCTTATTTGGGGAGGAGAGGAACAGGAAGAAGATCCAGTATGTTTTTAAATTAAACTTTGTATTTTTAGATCACTGTAGGTTCCATGCAGTTGTAATAAATAAAAGAGAGAGATCTCGTGTAACTTTCACCCAGTGGTAACACCGTGCAAAACTACAGTTCAAGCTAGAAGAAATCATTTTACAATTCGTATAGAGACATAAAAGATCTCCGAAGAGCCAAAACAATCTTGAGAAAGAAGTGCAGAGCTGGAGAAATCAAGTTCCTTGACCTCAGACTCTACTACAAAGCTACAGTGATCAAAACAGTATGGCACTGGCACAAAAACAGACACACAGATCAATGGGATAGGATAGAAATCCCATAAATAAACCCCAGACTTATGGTCAAGTAATCTCTGATAAGGGAAGAAATATACAATAGAGGAAAGACAATCTCTTCAACAAATGATGTTGGGAAAACTGGACATCTACAAGCAAAAGAGTAAAATTAGAATATTCTCTAACCATATGCAAAAATAAACTCAAAATAGATGAAAGACCCAAAAGTAAGACCAGAAGCCATAAAATTTCTAGATGAAAACATAGGCAGAACACTCTTTGACATAAATCAAATTTTGACATTGACATAAAGCAATTGTTTTTGATCTGTTTTCTAAAGCAAAGGACATAAAAGCAAAAAGAAACAAATGAGACCTAATTAGATTTAAAAGCTTTTGTATAGCAAAGGAAACCATCCACAAAATGAAAAGACACTCTGCAGAATGGGAGAACATATTTTCAAATGATATGATGAATAAGGGGTTAATATCCAATATATCTATACAGCTCATACAACTCAAGATCATAAAAATAAATAAATAAACAAACAAACAATCTGAGTAGAAACTGGGCAGAAAACCTAAATAGACATTTTTCCAAAGAGGACATGCAGGTGGGTAACAGGCAAATGAAAAAGTGCTTACACCACCAATCATTAAAGAAACTCAAACCCAAGCCACAATGGGAGATTACTGCACACAGTCAAAATTGCCACCATAAAAAAGAGTACAAATAACAAATGTTGGCAAGGATGGGAGAAAAGGGAATCCTCTTATATACTATTAGAGGGACAGCAAATTGGTGCAGTGACTGTAGAAACAGTATGAATGTCTCTCAGAAAACTAAGAATAGAACTATCATAAGATCCAATAATTCCACTCCTGGGTATATACCTGAAGGGAAGAAAAACACTACATTGAAAAGATATTTGTACCCCAATGTTCATAGCAGCATTGTTTACAATAGCCAAGATATGGGAGCAACCTCAGTGTCCATCAATGAATGAATGAATAAAGAAGATGTGATACACACACACACACACACACACACACACCCTGGAATATTACACAGCCATAAGAAAGAACGAAATCTTGCCACCTACAATGACATGGATGGACTTGGAGGGTATTATGCTGAGTGAAATAAGTCAGACAGAGAAAGACAAATTCTTAATCTAAAAAATACAACAGACTAGTAAATACAGCAACAACAACAGAAAAAGAAACAGACTCACAGAGGACAAATTAGTGGCCACCAGTGAGGAGAGGGAAGGGAGAAGGGGCAACAGGGGGCAGGGGATTCAAAGGTATGAACTACTCTATATGAGATAAGGTACAAGGATATATTGTACAACACTGGGGTTGGGGGGAAGCCACTATTTTATAGCAACTATCAAAGGAGTATAACCTTTAAAATTGTGGATCACTACGTTATACACCCAAAACTTATATAATATTGTACATCAACTACAGTACAATGAAAAAAAATTACAGTACAATTTCCGAACCAGGATAATGAATTGGTAGAATTCACCAATTTTAGTTCTATTCAACAAGAGTACTTAAAACTCACATACATGCTTATAATCCGCTGCCATAAAATAACCCCATTTGAAGTGTATAGTTCAATTATTTTAGTATATTCACAAAGCAGTACAACTATCACCATTATGAGTCCAGAACATTTTCATCAACCCCAAAAAGTAACTCCCTGTCCATTAACAGTTACTTCTTCTTCTCCCAAACTCTTCTCCCAAACTCTATCCCCACTCAACCTAGGCCAACACTGGTCTAACTCTCTGTCTCTATGGATTTACCTATTCTGAGTATTTCATATAAATGCAGTCTTAACACTATGCAGCCTTTTGTCACCAGCTTCTTTCACTTAGCATAATGTTTCAAGGGCCATCCATCTCACAGCACATATTAGAATTTCATTCCTTTTTAAGGCTGTATAATATTTGTTTGTAAGGGAGACACCACACTTATCCATTTTTCAGTCGATGGACATTTATAGCATTTCTACTCTTTTGCTATCAAGAATAATGCTGCTGTGCATATTGCCGCATGTGTTTTTGTGCAGAGGTGTGTTTTCGTCGCTCCTGAGCACATAGTCAGGAGTGGGACTGCTGGGTCATTTGGCAACTCGATGGACTACCAAACTGTTACACAGCATGTGTACCATGGTTCCTTCCTACCGGAGTGTACAAGGGTTCCGATTACTCCACACCCCACCAACACTTACTACCTGTCTTTCTTATTATGGCCATCCTAGTGGGTGTGAAGCGACTTGTAGATTTGATTTGCCATCTCCTTAATGGCTAATAATACTGAGTATCTTTCATGTCCTACTGGCCATTTGTATAGCTTCGGGTAGAGACAGACTACTTTTCAAAGTCCTGAAGGTACTTGATGATAAAGGAAATGTAACAATGTGTTTACCGCATTTTGATGTTAGATTAGAAGAAAAAAAATATATATATATATATATCTACACACTCACTCATTAAGACGTTTTCTGGAGCACCTATGATATTCCAGCTACCAAAGGTAGGAAAGAACCCTACCATCCGCCGTGAGAAGCGGCCTGGATAACATGTTGCAGGAGGGTCCTGGCTCTTTTATGATGGTCTGTTTCTGACTTATCTTCTGGATGATTCATCTTGGTTCCTGGCAGGGGCAGAAAGGCAATGTGACAGGGTTCCTGATCTCTAGCAGCTCACTGTCTTGTGGGGGAGACAAACACATAAAGACATCCTTGCCATCCCATATGGTCAGCACAGTGGTGGTTGTCTGTCCAAAGAGCACAGAGCAGGGAGCCATTAATTCTGCTGAGCATCCAGGAAGGGTGCATAGGGGAGATGACATGTGAATTGGGTGTTAAAGGATGTCTGGAGGCCTGACAGATGGAGAAAGCGCAAGGGTGCTGTAGGCTGGGCGAAGGCGTGACATCAGAGCTGATCCTGTGCAGAGGCGGAGGGTGCAGATTCGAGAGGGGTGGGGGTGAGAGCCTGGCTGCATGGAGCTGCCGGAGGGAGCGTCTGTCTACACAGTGTAAATCGGGAGACTTTTTTTGTTTACACAAAAGAATGGTGCAATCGACTCTCAGCTTTAAGAGATCAGCTGCGGTGGCGGGGGTGGGGGCAGCCTGCTAGATGACTTAAGAGGTTGGCAAAATCTCTCCAGGGTCAAAACATAAACATTTTTGGCCTTCCCAAAACATGATCTTCAAGACTCCACTGCTGTAGCGGAGCAGCCACAGACAATACTTAAATGCACGAGACTGGCTGTGTCCAAACACAGCTTTATTTACAAGACCAGGGGGAGCCTGTTTGTCTGGAGGGCCGTGGTTTATTGATTGCTAGGTCAGACCAGGGGAAGAATGAAAGCAAGTAGATGCCCGAGTATCCAGAAGTTCTCTCATTTGTGGTGAAAATCAAAACCAAACAAAGGGAGTTTTGAGGCAGAGGCTACCATCAGGGTTCCAGAAGAGATAGGTCCTCAGCACGGGCTGGGCTAGAGAGCGGAACTCTACTTCCCACCCCAGTCCAGCCCCAGCCAGCAACCCGCACAAGGCAAGGCAGAATCCCAAGACGGCCGAAGTTCGGCATTGCTTCAGGCCACTGGAGTTCCCCTGCTATCCCCTGTATTAGCCACGTGGGACATATGGAGCCTAAACCAGGGACAAACCCGCCAAAGGAAGGAGGCACCTGGATGACAAGGTAAGAAGTCCTGGCAAAGCATAACCTGGTCTGGGACAGAAGGGCCTAGTCTGGGTGATTTAGAGAAGCATGTGATCCAGGGAACCCCCGGGGACCCAGAGGTGGGACGCCCAGGTAGTCCTGGACCAGAGCTGGGAGCTGCACATAGGAAGCAGGGCCCGCACTTGGTCTCTGCTGCAGGCTTTACAAAACAGCTTTCCATCTCGGTGTGCGGAGGAGGTGTCAGCAGGGGGGTGGAGATGCGGAGAAGGTTTGTAAGTGGCCCTAAAAAAACATGCAGGCTTTCAGAAAGCCATTTAAAAGGCTCAGCCTGCTGACGAAAACTGTCAAGCTTCTTCGGTCTTGGCCGGGATAAAGTCAACCGACGGGGTCGTAACGCTGGAATCGCACACTCAACAGCCTCTCTGATTGGCTGCTGGTGACATAAGAGAAGTTCAGGGAGGTGATTGGCGGGCCGGCCGCCGCTGCTGAGCTGTGAACCCAGAAGGGAAACAGAACTGCGGTGGGAGGGGGAGCACCCTCCGACATCTTTTAAAGCTTAGGGCTTGTGTTTTACATAATAAAGATGGTGTTCAAGATAGTGATGTCTTTGTATGGTCGCTAAGGTGCACCTGGGCTCCTCTGTGTTGCTTCTGCCTGCCCTGTGCCAGGTGTCTCTCTCTCCCTGGAGACTCGCAGGCAAGTGCCAACAGGTCTCCCTCCACCCCTCATCCCCTGCCCTCTGCCCAGACCTGCTGTCTGCAGCCCCAGGCGGGCATCCGGCTCCCACCTGCAGCCCGGCCCGATGGCAGCGTCTCAAGCCATGCCCTGGCGCCAGGGCAGGCAGCCTCCTTGACAAACTCTCCAAACAGAGCGAAGCCGCAGTGGGAGGAATAAACAGAATGAGACGCACAGACGTGTGGGCACAGCCTGGAGAGGAGTGTTTTCTTTAACAGACACAGTCACCAGGAGCTGGGGAGGAGGGTGGGTCATGGGTCCCCTGGGGAATCACTGCGTACCCTATGCCCTTGGCAGGTAGCCAGAGGAGAAATGGCAGGCAACAGCTGGTGCCCTTGAGGGGCAGCAGGGGCTGCTCTCGAAAGGCGCTGGATCCTCGCAATATGGTGGGGAAGCAGCTGAGGCTGGGATTCTAGGCCTGATGTGCTGCGAACTTGCCTTGTGACCCTGGGGCTCCTCTCTGAGTCTCCGTTGCCTCCTTTGGTGGGGAGGGGGGTCGGGGAGGCAGCGGAGGTTGGGGGATACAATTCATTCTCCTCGAGGCCTTTTCCAGCTCAGCCCTTCCCTCCTAATGGAACAACTGGTGTTCCAGGAGCTGAACAAAGTGTTCTGGTGCCAAGAGTATTAACAATACCTGGCATTTGTTAAGCCTCATACTATGGAGCAGGTGCTATGCTGGGGACTTTACAGACACTAACGCTAAACTGGAGAATAATCCTGCCAAGAAGGTATTATCTCCATCTCAAAGAAGAGGAAGTGGGTTCCAAGAGATTGACTAACTTGCCCGCTGTCCTAACAGAGAATATTCTTGACTTAAACCCAGGTCCTTCTGACTGCAAAGTCCCTCAAATATAATATTTTTTTCTTTCTGATTTGCTAATAAAAAAGCACTGCTGCTGCTAAGTCGCTTCAGTCGTGTCCAACTCTGTGCGACCCCAGAGATGGCAGCCCACCAGGCTAATGACTAGTAACTTAGTCAATTTTAAGTTTTTCTCCCGACATTTTTCTTTGATGACTACTATCAAATACTAGCAGAGCAGCCAAACCTCTTGGCAAATGAATACTGGAAATGAAATGAACGCAGTGGAGACTCTTGGAGCCTCAGCGGCTCGTCTCCTCCGTGAGCCAGTCTGCTTGAGGCTGTGGTTTAGTTGGGTCACGTAAGTGTGCATGTTCAATCAAGCAGAATGTTTCTGGCCCAACTACATGCGAAGTACATTGGTGTACTCTGAGTTCAACCACGGTTCTTATGAGACATAGAAATGCAGGTGTTTCATCACCTCCTGCAAAGGAAGCTGACTTCCAGGTGCTCTGTCACTGAAAACAGGTTTGAGCACCGTGGTTCCAACTCCATGAAGGCTCAACTTACAGGCAGGAACACTTCCTGGATGAACAGAGCACGGGAGAGTTCTCTCAGCTCCGTAGAAATCCCAGCCGGAGGAGGTGTCTGTTTCTCTTCCCTGGGAGTCAGAGGATGATCCTTCCCTTTAAATGTGCACCCGGAAAGTTCTCCATCAAACAGGCTGACACAGGCAGGCCCTCCACCCCCCAAAACGACTGCAGTCATTGAGTTCCAGGGTGGTTGTTGACCAGCTGGCCGGGAGAGCACAAGACGGACTAGCTGGGCCATGGACAGAGTGGGCTGGAGCCTGTGACCTCCTGACTCCCACAGCCGCCTGTGGACCCCACCTCTCTCCTTTTGAGGTTCAGGCCATGAGCCAGAACGCTCTTCTTCTTGTTGTCTCTGAACGACCTCCGACATGCGACATCAGGATCACACTTCCTGCCACCATCCTGGCGATTTCTGCCATCAGTGCGTACAGCTTACTCTTCAGCTATGGTTTTCAAGCAGCATTGCCATTTCAGCAAGGTGGCCAGGATCTGGCCTTTCTGTGGTCCTGTCTCCACTGTGTAAACTGCTACAGATTTTAAGAGATGTGTGTGCTAAGTCATTTCAGTCACGTTGGACTCTGTGTGACCCCCATGGACTGCAGCCGGTTAGACTCCTCTGTCCATGGGATTCTCTAGGCAAGAATACTGGAGTGGGGTGCCACTGCCTTCTCCAGAGGACCTTCCTGACCCGGGGATGAACCCATATCTCTTACGTCTCCTGCACTGGCAGGCGGGTTCTCTAGATATGTGTGCTGAGACGCTGTAAAACAGAGTCAAGCCAGTGTGCTGGTGCAAGTAACTTCATACATATCCAGATGTCTTTACTTGACTCCTACTGAGAGCGAGGTGTTACTATGCACGTTATCCCCCTGGATCCCAAAGGTAGCCATTTGAACTTTTACTTTTTTACTTTTGTTCTGTCTAGCTCTAAGAAGGCTTTTGATGTTGCTGTTCCAGCTGCTAAGTCATGTCCAACTCTTTGCTAATGCAGCATGCCAGGTTCCCTGTCCCTCACTCTCTCCCAGAGTTCGCTCAAGTGCATGTCCGTTGAATTGGTGGCGCTATCCACCCAGCTCATTCTCTGTCACCCCTCCCCCCGCCCTCAGTCTCTCCCAGCATCAGAGCCTTTTCCCATGAATTGGCTCTTCGCATCAGGTGGCCGGTGTTGGGGCTGCTGGGTTTGGGTGCATCCAAAAAGGCAGTTGAGGCGCTACGATGTGATGTCAGGGTTAATATCACTGCAGTTTTACAGATTAAAAAACAACAACAACAACAACACTGAGACTTAGAATAAATGTGGGCCCCAAGGCCACACAGCAACTGGCAACATGGAAACTTGAACTGAAATCTAGGAGGTATAAAGAACGAAGTGCAAGGGGGGACACTAACACTCACCTGGCAGGATCACTGCAAGGCGACGTAGCTTCTGAGACGCGCAGGGGCGGCAGGGCGGCAGGCGCTTAAGCAGTGCGGTCTTCCTTCCTCTCCCATCTTCAGGCGCTGAGCTCCTTCCATGACACCACCCTGCCTCCTCGTCGCTGCAGCTCACCGGAGAGGATGTTACACACCAGCTTTACGACGGATAAGACACCACCACAGTCAGGTAACTTGAGCCTCAGGATGACCCTTGCAAAGTAGGAATTATCCCTATTTCCTAGAAGAGGAAACCCAACTTTTTAGAGGATAAATGATCTCCTAGGGCCAGTTAGCTGAAAAGAAGCAGGGGTGGGATTTGAATCTAGGTTTGATGACCACCCAGAGGTCACATCTTTCCTGTTAAGCCACACAGTCACTTTCAGTCAATAATTAAGCTTCTGACAGCAACAGGCATAGAAGGTGTAGGTATTTTCTTTAGATGAAAACTTAAAAGTGTTAGTCACTCAGTTGTGTTAACCTTTTGTGACCCCGTGGACTGTAGCTCACGAGGCTCCTCTGTCCACAGGATTTCCCACACAAGAATATGGGAGTGGGTTCCCACTTCCTCCTCCAGGGGATCTTCCCAACCCAGGGATCGAAACTGCATCTCCTATATGGCAGGCAGATTCTTCACAGTCTAAGTCACCAGGGAAGCTCCTTTCTTTAGATAAGTTAATACTATGTGGAAATACCATTTGGAAATTGGAAAGCAGAAACGCTTTCTCTTCTGTGAGTAAAAAGAAAAGAAACTGAGAAGAGTGGTGGCTGCATAATTGTATGTGTGTACGTAACTGCATAGAGCAATCCTGTAGTTTAAAGTTCATGTGAAAACCTGATGGAAACATCATAAAAATTTTTTTTAAAAGCATAAAAATATTCTGATGGAAACATCATAAAATATGCTTACTGCATATTTTAAAAATAAAAGTATTTTACATTTAGAAATGAGTTAAACATTTCGAAAACTCTCATTCTTTCACTGGAAAAAAATCTGCTTTTTTTGGTCTTGAATAAAAATATCTGGAAAACATATGTTTGCTGTTCTAGTTAAATAAAACCACTGACAGCTCTACATTTGTGCTGGCTGTGGCTGTGCTCCTAATAAAAATAGTGAAAATATGACCCCAAGCCCCTCCCTCACCTGCTCAATTGGAAAATAGGTCACCTCCCAGTGAATTCAGTTTCGTGCTTCGATTAGCTTCAGGTTCTGGAAGAGCTCCAAGGTTTGAAAAACAAACGGCTTTCAGCATCTGGTCCTCCCAAAAAGGAAACCTTAAAATTATGTTTGAGTTATGAAGGATGCATAAAAAGGTGGTGTCAAACAACTATAGCGTGGTTACAAAAGAAACTGAAATGGAGTCTCCTGTCCTAGGGATCGAATCAAGTCTAAATAAATATTTAGCTCACAATATAAATGCATTTGGTTAAAAATTTCAATCAAGGTTTTTGGGCTAAAACATAGATTGGACCCTACTCATTTGGTTTCCATCAATTTTTCAATATAAAATTATGTAATTGGCCAAGGAACAAGGGAGGATCAAAACCTCAAATCCCACAGGGCTAGGCAGGTGATCTAAACGAGAGAGACTTGGCTGCGAGCAGCCAACCGTCAGATGAGAGATGAGAGTTCCCTCACCTGCAAATGAGGATAATATACATCCCATGGCACTGTTAGGAGGCTTAAGTTAGACAATGCCCATGAACAACCTTTCAGAGATGTGCTTATAGCACAAAGAGTGGCCCTTGTGTTTGGATGGTCTGTATCCAGTTGCTTTCCTTGAATGACATCACAACGCCCCAGTAAGCTACTCCTTTCACACACTTGATGTACTCACAATCTCTCTTCTCTCCCACCTGTGATGAAGCTGATCAACAAAATGGCACAGCAATGTCTGAAATTGGGAATTCAGGCAAGGAAGCGGGTGTCCCCGCTTCATCCTTTTGCTCAACAAACTGTTCTGAGGGCTTCCTAAGGGCAAGGCATGGGTGACTAGAGAAAATGAGTAGCATTCTTACTGGCAGAGAACACCCTTCATCCCAATTCAGAAAGAAACCAGGGTGTGCCAGCCAAGGTGTCCAAAATATTACCATCTCAATATACAATAAATATTAATCAATATCCAACATTACTCATGAGACATTCTACATTCTTTTTTTTTTTTTCTTTCACACTAAGTCTTTCGAATCTGGCCTGAATTCTACACTCACATCACATCTCACTCTGGGGCAGACAAATGTCAAGGGCACTATGGCCCCGTGTCTAGTGGCCACCAGGCTGAGTTGCACAGGCCTGTGAAATCTTTGGAGAAAAGTGCTAAACAGACGTGTTAAAAGTATAGACAGTGGATATTTGAATGTCTGTTCTGTATTACGGGGGCTCTGAGGTTTTACAGTGGAATAGGAGAAGCCAGCACCATTCAGATTTCTTTTCAGAAACATCCCTCCAGTGGGCATGCAAACTAGCACAGCCACTATGGAGAACAGTGTGGAGATGCCTTAAAAAAACTGGAAATAGAACTGCCATACGACCCAGCAATCCCACTGCTGGGCATACACACTGAGGAAACCAGAACTGAAAGAGACACGTGTACCCCAATGTTCATTGCAGCACTGTCTACAATAGCTAGGACATGGAAGCAACCTAGATGTCCATCGGCAGATGAATGGATAAGAAAGTTGTAGCACATATACACAATAGAATATTACTCAGCTATTAAAACCAACACATTTGAATCAGTTCTAATGAGGTGGATGAAACTGGAACCTATTATACAGAGTGAAGTAAGTCAGAAAAAAAACACCAATACAGTATATTAAAACATATATATGGAATTTAGAAAGATGGTAATGATGACCCCATATGCAAGACAGCAAAAGAGACACAGATATAAAGAACAGACTTTTGGACTCTGTAGGAGAAGGTGAGGGTGGGATGATTTGAGAGAAGAGTATTGAAACATGTATGTTACCACATGTGAAATAGATGACCAGTCCAAGTTTGATGGATGAAACAGGGCACTCAAAGCCGGTGCACTGGGAAAACCCAGAGGGGTGGGACGGGGAGGGAGGTGGAGGCAGGGTTCGGGATGGGGGCACATGGACAACTGTGGCTGGTTCCTGTCAATGTATGGCAAAAACCACCACAATATTGTAAGTAGCTTCCAAAAAAAAAAAACAGAAACACCCCTCCAACTGTCAGAACTGGACTGCTCCCGGCTGAGGCTTTCTTTTGGACCTGCCATGGGGGAGCACTCTGCAAGGCCACCCGGCCCCAGAGCACCCCTGGAGGGCCAGCTGGGGCCTCTACTGCGGCCGTGTCCCAGCCCGGCTTCTCCCTCTGCCTGCCCCCGCTGCCCGCGCCTCCTTCCAGCGGGTGTCCCTGACAGCAGCCCCACCTCCACCTCCTGCAGGCTGATCCCCTTCTCCGGGTCTGTTCCCCACAGCACCACCCTGCACCCCCAGGGCTTACATCCTCAGTGTGACATTCCCCCTTCTCCATGGAGGCAGCTGCATCCACAGACTGAGACTTCCGTCTGTCTTACTGGCCCGAGGACTGGAGGTCTGGGGGCCTCTAGCCAGATGATTATCTGCGGCAAAGGACGAAAATATGGTGTCCCTGCAAATTCCCTCTTAAAAGGCCCTCTAGTCTCAGGAATCATACTGGCTTCTCCAGCTTCTGTAAGAGATTTGAGAAACCTGGCTCAGTTTACGACTGCGGTAAGCCTGGATGTCGCTGGATGTCACGACGGGCCATTGCATTGGTCTTGTTTCCTCATGTGGTGAGATGTGTAGGCACTCAACACAAAGATCCCAGCAGCCTCTCCCAGGACAACATAGGCTCCGGGACAGGCTGAGGAATCCTGTCTTCCTGGAGAAGGCTGGAAGCGGTATCGCTTGGCATATCCAGGCACTTCTTGGCATCACACTGGAGGGCAAGCAAATGAACAGACCCCTTTTGAGTTGTCTCTGTGTCCTAAAATCTGGCTTCCTTGGCTTAGAGGTGAGAGGCACCTCTGGTGTGAGACCCTCAAACAAATCTCTAAATTCTCAGGTGGAAAGAAGAAAGCCAAAGTCCTGTTTTCTGTTGACTCCTTAACTCTTCCGGTCTTTCTGTCCCATCGCCCTCGTTGTTTCTCTTCGTAACCCCCACCATTCCTCTGAGGCTATCTCAAGGGCCTTCTCCTGAGACTGACCTTTCTTTTGTTTTTAAAAGCTTTATTGAGATATAATTCACATACCGTACAATTCACTGTTTAATGAACTTAAACCACTGAATTTAAGTATAATTCAATGGTTTTTAGTATATTGAGAATTGTGCAACCATAACCACAATCAGTTTTAAAACATTTTCTTTTTTTTTTTTTTTTTAAGTTTTATTCATGTGGCCACAGCGGGTCTCAGTTGTGGCGCTTGGGATCGCTGATTTTCACTGCGGGATCTTTAGCTGTGGCATGTGAGATCTTAGTTCCCTATCCGGGGGTTGAACCCAGGCCCCCTGCATTGAGAGCATGGAGTCTTAGCCACTAGACCACCAGGGAAGTCCCTAGAACATTTTCAGTAACTCCAAAAGAAACCCCTCACCTCTTAGCTGTCATTCCCAAATCCCCTCCCTCCCCAATGACCCACCTCCAGCCCCAAATCACTCACCCACTTCCGTCTCTATACATTTGTTTATCTTCAGTTCGCTTCAGTCACTCAGTCGTGTCCGACTCTGTGTGACCCCATGAGTCGCAGCACGCCAGGCCTCCCTGTCCACCACCAACTCCCAGAGTCCACCCAAA
>SJYQ01007040.1:121650-144598 GCA_006410935.1 Redunca redunca
CCCCTCTTGGCTCCTGTGGATCACAGTGCTGTGAGTGCTCACGCTCACGTTTGTGTGGGATGTGTTTTCTCTCCGCTTGGGTGTGTAGCTCGAAGTGGGGCTGTGAGATGCTGTGGCAACTCTCTGTTTAACCGTTTGAGGAGCTGCCGCCTAGTCTTCCACAGCAGCTGCACCCTTGCGTTCCCACCAGCAGCGGATGAGGCTCCGACTTCTCCACCTCTTCACCACTGCTTGGTATTTTCTTTTTTGATTAAAGCCAGCTTGGTGGTGGTGGTTTAGTCGCTGAGTCGTGTCTGACTCTTGCGACCCCACGGACTGCAGCCCGCCAGTGTCCTCTGTCCACGAGATTTTCCAGGCAAGGATACTGGACGGGTTGCCACTTCCTCTACCTTAGAGGGTATAAAATGGTATCTCATGGTGGTTTGATATGCCTTTTCCTGATGACTAATGATGTTGAGCATTTCTTCATGTGCTGTTGGCTGTTTATCTTCTTTGGAGAAATATGTATTCAGATCCTTTGCCCATTTACTTGTTTTAAAACATATTTATTTGGCTGTGTTAGGTCTTAGTTGCAGTGTGTGGGATCCTTGTTGAGTCATGCAGGGCTCCGTGCAGGCTTAGCTCTTTTGTGGCATGTGGGATCCCAGTTCCCAGACCAGGGATCAAACCTGTGTCTTTTGCATTACCAGGTGTATTCTTAACCACTGGACCATCAGCGAAATCCCTGCTTATTTTAAAATGTGGTTGTCTTCTCATTATTGATTTAGATACTTCTTTATATATCTTGGGTATAAGGGTCTTCTCCAATATATGATTTGCAAATATCTCCTCCCATTCTGTGGGTTGCCTTTTCAGGCTCTTGACGGGGTCCTCTGAAGCACAAAAGGTTTAAAGTTTGATGATGTCTAGTGACTCTTTTTCTTTTCTTGGTTGTGCTTTTGGTGTCATGTCTAAGAAACGATCGATTTAATCCAAGAATATAAGGATTTACTCATGTTTTCTTCTAAGAGTGATATGGTTCTAGCTATTACATTCAGGCTTCAATTCACCTGAGTTAGGTTTGGTATGATGTGAGGTAAGGATTCAGCTTCTTTAATCTTTGTTGACCCTCCCAGTTGAATGTGGCCTTTTCCCCTTTATCAGTCAGGGTAGGCTAGGTTCTATTCCAGTAACAGGTGGAATATATTGCGAATTCCCACGTCTCAGAGGCTACAGCCACCGATGTTTGCTCGCTACTCATGCTGAGAGCTCAGGGTGTATCAGCTATGACCCTGCCCCACAACTGCTTCACCCTGGGACCCAGGATGACGGTGCGGCCTCTCCCTGGAACACTGCCAGGACTGTGGCAGGGGAAGTGAGACAGAAGCTCCTTAAGTTTCTGTTCAGAAGTCACATGTGTGTCTTCCATTCTCACTTCATTGGCCACAACATGTCATAAGGCCAAAATGTGCTGTCTTACGGGGGCAGACACTGCAAGGAGGAAACACTGATAATTCAGATAAGCGGGAATACACTTAGCACTTCCTCATCATCCTCTGCATGATTCGCTGCCTTTTTCTCCTGGTTTTCCTCCCAAACTCAGCATGCCCAGACCTGAGTTTATCACCAGCTTCCTGCCACCCCCAAATCTGTCCCTCTTTCTAAACCCCTAACTTGGTAAACAGCACCCCATCCTCCTGGTTGCCCCAGTCAGAACCTTGACACCACCTTCTCCACATTCAACCAACACGTTGTACTGAGTCTACTTCCTAAGCATCAGTTGAACTTGTCCCTCTGGGTCCACTCTTGGTGACTGTGCCCCAGACCACCACTGCCTCTCCACTGGATGATCAGAGTCCTGCCCCTTCTAATCCACTCTCCATGTTGAGGCCATAATCATTCTCATAAAATGAAAACCCAGCCTTCTACTCTCTAGCTCAAAATCCCTGCTGGCTCTCCATTGCTCTGGTGTGTGTGTGCGTGCTCGGTTGCTCCCATCGTCTCTGACTCTCTATGACCCTATGGACTGTAGTCCTCCAGGCTCCCGTCCATGGGATTCTCCAGGCAAGAACACTGGAGGGATAGCCATGCCCTCCTCCAGGGGATCTTCCCAGTACAGGGATCGAACCTGCATCCATCTCCTGCATTGGCAGGTTTCCTACCACTAGCGCCACTGGGTCAGCCCTCATCGCCCCGGGGATACTGATTAATACACTGAAGGGCCTTATAGGACCCTTCAGTGTGTGGCTTCAGTTCTCTCTCCAGGCTTACTTTGCACGGAATCTGCCTGGCATTTTACTGCTCTTGAGCTAACTTTAGTTCCCCAAAGGCATGGCGGTGACTTCACTCTGGGCTTTTATCCCCGTACGTGGGATACTGTTCCTCCTCTTCTGGTTAACTCATACTTGTTCTTAAAGTAACAGACTGGATATCACTTGCTCCCTCCTTCAGATGAGGTGATCGCTAAGTGATGGGGAGATGGTTTGGCTAAGAGGTTAAGAGGGAGGGGTCTGGAACCTGACGAACCAGTTTTGAACCCTGGCTATGATCTGCAAGCTGTGACACAGGGTGAGGCATCACTTCCCTGGGCCTCCATGTCCACAGGCATAAAATAGGGGATAATAAGAGTCTCTATTACATAAGGCCGTGGGAAGGATTAAAGGAATAAACACAGAGTGCTGAGAACAGCCCCCGACACACCACAAGCACTGAACCAAAACTCGCCTTCACTTCCATGTATCTTCAGAGCAGCTTATAGTGACTCCTATAACTTAGCATTTACCAGACAAACGTAACTCCCAATTTATTGACCTGACTACTTCTCTGCATGGTAAGATCCTAAGAGTTGGGACAATGCCTTATTGTCCTGTCGGTTCAATTCAGTCGCTCAGTCACATTTGACTCTTTGCGACCCCATGGACTGCAGCATTCCAGGCTTCCCTGTCTATCACCAACTCCCAGAGCTTGCTCAAACCCATGTCCATCGAATAAGTGATCCCATCCAACCATCTTACCCTCCATTGTCCCCTTCTCCTCCTATCTTCAATCTTTCCCAGCATCAGGGTCTGTTCAAATGAGTCAGCTCTTCGCATCAGGTGGCCAAAGTATTGGAGCCTCAGCTTCAGCATCAGTTCTTCCAGTGAATATTCAGTGTTGACTTCCTTTAGGATTGACTGGTTTCATCTCCTTGCAGTCCAAGGGACTCTCAAGAGTCTTCTCTAACACCACAGTTCAAAAGCATCAATTCTTTTGCGCTCAGCTTTCTTTATGGTCCAACTCTTACATTCATACATGACTACTGGAAAAACCATAGCATTGACTAGATAGACCTTTGTCAACAAAGTAATGTCTCTGCTTTTGAATATGCACTCTAGGCTGGTCATAGCTTTTCTTCCAAGGAGCAAGTCTTTTAATTTCATGGCTGCAATCACCATCTGCAGTGATTTTGGAGCCCCCCAAAATAAAATGTCACTGTTTCCATTTTTTCTCCATTTATCTGCCATGAAGTGATGCAACCAGATGTCATAATCTTTTTTTGAATGTTGAGTTTTAAGCCAGCTTTTTCATTCTCCTCTTTCACTTTCAAGGGACTCTTTAGTTCCTCTTCACTTTCTACCATAAGGGTAGTGTCATCTGCATATCTGAGGTTATTGATATTTCTCCCAGTCAATCTTGATTCCAGCTTGTGCTTCATCCAGCCAGGCATTTCTCATGATGTACTCTGCATATAAGTTAAATAAGCAGGGTGACAATATACAGCCTCGATGTACTTCTTTCCCGATTTGGAATCTGTCAGTTGTTCCACGTTTGTTCTTTCTTGACTTGCATACAGATTTTTCAGGCGACAGGTAAGGTGGTCTGGTGTTCCCATATCTTTAAGGATTTTCCACAGTTTTTGTGATCCACACAGTCAAAGGCTATGGCGTAGTCAATAAAGCAGAAGTAGATGGTTTCCCGGAATTTGCTTGCTTTTTCTATGATCCAACGGATATTGGCAATTTAATCTCTGGTTCCTCTGCCTTTTCTAAATCCAGCTTGAACATCTGAAGTTCTCGATTCACACACTGTTGAAGCCTTACTTGGATAATTTTCAACAATACTTTCCTAGCATGTGAGATAAGTACAATTTTGTGGTAGTTTGAACATTCTTTGGCATTGCCTTTCTTTGGGA
This sequence comes from Redunca redunca, assembly GCA_006410935.1. Lineage (NCBI taxonomy): Eukaryota > Metazoa > Chordata > Mammalia > Artiodactyla > Bovidae > Redunca > Redunca redunca. The sequence goes on from SJYQ01007040.1 coordinate 125,801, forward strand.
TTGGAATGAAAACTGACCTTTTTCCAGTCCTGTGACCACTGCTGCCATTTTTCCAAATTTGCTGTCATACTGAATGCAGCACTTTTAATAGAATCACCTTTTAGGATTTGAAATAGCTCAACTAGAATGCCATCACCTCCACTAGCTTTGTTTGTAGTGATGCTTCCTAAGACCTACCTCACTTCAGACTCCAGGGTGTCTGGCTCTAGGTGAGTGATCACACTATCGTGGTTATCTGGGTCATGAAGATCTTTTTTGTATAATTCTTCTGTGTATTCTTGCCATCTCTTCTTAATATCTTCTGCTTCTGTTAAGTCCATACCATTTCTGTCCTTTATGGAGCCCATCTTTGCATGAAATGTTCCACTGGTATCTCTCATTTTCTTGAAGAGATCTCTAGTCTTTCCCATTCTATAGTTTTCCTCTATTTCTTTGCATTGATCAAATAGCACTCTCTCCTTGCTATTTTTTAGAACCTTGCATTCAGATGGGTATATCTTTCCTCTTCTCCGTTGCCTTTCACTTCTCTTCTCAGCTACTTATAAGGCCTCCTCAGACAACCATTTTGCCTTTTTGTATTTTTTTTCCTTGGGGATAGTCTTCATCACTACCTCCTGTACAATGTCATGAACCTCTGACCATAGTTCTTCAGGCACTCTATCCTTGAATCTATTTGTCACTTCTACTGTATAATCAAAGGGATTTGATTCAGATCATTCCTGAACGGTCTAGTGGTTTGCTCTACTTTCTTCCATTTAAGTCTGAATTTTGCATTAAAGAGTTTATGATCTGAGCCACAGTCAGCCGTATTATTGTCCTGTAGTAAGCAGAGTCCCTTGGACTGCAAGGAGATCCAACCAGTCCATTCTAAAGCAGATCAGTCCTGGGTGTTCTTTGGAAGGACTGATGCTAAAGCTGAAACTCCAATACTTTGACCACCTCATGCGAAAAGCTGACCCATTGAAAACGACTGATGCTGGGAGGGATTGAGGGCAGGAGGAGAAGGGGACGACAGAGGATGAGATGGCTGGGTGGCATCACCGACTCAATAGACATGAGTTTGAGTGAACTCCGGGAGTTAGTGATGGACAGGGAGGCCTGGCATGCTGTGATTCATGGGGTTGCAAAGTCGGACACGACTGAGCGACTGAACCGAAATGAAACATTTATTAAATATTTTAGTACTAAATCAATGGTCCTTCATCATTTTTTATTATGATATTGGGAAGAACTCTGTCCTTCCTACTTATTAACCTTACGGAGGGCAGGGTCCTATCTCCCCAACAAAGCCGCCTTGCTAAGCAACACTGAATTCATACCAGTTGAGTTTCATTCTCCTGAGAGCCTTTAGCCTTTTCCTGCTGTTCACATACTACAGCCCTGATGCACTTTCACACAACCCATGGGAACCTGGACTCTCAGGGACTTTCTGTTATCTGTAGCCCATTGTCATTATAGGTCAGTCATATAAGAAGAGATTAAGGATAATGAAACTCAGGTTAAGAGTTAGAAGTTTTATTTTGGTGGGGTGTCCTGTAATTTTTGTAAAGAATATGAGCCTAGAGATTTTCATCATGTAAAAGCTACTGAAACCCTACACACTGTTACAATGAACCTACCTCCTACCTGCTGGATGGGCAGGATAACAGGCTGGAGTATTATTAATAAAAGGAGGATTAAGCAGGATATAAAAGCTGCAGGCTTTATAAACTGGGAGATTGGGGTTGACATATGCACACTACTATATATAAAAGAGATAAATAAGATAAATAAAGACCTACTGTATAGCATAGGGAACTCAAGACTACAATGGTCTATATGGGCAAAGAATCAAAAAAAGGAGTAGATATGTGTATATGTATAACTGATTCATTTTGCCGTACACCTGAAACTAACACGCCACTGAAAATTGTGTTTACACCATTATAACTATACTTCAGTTAAAAAAAAAGCTGCAGGCTTTAGTCTAGGCTATCAACAAATACACGTGACCCTGGAAGTCACAACCTGTCTGTGATCTCCTCATCCCACCCGGAGAGTGAAGGAGGGTCAACGGTGTCTGGGTTTTCCAGCGTGTCTGACGTTTCCTGAATCATCTCTGCAGAAGGAGCTCATTCTGGGAAGAATTGTTTTTATCGTTTCACTTTTGTCACAAGAAACAGAAATCGTGCAGGAGAAACCACACCAGCGGACTTTAGGCCCATGACTAGTCACGGCTGAAAATGACCACACGAGGGCTCATCTGGATGAACGTGGAATTATCCAGCTCTTACAGGCAAGGGTCAGAGTAGGGTGTGATACTGGACAGCGGCTGGACTGTTGAGTTGCACAGACCAGAATTGAAACCCCAGTCTTGCTGTGTGCTAGTTGTCGGGTGGGGGACCTGCTATGGAGCCTCTCTAATTCTGAGTTTCCTCGGTTATCAAAAAAAAAAAAAAACCACCACCGCCACCCAGGGACCATATTGATGCTGCAGAAGCAGGGTGAGGATTAAAAGGAGTGGCTTATGGATGGCCTCTGGCACTCACAGGCCTTTAGTGAACGCTGGGTCACTTCCCCTGTTCTGTCCCATCCTCCGCTAGTAAAGGACCTGCACAGACGCTCGCCAGTGTCTGTGACACTCGACGTGTTTGCTCCTCAGCACAGGTTGGCGGTGGACATTTCTGTGGGTTAGATGAGCTTGGGGGCTTTTTGACCAGGGAAAGACAGAGTGCCTCGGTGGACAAGCATCTTCCCTTAGTCGGAATACAGCATGTCTGATCAAATTCACACTCCTGCTTCTCACTGTTCAGTGGTGGTGTTTGGAGGTTAAGGGGACTGGAGGGCAAGGCTCAGGGCCGGGGGAGACACAGGGCCACACAGACCCCCAGACGAGTAGGAACCCATGATTCAGCTGGAGCCGCAATTCAGGACAGTGGCCATGTAGACATCTTAGAACAACAGGACTACCTCTGACTTCCAGCAAGTTCTGCTCACGTGACAGATTACAAAAGGCCTGTCTCAGCGCCCGGCTCTTCTGACGCTCAGCTGGGGATCACGTGGACACCTGCTCCTGGGCAATACACTGCCCTCCAGCACTGCACTGTCTTGTATTTGTCTTCTTGCCATTTTCCTCTGGTCCCATCTCCTGCAGACTGCTCATCCTGGAGCCACGTAAGGGAACTCGGCCAACGCCTCCCTCAGGAAGGCCCAACGTCTCCCGGCTGGTCTGGGGCAGAGCTGACCTGCGATCTGCTCATTGAGTCTTTACTCACTGACACCAAAGCTCTTTCTGAGGTCGCTCAGCTGATACAGAGAGATGTTATGACTGGAAGCCGTGACTCAACCATAGGGAATCAGCCTTTGCCTTAGACAGCTGTGAATTCTCAAACATTGGTCTAAGGAATTCTGGCCAGGAACCAGGGAGATTTCTTTACTGAGGCTTTGTTTAGTCGCCTGGTCATTTTCACAGCGTAGTGAGTCAAAGATTATCCAAGTATCAGTCAAATGGAAGCAACATCAACAATAACAGTTACCGCTGACTGTGTATGCTCCATGTCCCGAGCTGTGGATGAACTGGTTACAGACACTGAGACTTGGTTGAGACCACTCAAACCATGTGGGCGGGGGGGAGCGGGGGGCGGGCGTGTCTTGGCTCTACCACTAAACTAGCTGTGTGAGTTTGGGCAAATTACTTAACCTCTCTGAGCCTCAGTTTCCTCATTTGTACGACAGTAACAGTACCTACCTTATATGGCTACTGTGAGGGTAAGATGAACTAATACATAACACATTCCTTAGCACAGTAAGCACCATCAATTTCTCACTACTCAACACGTAAAGCCTGGAACTGTATTCAATAGAGAAAGTTAATAACAGACTACAGCGACCCAGTGAGGACAGGTCCACTAAGGATGTGGGTCCCGCAGGAATGAAGATCTGGGTCACCCCAGCAGGTAAGGAGCTCTGGCCAGCTGAAGCGCCGGCTCAGGACAGCAGAAACGTGGAACGAGTGATGGGAGACACTGGATGCGTCTACCGGTTCAGAAAAATGAGGTGGGTGTCCTTCCTTCCTTGCTTGATAACGTATGTACACACACTCACAGACACACAGGCTCACACACCCACTCACTTAATCACCAACAGGCATGTATGTATTGTTCCCCCCTTTCAGTCTCCCCCACGATTTTCTCTAAGAAGTAGTAGGAAACTTCACAGGTTGGTTTCCAGGTTACATGGTAGTCAGGTGAGACTGTGATTACAAGAGAAATGATCATCACCCAGTCCATGGGGTCACACAGAGTCGGACACAACTTAGCGAATGAACAACAAGACAAGAGATGACTATAAAGCTCTTTTCTGCCAGAAAGCAAGCACATTTTCTTCTATACCTGCTGCTGCGGGGAGCTGGAGGTGCTGCTGCTGGAAGGTCACGTACGGGTCAAAGTGTACACGGGGATGCCCTTTCACCAGAGCAGACCTAGCAGATTTTACCTTGGGGGTCTCAGCCGCAAGATGAATGTGGCTTTACACTCCACTCTGGACTGCAACTCCTTTCGCAGGCTTTCTGACCCTCTGACTTTCTATCAGGTTTTGCCAGGTGGGGAGGGTGGCGGGAGGTCAGAGGGTGAGGAAGGTTCTGGCTTTGCCTCCGGCAGCAGTGGCTGTGATGTCTGGTCCCCTGTGGCATCTGGGCAGCGGTGGCACTGTTTTGGCAGCTCCACCAGTGGCAGGGGCACTGGGCCAATTATCTAATGCTGCAACCCCCTCCCAACCTAGTGGCCTTTAACAACAATCATTGTGTTTTGATTCCCCTCCGAGTTTTGGGAGTTGACTGGGGTCCCGTGCCTGGCTGCGGTCACTCACTCACTTGTCTGGCAGCTGGTGCTGTCCGCTGGGGTGGCTACAGGTCCTCTCCGTGGGGCGGCCTGGGCTTCCTCACAACCTAGCGGCTCCTGAGAGCTGGGGGACGGTGTGGCACGACTCAGGACCTCATCGTGTAAGTGAGGCTGTCTTGTCCGCTGCACCCTGTTAGAAATGCAGATAGGCCACTGAGGCCAGTCCATTTTCAAGGAGGGGGATTAAGAGTTCACCTTGATTGGGAAGATGGCCACAAAATTTGCAAACATATTCTGGAACCACCACAGGCAGCATCTCTGGTCCCATGAAACAGGTCAGCTTGGAGATTCTATTCCACAGATGTCAGCCACTTCCTGATCCCCGGGAGTCATCCCTTCTACCTCCTTCCTTTTATAACTAATTCCCTTGGTAAAATCCCCTCTATTTGATACACCAAGGACTGTTTCTCTTTCCCTGATGATGCTTTCTGTGGGCTTTCCCTAGCTACCCAAACTCACCATCTGAACGGAAGAGCAGAGCGACTTGCAGAAAGCAGAAGTCCTCTCATCTGCCTAGAGCCACGCTAGGCACTGTGCATGCTTCCTCATTAAAATTCAACGCCAGCCCTGCCAGAGAGGTATGAGCGAGTGTACCGACCTCACAGCACACACACTGGAGCTCAGAAAGGCTAAAATAACTTGCCCAAAAACACGGCTGGAAGTCTGACTCTCAAGTACATTTATTTTTTGGGTCTTCTGGTGTATGAGAAGAGCTACTTCCTGCCAAAGAATTCCTTTTTCTCAGAGGAAGTCTCAAGCTTTCATCCTAAGATACCTGTTTGAGGACTCTCAACTTAGATACTTCAAAATGCATGGAGGAAAAGGAAGATAACACTATGTCTTGGGGAAGTGGGACACAAAAGACTCAAGTGTTCATCGATTACAAAAGCTATGGGCTGTGTGGGAAGAGGCACCAGGCCAGTCTGCAGGCCTGGGTTGGTCTCAGTCACGATGCTCCTGTCCGTTCTGACTGTCGGCCGCCACTGTCTCTCCTGGGGCATCAGGGATCCCCGCTGGAAAGTGACTCTGACATTTGCTACTGAGGATCTACCGTGCAAACTAGTTCAGGACATTTTGTTGCTGCTGTTGAGTCGCTAAGTCATATCCAACTCTTTTGTGACCCCATGGACGGTGGCCCACCAGGCTCCTCCGTCCATGGGACTTCCCAGGCAAGAATACTGGGCTGGGTGGCCCAGTATTCGGGGGCCTCTCCAACCCAGGGGTTGAACCTGTTTCTCTGCATTGGCTGAAGGATTCTTTTTAACGCTGAGCCACCAGGGAAGAGCAGTCTAATAAAAAGCTCTATTAGATACAAGGGGCACCAGTTACAGTCAAAATAAAGCCAGGTCCTTAACAGGCTTGTTATGGATGGAATGCTTGTGTCCCTGTAACTTTCTCTCGGTCCTCCATGTGATGATGTTTCAGAGGTGGGGCCTTAGGGAGGTAATATGATCACAAGGGTGGAGCTCTCACGAATGGGATTAGCATCTTTTAGAAACCGCCCACACCAGCACCCTGGTCTCAGACTTCCCGGCTCCAGAATTGTGAACAATCAACTTCTGATGTTTATGAGCCAACTGTGGTATCTGACCAAAGCTGATGAGAAATACTTTATCCAATAAGCAACGGGAAATCATGTTAGCTTCTTGAAGAACCTGACTCAAAGAAACAAAGGTGTGCAGAAGAAAATCGTAACAAAAACAGTAATAAGAGACGACAGAGGGACACCAGCTGAACGCCACCAGGCAGTGTCCTAGGGCAAGGGACAGGCAGCCGGCCGGACCTTCGCTGCGGTGACCCTATTCCCTTCTCAGACACGGCCAGACCGTTCAGAGACGCTAAATAAGCTGCCCAAAGTCACACAGCTAGTCAGCAACAGCATGGCGATTCTAACCCAGCTTGCTCGTATCCCAAGCCTGCGAGCTCTTTGGAGTTGGAAGGAGCAGGGAAAAAAAAAAAAGCAGAAACCTATTGTTCCGATTCTCAAAAGAACCTAAGTGTCTGCAACAGGGCACTGGATGATCGAAACAGCGTGAGGTGGGGAAAGTCTAAGGAGAGAAAGACGAAACCAGAGTCTGGACTGAAGAGATGGTGAGGGGACAGACCCTGCCTCCCAGCACCCTCTCCTTTCCCAGCTTCCACCAGGCCGCGCACTCCTCCCGCGTGAGCAGGAGGGGAGGTGGACTCCAGTGCGGCAAGAGCTCAGGCTCCTGCGTCGGCCTGTCCCCCTCGCTACAGGCGCAGGGACTGGAAGGCTACCATTAGGGCCCAGGAGCCCAGACAGAGGCTTGCTGGAGTTTCCCTGCTTTTGTAAGAGGGCTTCTGAAGGGAACCCCCCTGCACCATCTCCCCAAACCTGGATGGGGGCACACACAGCCTTTGAGGCTGTGGTCAGCGGTCTGAGTTAAGAGGCTTGGGAGTCGGCCTCCGTGTGATGTCAACACGGCAAAGGGCAGGGAGAGGCCGGAAACTGGTCTGTTAATGTGCTGATTCAAACCAACACTGATGCCCACCAGCCTCTGACTTCCCAGTTCTCTGACCTAACGAGTCCTGTGTTGTTTCCTCCTCCCCAAACACTCCCGTTACATGGGGAAAGCTCTGCACCGGTCTGTTGCAGGCTCTTCACTCGAGTCACCTCCACACACCCTCGTGGAGAATCAAGAGAAATGGAAGACACCCAGATCCAGGAAGATGCTGATGGGGACTCTCACCGGAGAAAACCGAGTGGGCGAGATGGAGCTGAGGCAGACAGAGTCAAACCTCCTTCCCTGATGAGGGGCTGCTGGTCCTCAGCGCACGCACCACCCCTCAGGCCTCCGAGCCTCGTGGACCCAACTGACCGCGGCTGAAGCTCTCAGGACAGCAGGGCCCAGAGGCGCTGCGTGTACAGAGGCTCTTCTCATGCTGACTCCTCAAACGCACTGGGTCCCACTGGATACACACGTGGCACAGGCATTTCCAAAATCTAGGAAATCGCATCCTGCAAACCAAGGTATCTTCAAATTCAAGCAACAGGTCAAAGTAACAGACACTGTTCTGTCAAAAAAGACCATTTTATTCAGCTAAACATAAAATAGATAAAAGCAAGCCAAAGTCAGGATGTTTTTCTCAGCCATCCTTTCCACATTTTATGCAGTTTGAGCGAACTATAAACCACTGATTTCTTCAGACCTAAAAGAGAAAAGAGGAGAGAGTGAGACACTGAGGCTCACTGGGCGGATGCTCACTGGAGGCGCCACGACGCTGGGACTGGAGGCGTGTCTTTGGAGTGGAGCCCAGCAGCGCTGACTGAGGGGTCTACGAGACCTCAGGGACTGCCCCGATTGACTGGAGAGAAAAGACTGATTCGACATCCGCCAAAGCAGAGATGCAAAGGCGCCCGAGCTCGGGGCTGAGGGAGTCCTCTCAGTGAAGCGTGTGCCTTTGACTTCAGCATCGCGCTCCCATCACCCTCTGCCTGGAGATGCTGGGTCTGCAGGCCTGACTCCCCAGCGACTAAGACGCTGCTCCTCCTGGTCTCACAGCGCCTGTGCTGATGCCCAGCACGGCACTCACCTATCCTTCTGCCCAGCCCTGGAGCTCCCGGAGGACAGGGGCCTGTCCTACTCACCCTGTGTCCCCACTGCCTAGTGCGGCCCCAGCACACACTTGCCGTGATGGTGCAGATGCACCGCGATCGGCTGTCTGCCCCCAGCTACGGAGTCGCAAGTGCCCGAGGAAACGGGAGGAAGGCACTCTGGGGTCTGCGGCCGACCACGCGGGCACGCCTGCCTGTCAGCCCTCACAGGAGTCGTGCAGTTTGTTTCAGGGCAGGGCTCAGAGATCCCAACGGTCTTTCTCACCCTGAGATCCAGACTGGGGTGTGTGCGGCAGGTGTGCCATGCCGAGTGGGCACTGCTGACGAGGTCACAGGACCGGTTCCCCAGACTCCGCGCCCTGGGGTGTGAGCGCTCTAGAAAACACCCGGCCACGTTACCTGGAGGAGGTCAAGTGCACTCAGGATCTTTTACGAGGCGACTGCAGGCAGGGGCAGGTAAAAAGGCAGGGTACCAGTAAAATCATTAGCAAACGCTTCTAGAAACCCTGGCCTCGCTTGTGCACTGCACGACGGCTGCAGAACACCAGCCTCGTCAAGAAACTCGAAGCCCCTTCCCCCGCCTCCACCCCTTTCTCCCTGGAGCAAAGGCTCTGGTAAACCTCACCCACTAAAGCGCCAGGACAGGAAACACATTATGTAAGGTGATTTTAGAATTCCAGCCAGAGCAGATCAAGCTCAAGGCAGCACCCAAGACACGGCTGGACAAGGAGACGTCGACACGAGGTAGTCCCAGCTCAGCTTCGCCAGCCTTGCGCACAGACTCCTGGGAGCCTAACGCCTAACTAGGGTGGATGCACCACCGCCCACGAGCGCCACCAGGAGGCCACTGTCTGCTGCTAGTGGAGAGAAACCCCCCTTAATTACAAAGTCTCTCCCTTTGACGGTTCTGCCAGAGGGTTCTCAGGGAATGGCGGGAAAGAGCCCTGCAGTGGGAGGGGGACAGGGGGCTGGTCGCAGCTGGGCACACGGACTCCCCCTCTCCTGGGCTCGCCTTCCTGGTCTGCCAAGTGACAGGGCTGGACTACGAGGGGGTTCTCCAGCGAGGCGCCCGCAGACAGGCTTCGAGGCCAGTCTGAGAACTCTCTCAAGTCACAGGGAGCTGTCTCTGTATGCATGTCTCTGCAGACACGAGTTTTAGTGTTTTTTTTAAGCCTGGAGTTTTAGTGAGATTCTCCCAGGGAGCCAGGTTGTGCAGATGGTTAAGATCCAAGAGATCAGAGTGAGGGATCTTTTTCACCTTAATATTCCAGTCGCAACCAAGGCGAGGGACTACACTTCATGAACCTGGAGGGGCAACATTTCCTAAACAAGACAAGAAAGGCTGCCAACCTTAAAGGACAAAACCAAAAAACTGGACTGAGTAAGATTAAGGACTGCTCATCAAAGGACACCAGTGAGACAGTGAGACGACAGGCCCCAGAGTGGGCCAGTTTAGCATTCCTCGTGTCCAGGGAAGGACCTGTACCCAGACTATGCAGGGAACTCAGTGCAGAGAAGGAAAGGCAGACAACTCAACAGAAAAATGCACAAAAGCAGAACACTTCACAGAAGAGGACATCCATCTAAGCATGTGAACAAACACCCAAACTTACTGTTCATCAGGATAGTGTAAGTGAAAACTCCAATACCACCCATCCACTCCCCTCCCAGAGGGCCGAGCACGGATAGGCCACACTACCAAGCCTGGTCCCAGGGGCTCTGCGGCCGGGAGGGCCACCGGGACACTGGTCAGCCAGTATCCACCACTGCTGGACAGCCTCACGCTTTATGACCCAGTAATGCCACCTCTGGCGGCCCACATGGTGAAGAATCTGCCTGCAATGCAGGACATCTGGGTCCGATCCCTAGGTCAGGAAGATCCCCTGGAGAAGAAACAGCAACCCACTCCAGTATTCTTGCCTGGAGAATCCCGTAGACAGAGGAGCCTGGCAAGCTACAGTCCATGGGGCCGCCAAGAGTCAGATATGACTGAGCGACTAACACTTTCATTATTTCAATTCCACCCCTAAGAAGAGAGCTAACAGAAAGGCACATCTTTGCTCATCCAAAGATAGGCACCAAAACATGCCGAGCAGGACTCCTTGAAACGGCCCCAAATTGCAAACACCTCGACTCTGCTCCCTCCCCAGCGGGCAGAGATGCAGGTCTCCTCAACCACCTCCTCTAAATCAGGCAGCTCCTTATTCACCTGAAGCTGGCCAAAACAAACTCGGATGTCACGTTCAGTTTTGAAAGCCACCGGAAATCTGCCCCAACATATGGCCCCTCAGGTGTTCCCTCTGTTGACTTCCAGCCTGTTTCATGCGACCTACGGCAAAATCACTACACGTGTAAGACTATGAATCCCCTGTGCGACCTTAAACTGACAAGTTCAGCGACAGACAAAATTCTCTGGGAAACAACATGAGGCAGAGATGAGACCAGGCTGAGAGGGGTCCACCTCCCTATAACTCTGTACTTCAGATCCACAGGAGAGGAAATCAATAAGCCCTCAACAGTCTTGCAATTAATTAAAAAAGAAAATCTCTTCTGAGGTGGTTTTATTTTTAAAACGTTCAGGTTTAAATGATAAATACGTTACCAGAAGGACCTTCATTCTTATTCTTTTTATTGAAATAATAAGTTCTTATTATTGAAATATGGAGGTACCAAAAAACGGATAAAATGCTTAGTCATAAGACATGAGAAGGAGAGCAGAGTCAGTGATCCTTCCATCACCGCAGGAAAGGGCTGGTGAGGACAGACGCGAGGCATGTGGAGTCTTTTTAGGAACAAGACCAAACCTGTTTTTGTGAAAGCTGAATCTTCTGAAGCTACAGAGGTTAAGTAGGTATTGACCCCCAAATTAGTTCTGATAGACCAGAAAATCAGACGGGGAAGAAAGAAAGCAAGAGATTTCGAAAATTAAACTTGCCATGCTCTCCATGTTCCCTCACCTCCAGGAAGGGCACCACCATCTCCCACTTCCCGAGTCATGAGCCTGGGAGCCGGGCCCCCTCGGTGCCATCTAAGCCCTGCCTGCCCCCTGCCTCTCCCCACGGCCCCAGGTCAAGGCCTGCCTCCTCGCCGGGCTGGCTGCGGCGGGCTGACCACTTTCCCAAGCATCAGCGGCACATCCCTCGAGCTGCTCGCCAGTCTCCAGCTGCAGCAGTCTTCCGACGATCCTCCAGGGGCTTCCCTCTGCCCTCGCTGAAACGCTGGATTCCCTTTTAGACTTTTAAGGGCTTTCCCCTGTCTGGCCCCTGCTTGCTGCTTAGTCAAAACGACTAACCCCAAACCCATTTCTCTCCAAGCCCCCAACTCCAGCCGAAACAGGTTCCACCTCCCTCCACTCAGGTTAGAAACATGAGCGGCTGCGGCTCCTGTTAGGAGGTTGAGTTGCAATACCATCTGTTGCGGCGGTGAAGGGAGGAGCAGGGCAGGAGCGGGGAACTCAACAGTGTCCACTCCCCTGAGCTGCTGCCCTGAGACCCTGACGAGAATCGGGCCGCTCCGCTACCAGCAGTCTATGAAGTCAGCATTACCTCCCCAGTAACCAACTCCCAGGCTAAAGGGGAAGAAAGCGTTTGGTTTTGTAAGGAGTTCTGTGCTCACCCTGGAGCATGGAGGCATCTGACGGTAGGGGAATCTCAGAGAACTAATACAGAGGGCCAGACCACACGGGACACCTGCCACGCCACCCATCACAGCCCACTGGAAAGGGCGCCCTCCCTGCTGCCATGGACGCCTGGCTTCCACCTTGTCCAGGAAGACAGTGACACTCAGACCTAGACTCACTCGAGTCTATATAGCACCTACTAGGGCTTTATAAAGGACATACTGGGCGATCCCAGGACACACCGCGAGCTGCGTTATCAGCATCCTCTCCATTTCAAAGAAGAAAGGCTGTTACCATCCCAGGTTAGGAGCAAAGGCATGAACCACAGCTTCATGCCAGTCTTCTGGCTGCACCCGTAGCTCAGCTCTCCTTGACCTTAACAATACGTGAATACAGAAGTTCTTCACTAGCTAGGGAGACCCTTCCTTCTTACTTGCAGAGGGGAGGAGTGGTAATGTCGACAAAGGAGGAAAAGCGCAGCCAAATACGCAGGGGTCTCCTGGCCCTGCAGGTGACACGTTCGCTGGCTCAAGACTGCAGAGGCAGGACTCCGGAAGGTTCTGGAAGAGGGACCCAGAAAAGCCGGGCAGAATGACAGCCGTGACTGTGACAGCAAGAGGACTTCTAAGAGCGGAACGCAGGGGCTGGGGGTCCTGCAGCTTGCTGTGAATCCAGAGGACAGGGAAAGAGCAAATCAGCCACTCAGGGCCTAAGGCTGCTAGTTTGGTCCAACTGGGGCCTGGGAACGGGCAAATGCTAGCTGACTGTGGCAGTGCAAGGGGGCACGTCCTAAAGAGAAGTCAGGGGAATTCTTGGTAACGAGACCAAAGAGGAAAGACCAGGAGCCGTGCTAGATGCTTTTATATGTCCCAAGAGAGTTTTCACAACCCAGTGAGACAAGAATAATTGTCCCTATGAAATGAAAACTCAGAAAATTAGGCAACTTATCCAAGTCACAGCAGTTAAGCTGGGATTTGAACCCGAGTCTTGGGGGCTCACAAACCCCTGCCCCTGGCCTGGGCCGCCTTCAGCACGGCCCTCCACCACCATAAACCAGAGGAGCAGGGCCCAGGGGGCGCAAACCTGGAGAGTGTGAAGGAATGCACACCACGTCTCACGGTGCCTGCAGCCCCCATGTAGGCTGCAGACACCCTGTCACTCTGCTTCCACAACCCAAGCAGGCGCCTTCAGAGGGAGAGGCAGGCAAGCAGTGAGCCCGGGGAGTGTCGGGGAGCAGCGCTGAGCACTAAGCCAGCAGCAATCTGGGTTCCGGGAGCCAAGAGGGGATCCCTACTGCCCTCTGCTGGCGGCCAGGAAGAGCAGGCGGAAAGAGGACCCAAGAGTCATCCAGGCTGAAGGGTCAAGAGATGATCAGGATGGATTTTTAAAAACCTTTTATCAGAGATAAATTCAAGACAGCATAATATGCTGGCACATGTCTTCACCCAACTTCACCCACTCATGGCCAATCCCAGGTTACCACCCCGCCACATGCACTTCCTTCCAAGGTGTTTTCTTTCCTCCTTTCACCTCTTCATTTGATAGTTGAGCACTGCCGATTAACACGGTTGTGAGAGTTTCAGGTCGACAGCAATGGGACTCAGCCCAAACGCGTTTTCTTCTGAAGTGAATCTCAGACATTGCCATTTCATCTGCAAATCTTTTAGTATGCGTTTCTTAAGAAAGACTGATTTATTTGGCTGCACAGGAGTCTTAGCTGTGGCATGCAGAATCTTCAGTTGCAGCATGTGGGGTCTAGTTCCCTGGGAAGCGAAGCTGGGCCTCTGGCGCTGGGAGCACAGTCTCAGCCACTGGGCCACCGGGCAAGCCCCTCAGCATGTATTCGTAAGGGAATGACTGTTTAACCCAACACCATCATTATCATGACTAAAAAAAAAAAGAGTAAAGCCAGTAGCTCCTTACAGCATAGAAAGCCAAAAATAAAGCGCCAAAGCGTCCAGCCTCACCCAAGGAGGACCACAGTGAGGGAGCTGCAATCATGCAAAGACAGGGATAGCCCGAGCCACCACACAGAAGAAAGCCCCTCCACCTCAGCCTGGCCAGGACAGATCAGCAAGAAAGCAGACTAAATACATATTCTAACTGGAAACACAAAGCCATGCACCCCTGCATGGCAGGAAAAGTCTTCAGCTGAGTGGATCTGGCACCTGAGATACTAAACCTCTGCTGATGGGCTGAACCTTCCCAAAGATTCAGGAGGATGAAGCTTGGCTGTGTCCCCAGGCTGCTGGCGTGAGGCGCGAGGAGGCGTGATCATGCAGTCGCCTGGCAATCTCCACCCAGGGATGAGAATCAGGCCGATCATGCCCTTCTGCAGGTTCCCTCTGTGCATCTGTCCCCTGCGCTGCGAGCCCCTATGTCTGTGCCATCTCCTCTTCTAGAGGGTGAAGCCCCTGAAGGCAGGATGGTGTCGCGCTCACCTTGTACTGTCCTGCATGGTGAGCACCCAAGGGACGCTAGGTGGATGGCTGATACAGAGAGACTGAGTGAAAAAAGTCTGGCGTCTGCAACGCAGAGTGTCAGAAAGAACGGGGAAGAAAAGAACTTTCATTTACCACAGTGTCAAGGTTAACTGGTAGCCCACTTTGGCAATCTGACAACATCCAAAGATACATTCAAATGCTTAAGCCCATAAAGCAAGAACAGGGTGTTTTAAATTTCAAAAAAAGGAATACTCTGAGAACAAAAAAAAGTAGAGATACTAGAAATTAAAACAGCAAAAATAAAACAACAATAGAAAAGCTGGAAACTATACTACAGTCGAGAAAGCAAAGCCAAAGAACAAAGAGATCAAAAAAAAAGAAAACACCCAAAGGACTCGTCTCAGAGGTCCAATATTTGAGTAAAAGGAGTTCCAGCAAGAGAAGAGAGAAAACAGATGGGAGGAAAGAGTACAATACATTTTTCCTATATCCTTATACTCAGTTTCCAAACCAGGCAAGGAGTATCCAGTGTAACAGATAAAAACAGACTCACATCAAAATATACCACTGAGAAACCTCAGAGCCCTGGGGGAAAAAGAAGACCTAAAAGGCTTCCAGAAAGAGCATACACAAAGGATTAGGAATCAGAACGGCTTTGGACCTCAACAGCAATTGGAGAAGTGAGAAGATAACCGGAGCAACGATATCAGAATTATAAAGGACAATTACTTCTAATCACTGCCAGCCTAAGTCTCAGTCAGTCAGGTGGGAGGGTGACTGAAAACAGACCTGGCCACACACGGGCTCCAAAGCTGCCTCCCCGGCACCCCTTCCCAGAAAGTGCCTGGACAGTGTGCCTTCACCAAAGTGAAGCTGTGCACCATGAGAATCAGAGACGTGAGACACAAGGGTCTTTCCCACGAGACAGGTGATGACAACTCCATGGAAAAAGAAAGTTGTGCCGGGAAGGAAAAGTGTATCAGGCGGCTCAGCGATGAATCACAGTAACACAGCCAGACAACGGGAACAAAGACTTCGTCAAAGCTACGACACAACCACTGAGCACAGAGAGAGGGATGGAGGGACGGATGGACGTACTGATGTACGGACGTGTATGTGTGTCTGTGTGTGTGTGTGTGTGGTGGGGTAGCTGAATTCATAGACGCTGCCTAAAATTAAAAAGGAGAAGCAGTAATACCAGCTCATTATCCAGAGAACCAGCAGTGAAAACATAAATAAACCAGCAGGAGAGTCAGCAGGGGTTGTCTTTGGAGAGGAACAGCGGGCGGGGGCGGGGGCAAGGTACTGCTGTTTTTGCAACAACATCATGAGTAACTTTCACAGATATAACAACTCCAGGGAAGCCTTGCACATAGAGAGTACCTAGGCAGCCAAGCCTTCCAGCAGCACCTCAGGCCCCCAGATTACAGCACCGTCTGCTGGTCTGTATCCTAGGTTACGACCAGCAAAATCCAGCGTCTGACAAGTACTTGAAGGATACAGATACAGCTTTACATTGTAACCCGGAGCGCTGAGGCTGCTCAGTCCAGCAGGTATGTTAAGTGTGAGTTTTTAAACATTCTTACCGGCAGTGAGAACGCCTTTGGTGCTCTGTCTCATGCTGGAAGGCCTCACAATTGCTGCGAGCCCTGTGAGGAGAAACCGGCAACGATGCCAAAAAGGCCAGATGTTAGTCGTCGTAACACTTTAAAAACTTGAAACTAAATATTCATTCCAGCTATCCAGTAACACCAGCAACTCCATCTCTGTCCTGGTGTCAGAGCGACTAAGGAAAAGGGTTATCAGGACGGACGGCCAGGAGACCCAAGCTGCCAGCTGTGTCGCCGACCAGCTTGTGTGAACCCAAGCAAATGAGCGCCCCCTTTGGGTCTGGCTGCCTCATCTTACGACCCGCAGGGAGGAGGGGGTTACGTGACTCTCGAAGGTCATTTTTTCACTTTAAACCTGCTTAAGCCTGCTGGCTCTCAATTTCAAGATGTGAGAAGACTGGGGGGAAAAAACAAACACCAAACACCACATGTTTCTGCGCAAGAGGCACTCCCCCTGCAACCACGCACAGCACTCCTCAGGGAGGGCGGCGAGGGGCCCTTCAGGCCCTCAGAGCAGCAGCAGAGCTCACTCCGTGGCCAGCGCCACGCTAAAAAGAAAACAACAGGAGTCGGGCCTCCACGCCTATCTTCAGGAGACGTACCCAGCGCCCTAAGCACACGCGCTGCTCTGCCCGCCGGGCAGCCTCGCCTCGCAGCACCGCCGTGGTGACCTGCATCCTGCCAGGCCCGGCTGCTCCCTGGGGAAGCTCAGCAGAGAAGGGTGAGCCAATTCATAACGATCTCCTTACTGTCTGAACCTGTAAATACCTGTAACACCTCCAACACCTCAGAAGGCAGTGAACCCCTATAGCTCAGGCTCAGATTTGGGGTTCACCCTAGGGAGGATTTTGGCACATACTGGGGATAATGTGTGAAACATTTCAGGTGCTGGACCTAGTGCATACACATGAGACACACCAAGGGGCATGGGCCCAGGACAGTGGTGCTCTTGATGTTACAAGAGCATTAAAAACATCACCAGTCTCCTCCTTCCTCAGACCACCGTGGAGAACAAAGCCACGTCTTTGTAATAACTCCTAAAAGTTATGCTTTTGGACCAAAAGAATCATTGTTTTCCTCTCTGACAGTGATTTAGGACTGAGGGATCTGAAAATAGAAGGAATTTCAGCACCCTACTTCAAACGAATGAGAATTTAGGCTGGGAAAAACCCCAGGCTGTCAGCGCTTTCTTCTCCCTAGAGGCACTCTCTCTCTCCATCTCTAGGCTAGAAAGAAGAAGCCGTCTCAGGCAAAAAGTTTGCCTCCCTCCTCCCGCTACCCCCAGCCAGCACCTCCTCCCTCAGATTCACGCACATACCTAGACGCACCACGTCGCCACAGTCGGGGTCATGAGCAACTTGTAATAAAGTCTCTTCCACATCTCTGTTTTTTCCAGGAGGGTCCATAATATGATTTATTTGCTGTTGTAAGGTTTTGGGCAATGTCATTAGCTGAGTGAATTGTCCTTCTGGGCTTTTATCGATCTAAGGGGAAAAAAAAACAGTTGATGTCTATGGAAGTGCTTTGATTGCTATAACTATTCAAAGACACAAGGTTTCTCCTTAAAACCACACAAAGTGAACAGGAACTCACCCTCTGGACTAGGCAGTGTGCTAAGGAGACTTTCTCCTTTCTGAAACTGAATGCCTAAATGTTAAGGAGTCTCAGCTCCTTCAAACAAGCCAATCCTTTCCTGTTTGTACTTAAGAACAGAAATTTCTTTCAAGAATCAATTTGTGACTCTCAGTTAAAAATTATTTTTCTATTTGTCCTGAATCCAGGAGTTAAGGAAAGTGAAGATTCAGGTAAAACTGACACCCCAGCAAATCAAGCACTCATTTTAAACACAGGGACACAGAGTAACATGGCCAGGATCACACAGCCAGTCAGAGAGTGGGATCTAAACTTGTGTCTCCTGTCTCAACTGTAGGAATAAACTGATGACAGAGACCAACCTTTATTCACCTTTAACCCCCTGGCACATAGTAGGTACTGAAAAAGCAGTGGCTGAATAAGGGGATGAATAACTGTACCAATAAATCTTAGTTGTCATTATTTCCTAAACAACAGTAAGTTACACCAGTGGTTTTTGTTCCTAATGTTCTAAAATATATCAAGTTTAAAGATAAACACAGAAATAAAACATATGTAAAACTATGCATTAGACTTTACTTGGATACCTTTGGATCAAAATTTAGCCACAGAGCTAGGTCCACACCCAGCTTCCCTAACTCCTAGTCTAGTATACTTTACTTAATGGAACTAGATTTCTTCAGAATCGCATAAACACCGACTGCCTGCCAAGGTGAGCAGCAGTGTCAGTGCCCTGAGCAGCTCGTCACATTATCCGCCCAGTAACAACGTCCTGTGTTCTTTTAACAAGTGTTTAGGTTCTAACTTAAAGAGAACAGTAAGAGACAAAATTAGATAAAAGAATGTACTCAATTTTAGATTCAGATTTTTCAGATATGTCCACCCTTCTTAATAATCAGAATTCATGCACTCTACCTTTTTTTCATTAAATATTTATTGAGCACATGCTTAATGTCTGGATTTTCTAGTTTTATCTATAAAGTCTTTGCAGAAAAGAATAAAATGCTATTAAGTAGAGGCTCCGCTAAGGTGAAGGGTTTCTTTATCCTAAATGTTTCATATTAATCATTGAGATGTT
>SJYQ01007040.1:144608-160260 GCA_006410935.1 Redunca redunca
TAAATTCATAGGATTCAATCTCTACTTATCTTTCGCTAAATAACCCCAAAGTATGAATATTCTATAAAATATGCTAGAAATGACGTTTATAGACTCATATTTTGGGGCTGAGTATTGAGATTAGTCAATAGGATCTTATATTTCTCTAAGTCTTTACCTATGACTCTTCCAGGAATTTTAGAGATGCCAAAATGGCTTGAGGAATATGAGGAATGAGAAAATAGCATTTGCTACTGCTTTCTCTGCAGGAAACAAGTGCACTGGGGTTTTTGCTTCAAAGTATGTATTTAAAGACAAAATATTAGGTGACATATTCAAAGAAGCTGCAAAATTCTAATCATCCTTACTCTTTAGTTCTCATTAAAACACAAATGTGAAAGCAGTTAAATTACGAGTCACATTGCATTTTAACAGCAGATATGGAAAAGACCACCTGTTATATGACTCCATCTACAGCAAGTGTCTGGAACAGGCAAATCCATGGAGCAGAGAGTAGCTTAGTGGCTGCCTGGGGGAGGGGAAGCTAGGGACTGCTAATGGCAGTGGAGGTTCTTTTCGGAGTGATGAAAATATTCTAAAATCAGATAGAGGTGATGGTTGCACACCTCTGTGAAGAGACTAAAAACCAGCCAATTTTATGCTATGTAAATCATATCTCAACAAGGCTGATGTTTTTAAAAGCAGATACAGCTTATGACGGCGGCTGCTGTGTTGTACCAGTCCGATCCTGCTCCAGGGCCAAGGCACTCATTCCGCTATCTGCTGGGAAAGTTGGCCGACTCCCTCTCTCGGAGTGCCTCCTAGAACTGGCTACAGCCAAGGGAGCTGCCTGTTTCCAAAGACTGGAAAATGCAGGGCTTTGAAGGCCTGGCCTCCTTCCTCCAAGCGGGGACAGCTCAGAAGGGCCATCACGTTCCACAGTGCCAGCACACGATCAATCAGATGATGTCTTCATTTCGAAACTCCCCAGTCCTGATCCTACACAACCGGTACCAAAAGCAGTCCTAGAAAGCACACTCTTCAGATGGCACACTGGAGCTCTCCCGATGTAGAAGGCCAAGTGGAAGTCTCTGAAGCTGCCATTCTCACCCTCTGGTCAACAGAGCAATGAGAAAAGAAAACCACACCCCAGGAGAAATGGCAAAGACTGATGTCACATGTAGGCCCAAAGGAGACAGGGTGTGGCGTTCCACTGTGTATGTCAACGTGGCTGGGCTGCAGGGCCTGGCTGCCTGGTCAAACTTTAGTCCAGATGTTACTGTAAAGGCGGCTTTTTAGATGTAATTCACCTTGAAGCTGGCAGACACTGAATAGCAGAAGACCCCTTTTAATGTGGACAGACCTCATCCCGTCAGTTGAAGACCTTGTGAAGAAAGACTCAAGTTCCCCGAGGCAGAAGGTCTGCCTCCAGACTGCCCTTATATCTGCCCTTGGACTCAAGAGAACAGCAGACTCCTCCCTGGGTCTCCGGCTGGACCTGCAAATTCCAAACCTGCGGACCCTCACCATGGAGCGAGCCAATTATCTTGTGTAATCTCATGCTGGTCCACTACATCAATGACATGTTGCTGCTGCCACCTGGTTAGTAAGGGGCAAGGACAGCGGCGGCCTTGGTAGCTGTATGCACTCCAAAGGGTAAAAGACAAACTCCATTAAGTCTGAGGAGCCCATCGCAGCAGGGAAGTCTTTAGGGGTCAAGAGATCTGGAGCATGCTGGGACATCCTCTCCAAAGTAAAGATCAACTGAGGAAATCTCTACCTCTCACCACTAAGAAAGAATTGCGCTGACAGGCCTCTTCAGGTTTTGAGGAAAGATAATGCAGATGTACAACAAGAACAGAATGCTATATATATATATATTTATATATATACATGAAAAAAAGAACATTCAGAGGAAAATAAAAATTCAACAGATCTGTTGGAAGATCAATTCAAAAAATTACTCTGAAAAGCAGAACAAAAAACTAAAGAAACAGGAATGAGGGGGAAAAAAAACAACCAGACAAGGAGGTCCAACAACTAATAGGAATTCTAGACAAAAAATGAAGACAATGGATCTGAAGGAATGGTAGAAGAGAATTTCATCACAGAAATGAAAAAATGATTTCCTAGAACTGCCTTTCCAGAACAGAGTCACGAGGTGCCAGAATGATATGTAAAAACCAGGGGAGTTTCCTGAGGCTCAGTGGCCACTGCAGGGGCACAGGCTCCATTCCTGGTCCGGGAACCAAGATCCCGCAAGACGCGTGGTGTGGCCGAACGAAACGCACATAGCAACAGTGATGAAAAAGCATAGGCAAGGCAGAGGCAAATCATCATGAAACTTAGAAAAAAACTGGAAAAAAAGGAAAAAATACTAAGTAGTATCAGAGAGATAAAAAGATCACACCCAAAGGACAGGGAATCTGAATACTGCTGGATCCTTTTTTTTTTTTAATATGTTGGCTGTGCCTCAGAGCATGTGGGACCCTAGTTCCCCAACCAGGGGTCAAATCCAGGTAGGGTCAAATCTTTGCATTGCAAGGTGGATTTTTAACCAGGGGACAACCAGGGAAGTGCCCTGGTTGTCTTTTTAGTAGAACAGAAGAAACTAGAAGAAATAAAGCCATGACTTAAAAAACTTCTGAGGGAAAATTACTTCCAGCCTAGAATCTGATGTCTAACCTAAACTCATCCATCAGTTTAAGGATAGAATTTCCAGGTGTACAGGATCTCAAAAATTTTACCTCTTTCACAAGTACACATTTTAGTACTTAAAAATATAAACTGTGAAAGAGGAAAAATTCAAGAAAACCAAAAATTAGCAAAAGGAGAGGGGAAGAAATTCTCAGGTGATAATGAAACAGCACCAGAGAAGAGCTGTGCAGCGTGTCTAGACAGCAGCCAGTCATGAAAGGAATTGGGGACACAGGACTCCAGGAAGAATGTCCCCAGGAAAAGCAAGAAACAGAGAAAACACCTGATATGTTTGTCTATAATGTAAGATGTTTCATAGATTTGTAGGAGAGTTTGAGGGTGAATTAGTTACACGTATGTACAAAATACAAGACCTTCTAGAACCAACATCAAAAGAAGATGTCCTTTCCATCATAGGGGACTGGAATGTAAAAGTAGAAAGGCAGGAGATAGCTGGAGTACCGGGCAAGTTTGGCCTTAGAGCACAAAATGAAGCAGGGCAAAGCCTAACAGAGTTTTGCCAAAGAACGCACTGGTCATAGCAAACACCATCTTCCAACAAAACAAGAGACAACTCTACACATGGACATCACCAGACCATCAATACCGAAGTCATGTGGATTATATTCTTTGTAGCCAAAGATGAAGAAGCTCTATACAGTCAGCAAACACGAGATCTGGAGCTGACTATGGCTCAGATCATCAGCTCCTTATTGCAAAATTCAGACTTAAATTGAAGAAAGTAGGGAAAACCACTAGGCCGTTCAGGTATGACCTAAATCAAATCCTTTTATGATTATACAGTGGAAGTAAGAAATAGATTTAAGGGACTAGATCTGATAGACAGAGTGCCTGAAGAACTATGGACAAAGGTCAGTAACACTGTACAGGAGGTGGTGACCAAAACCATCCCCAAGAAAAATAAATGCAACAAAGCAAAACAGTTCTCTGAGGAGGGCTTACAAATAGCTGAGAAAAGAAGAGAAGCGAAAGGCAAAAGATAAAGGGAAAGATATACCCATCTGAATGCAGTGTTCCAAAGAATAGCAAGGAGAGGTAAGAAAGCATTCCTCAGTGATCAACGCAAAGAAACAGGAAAACAGAATTGGAAAGACTAGAGATCTCTTCGAGAAAATCAGAGATACCAAGGAACATTTCATGCAAAGATGGGCACAATAAAGGACAGAAATGGTAAGGAACTAGAAGAAGCAGAGAGATTAAGAAGAGATGGCAAGAATACATGGAAGAACTGTACAAGAAAGGTTTTAATGATCCAGATAACCCAGACCATGGTGTGGTCACTCACCTAGAGCCAGACATCCTGGATGTGAAGTCAAGTGGGCCTTAGGACGCATTATAACAAACAAAGCTAGTGTAGGTGATGAAATTCCAGCCGAGCTATTTCAAATCCTAAAAGGGGATGCTGGTAAAATGCTGCACTCAATATGCCAGCAAATTTGGAAAACTCAGAAGTGGCCACAGGACTGGAAAAGGTCAGTTTTCATTCCAATCCCAAAGAAAGGCAACACCAAAGAATGCTCAAACTATCACCTAACTGCACTCATTTTACACACTAGCAAAGTAATGCTCAAAATTCTCCAAGTGAGGCTTCAACAGTACCTGAACCAAGAACTCCCAGGTGTTCAAGCTGCATTTAGAAAAAGCAGAGGAGCCAGATATCAAATTGTCAACATCTGTTGGAACATAGAACAAGCAAGAGAATTCCAGAAAAACATCTACTTCTGCTCCATTGACGGCAGTAAAGCCTTTGACTGTGTGGATCACAACAAACTGTGGAAAATTCTTAAACAGATGGAAATACCAGACCACCTTACCTGCCTCCTGAGAAATCTGTATGCAGGTCAAGAAGCAACAGTTAGAACCAGACATGGACCAATGGATTGGTTCAAAATTGGGAAGGGAGTATGTCAAGGCTGTATATTGTCACTCTGCTTATTTAACTTATATGCAGAGTACATCATGAGAAACACTGGGCTGAATGAACTACAAGCTGGAATCAAGATTTCTGGGAGAAATATCAATAACCTCAGATATGCAGATGACACCACCTTTATGGCAGAAAGCAAAGAGGAACTAAAGAGCCTCTTGATGAAAGTGAAAGAGGAGAGTGAAAAAGCTGGGTTAAAATTCAACATTCAAAACACTAAGATCATGGCATTCCATCCCATCACTTTCTGGTAAATAGAGAAACAATGGAAACAGTGACAGACTTTATTTTCTTGGGCTCCAAAATCACTGCAGATGGTGACTGCAGGCATGAGACTGAAAGATGCTTGCTCCTTGGAAGAAAAGCTATGACAAACTAGACAGCACATTAAAAAGCAGAGACATTACTTTGCTGACAAAGGTCCGTCTAGTCAAAGCTGTGGCTTTGTCAGTAGTCATGTAGAGATGTGAGAGTGTGACCACAGAGAAGGCTGAGCGCCGAAGAACTGATGCTTTTGAGCTGTGGTGCTGGCTAAGACTCTTGAGAGTCCCCTGGACTGCAAGGAGATCAAACCAGTCCATCCTAAAGGAGATCCGTCCTGAATATTCATTGGAAGGACTGATGCTGAAGCTAGAGCTTTAATACTTTCATCATGTGATGTGAAGAGCCGGCTCCTTGGAATGGACTCTGATGCTGGGAAAAACTGAGGGCAGGAGGAGAAGGGGGTTGGCACAGGATGAGATGGTTGGATGGCATCATTGACTCAATGCATGTGAATGTGAATAAATTCAAGGAAACTCGAACAGTGAAGGGCAGGGAAGCCTGGAGCGCTGCAGTCCATGGGGTCGCAAAGAGTCAGACATGACTTAGCAACTGAACAACAACAACGCAGAAACCAAGAAAGTCAGAAAAAACGGGCTGATAAACTCCAAGAAAAACAAACTTGCACTGGAAACTAAATTTCACAGTGGTATATCTCAGCAGTGAAAAAAGCCAGTTGTCCTAATAAGGTAAACATTGACTATTAATTTTAAATTATATAATAATTATGTATGCATGCATGCTCAGTCACTTCAGTTGTGTCCAGCTCTTTTCAATTCCATGGACTATAGCTGTCTAGGCTCCTCTGTCCATAGGATTCTCCAAGGAAGAGCACTGGAGTGGGTTGCCATGCCCTCCTCCAGGGAATCTTCCTGATCCAGGGCTCAAACTCAGGTCTCCTGCATTGTAGGTGGATGGATTCATTTTCCCAGATGAACCATCTGGAAAGCCCATGTAATAATTATATATGGAGCATAGGTGAGTGGTGGGGAGAGACAGGGAGAGAAAGAGATAAGAGCATGAAAGAGTGTGTGTGTGTGGATGGAGTGCATGAGAGTAAAAAATTCTCACGTTCCACAAAACAATAACAAAAAAAGCACAAAACTTTTTAAAAAATCAAGAAATCACAGTCAAATCATATTACTTGTAAATATGGAAGTGAACACTAGAAGAATCAGTGAAGGAGATGGAGGCAGTTGCTCTGGGAAGCAGCACAGACAGGCAGGAAGCTGTGCAGCACGGAACTCCTGTGTTTTGCTCAAAACCTTGGTGTATCACCTGGTGTTTAAAGTGTGCGGGCATCACTTTGAGAAGAGTAAAAATTAAAAAAAAAGAAACCTCACTCCAAAGCAAATGTGGCAAAATCTGTTAACCTGAGCGGTGGGTTTTCTGGGCATTCATGGTACTCTCCAAGGTTACATTCAAAACAACTCCTAGTTTTTAAAGTTGCCTTCCAGTTCTAGAAATACCATTAATTTGTTATTCAACAGGATATTAATTGCTCGTATTACTTGGAAAAGAAAGAGCACTAAAAAGTAGGATGGTGTTATCTTAAAGATAAAAAGCCATAAATCTTATAGTTAGAAAAATCTTAAATGCAAGTTACATTTCTCAAAGGAGGGGCTCTTCTTTATTTTCAAAAGACTGAGTATTTTCTTGAAAAGTGCCTTGAAAGAAAAAGTTTTGTCTGCTATGTCAAAAGAAAAGTCCCAAGACACAATACATATAACAAGTGGGCGGAAAACAAGCTTCAGAATAACGTTTATGAATACATTTATGTAAAATAAAACCAAATGAAAAAGATCAAGCCACTTCCTACATGTGTATACATGTACAAACACACACAGAAGTGCATGCAGTGAGATCTGGGAGCAAACACACCAACCTGCAATGAGACTACCTCTGGGAGGCAGGTGGGTTTGGAGACGAAGAGAAGGTAATTCCAGAGTTTGCTTCTAAATGTTTTTGATTAATAATTAATATACAAGCAATAAGTTCAAATGGCAAAAAAGGTACACTCGGTGAAGTCCGGTCCCCACCCGGCCTCATGTCAGCCCCCAGTCCCCTTCTCCAGAGACAGCCTCCTGTCTGTCACTAGTTTCTTATGTGACCTTTTAGCCTTATTTCACACACACAGAGAACACGTTTACACGCAAAACGTACTTTCCAGGAATACGTTACTACACTGGTCACACTGCTCGCCCGACTCTTCCCCCAAGTGGGCTCCTGCCTCGGGACGGACCCGTGCTGCCCCACCGACCGCTCACCTCCAGGCTGCCCTGCTGGGCCTTATACACCACCTGGGGGCTCTCCTGCAGAATGCTGCCGTACAGCTCCCGGAAGTGGGCCATGTTGGGCTTCACGATATTCAACACTTTTGCCTTATCCTCTCCAACCACCATCCGAAAGTCACCTGGTTAAAACAAGCACAAAACCAGTTTTGCACGCGACTCACAGTCTGCCCTGTGGACTGCGGGCCCCCAAGTGACCTGTGAACCACAGCCCCCCAGCTGACACTGCACCAGGTCAGCCTGGCAGGGTCTCTCACTCGAAACACTGGCTTTTTCACCTTCAAGACGCGAACACAGCACCCAGGAATGCAGGCACTTGTTTGGGGGAAAATAGAGCCTCTCAAACCACAAAGCCCTTTTGCCAGTTGAAATATATCAAGTACAGAAGGAAGTCACCCTGAGAGTTAATATGCACTTGTTTTTTCCAACGCAGAAGCTTCTCTATTTATAAACTTTCATCTTGTTAACAAAACTCTGCCTGTGACCAATCAGAGATGGGGGTTGTGTGTATCTCGTCCTTGGTGCTGCTCACTCAGCTTGGCCCTGCCTGCTGCATTTGTATGAGGGCTTTTGAGGTACTCTGTGAATATAAATAACCTTATTATATTTGACAAGGACACGGATTACATTTAGGATGAACTTTAAAGCAGATGTAACTTTAAAAGTCGTAAGTGGTGAACTGCTGATCTAGAGAAGCAAGAGGCAACGAGGCCTCCTCCTGGGGACAGAGGTGCTGATGGCCACCCTCCTGAGGAGCTCATTCCGCCCATGATTATTCCGCTGCTGGTCAGGGCCATCTTGGGGTCCTCTGTCCAGCCCGTCAGCACCAGTCTGTTATCCAGAGGGCCAGAACCACCGCAGGCCCTACAGCCAGTAACCCGAGGACAAGCCCCAACCACCACGAGGCCAGTAGCCACAGCCAGTTCCTGGGCCAGAGCGCAGCCCCACCTATGCGCATGCCCAGAAGCCAGCCCCGCCGCAACAGAAGGGTCCGTGTCTCCATACAGGGGGCACCCCTGGAGCAGGAGTCCTGGTGAGTGAAGGGGTATGCTGCTGGGCCCATAGGGCAGCTCCGACATGAGGCCATACTTGTTGGAAAAACTATCAGATACCCAACAGTAAGTATGTACCTCAGTGAGGAATAAAATACACTGGAGTTTTAAGCTTCAAAAGACCAACACGCACTGCAATTTAGTAGAAAGCGTGTGGGGCCGACAAGCTTTGGAAAAGATTCACAGGCAGCCTCTGGAACCTGACCTCTGTGAGATGAGGTGGGGACTGGTTAGGGCAGTGAGCTCGAGTGAGTCCTGTCCTCTCACTGCCCTAATGAGCCGCTCAAACACAGACGACAGCGTTTTCTGTTCGTTTACACAGTTACACACGAGCATGACTGCTAGTGAGAGGGCAGAGAGACTGGCTCTCTCACGTAATGCTCCTGACTTCGTATACTGCTACAGCCCTTCTGGAAGCTGAGACTGACAAGGCCTCATCTCTGGAGAACGAGCCCCAAGCCCCAAACCCAAACAGAGACCAGGAAGTGAAGCTCGCTGAGGATCTGGGTCATAGTCCTACCTCGTTTGCCCACACGGCCGTCCCCTCAGGTGGGCACTGCCGCCTCCCCACGTGGCAGGAGGGGACAGGGACACGGGGACGACAGAACCGGCCTGAGGTCTCCCAGGAAGCCAGTGAACACACACGACTCCACTGACACACAATTTCAGTTCAGTTCAGTCGCTCAGTCGTGTCCGACTCCTTGCGACCCCATGAATCGCAGCACGTCAGGCCTCCCTGTCCATCACCAACTCCCGGAGTCCACCCAAACTCACATCCATTGAATCAGTGATGCCATCCAGCCATCTCATCCTCTGTTGTCCCCTCCTCCTCCTGCCCCCAATCTCTCCCAGCATCAGAGTCTTTTCCAGTGAGTCAGCTCTTCGCATAAGGTGGCCAAAGTCTTGGAGTTTCAACTTCAGCATCAGTCCTTCCAATGAACACCCAGGGCTGATCTCCTTCAGAACGGACTGGCTGGATCTCCTTGCAGTCCAAGGGACTCTCAAGAGTCTTCTCCAACACCACAGCTCAATAGCATCAATTCTTCGGCGCTCAGCTTTCTTCACAGACCAACTCTCACATCCATACATGACCACTGGAAAAACCATAGCCTTGACTAGACAGACCTTTGTTGGCAAAGTAATGTCTCTGCTTTTTAATATGATATTTACAACACTGAAATCCTGGCAGCAACCAAATGCCCCTCAACAGGGGAACAGTGCACCCACACCAACCACAGACCATGGACCATCCACACTGACCACAGATGGGGGTGCACACACACTGACCACCGACCAGGGCATACCCGCAGTGACGGCGGACTACCTACGCTGACCGTAAACCACCCACACCTACCACGGACCAGGATACACCCGCACCGACTGCGGACCACCCACACTGACCACGGACTGGGGTGCACCTGCACCAACCATGGACCACCCACACTGACCACGGCTTAGGGCACACCCACACCGACCGTGGACCACCCATACCGACCATGGACCGGGGCGCACTGATACCGACCGCGGACCACCCACACCAACCACGGACCAGGGCACACTCACCGACCGTGGACCACCCACATCGACCACGGATTGGGGCATACCCACACCACACAAACCAGGGCGCGCCCACACTGACCACGGATTGGGGCACACCCACACTGACCGGGGACTGGGGCACACCTGCACCGACCGTGACCAGGGTGCACCCACACCAACTGTGGACCAGGGCTCACCCACTAAGAGTTACAGGAGCCACACACTGAGATGGAAAATGACCACAGAATAATGTGCAGCTGAGAAGCCAGGACACAAAAGTACCAAAAGGAAACAACTTTGTGAAAAAACAAGACAAAGGACTATTTTTAAATGGTTATGTTTGCTCTAATAAGAGACACATTTACTGCGGGCCCTTTAAAGGCATGTGCTCTGCATCTGCTGTCTCGCTTAAGGCTGCCAGGCCTCACAAGGAAGGTGCTGATTATCCTCAATCTCATGGACGAGGTCAAGGCGCGTCAGCCTGCCTAATGCCCAGCCCCTCTCAGGATCAGGGCAGTGACATTTCAGGTGCTAGCTTCACTTCACTCCGTAATCCTCCCCTGTAATTGCCCCCTTCCCTCACTTCTGGCTCACTACCTCTAGCGTTCTGAAGTAAGTTCACGGATGCACAGACATGCTGTCCCAGCAAATGTGAATGGAGAGGCAGCTGAGTTGACTTTCAATTGTGTATATACCCTCACGCTTTCACTCAGAGCCTATAAATATTTTCTATTTCTCCGTGAAGGGATGAAAATGTCATCAAACTCTGAGTCTCACACAGCTGGCTCAGAATTGAAGGATCAGTCTGCACCACTGTCGAGTTCTAAATATTTATGCCACCTCCTCACCTCCTGTACATTTAACAAACAAAAGCTCTTACATATTAGACAGTAACTTTCTGAGAGAGGAAGTATATTTTACCAAAATTTAAAGGCAGATGATCCAAACCCTCCCCAAACAACAACTGCCGGCCACGATGAAAGGAGCTGGGAAACACTAAGGCTTTCTGCGAACAGGGACCAAAGCGTATTCGTCCCTGTGACCCCGGCTCCTCGCCCGCTGCCTGGCACACGAAGGCAGATCCATAAATGTCTGCTGAATTGGATTTCTCCCACTGCTGTGCAGCAAAACTGGCTCAGCCATGGGGAACAGCAAGCAAATGGGCTTACCACCCGCTGCTTCAGAACAAAATGAATAAAACNTTTCTGAGAGAGGAAGTATATTTTACCAAAATTTAAAGGCAGATGATCCAAACCCTCCCCAAACAACAACTGCCGGCCACGATTAAAGGAGCTGGGAAACACTAAGGCTTTCTGCGAACAGGGACCAAAGCGTATTCGTCCCTGTGACCCCGGCTCCTCACCCACTGCCTGGCACACGAAGGCAGATCCATAAATGTCTGCTGAATTGGATTTCTCCCACTGCTGTGCAGCAAAACTGGCTCAGCCATGGGGAACAGCAAGCAAATGGGCTTACCACCCGCTGCTTCAGAACAAAATGAATAAAACTGTGGACACAGCATGAACCAGCATCTGATCCTAAGAACCAATTTTTCTTACCTCTGGAGATACGCTCACAACAAAACACAGAGGTTGAGGAAAAACTGATTGCTGACTTGGATTTTATGGGAGTTTAACTCTTAACTGCCCAAGCCAGAGAACAGCCTGTCTAATGCAATGGCTAGACAAAAGGGTAATCTCTCCTTGACCTGAAGTAAGACAGATTCAGAGGCTTGTAGTCCATTTGGAGCTGGCCTGCTCTATGATTCCAGCACGTCCCCCGCAGTCAGGGACCTTATTAGGAACATAGGGGTGTGAGTGGAAAGGCCCTGCTCTCAGGTCGGCCACATCCCTGGGAGGCTGGGGCTGAGTTGCTCAACCTTTCTCAATCAGCTTCCTTCTCTGCAACAGTCACACTAACCTCACAAGACTGCCTTTAGGTTTCAGTGATTAAGGTATCGGGGGATGCTCTGCCCACAGTGAGGCAGACGTTACTGCTGTCATGATGTGTGCACGGGAGGGGCGGGGCAGAGGGTGCAGGAAGCCCTGGGTTTCTACGACACTGGCAGGCTACCTTTCCCTCTTAGACGAACTGTCATACTCCTGTCGTCTCAGTTCAATACATATCTGGGTGGCTTCTAAGTGCCAGGAGCTGTGTTGGACTCAGGGCGTACAGAGATACAGATTCTGCCTCAAGCAGCAAGTGACAGGAAAACGGCATTTCAGAGCAGGTTACTACCCAGGACTCCTGATGTGGAAGTGGTCAGGAATAGGAGCTCAAATTGGAAGTTGACATTTGCAACATAATATTTATTTTAAACAGACTTTTTTTTTGAGATATAATTCACATACCATATAATTCTTATATAAAGCACATAATTCTGTTTTGTTTTTTTTTAGTGTATTTACAGGGTTATGCAACCATCTAACTTTAGACCATTTCAGCCTCCCTAAAAGAAACCCCGTACCACCAGCAGTCACTTTCCTTCCCTGCTTCCACCCTCAGCCCCACACAGAGACTAATCCACTTTCTCTAGATATAGATTTTCCTGTTCTGAACACTTTATACGAGTGGAACTGCACAATACAGGGTCTCTTTTGATTAGCATGATGTTTTCAAAGTTCATCATGTTAGAGCACCTGTCAGTACTTATTCCTGTTTATGGCTAAATAATATTCCACTGGGTGGATGTACCACATTTTATATATCCATCTCTCAGATGATGGGCATTTGGGTTGCTCTTACCTTGGGGCCTTTTTTTTTTTAATGAATAACCCTGCCCTGAACATTTGCATAAGAGTTTTTGTGTGGATATATATTTTCATTTCCCTTGGGTAGGTACCCAGGAGTAGAATTGCTGGGTCACATAGTTGCTTTAAGTTTAATATTTTGAGAAACTGCCAAACTGTTTTTTCCAAAGTGGCTATATTATTTACACCCCTTCAGCAATATATGCAGGTCAATTTCTTCACAGCCTTATCAACACCTGTTCTCATTTAGATTTTGATCATAGGCCTTGGGTGTGAACTGGGGTCTAATGACCAATGCTGCTGAGCACCTTTTCATGTGTTTATCTGCTATTTGTATGTAAAGTGGGCTTCCCTGGTAGCTCAGTTGGTAAAGAATCTGCCTGTAGTGCAGGAGACCCTGGTTTGATTCCTGGGTCAGGAAGATCCACTGGAGAAGGGATGGGCTACCCACTCTAGTATTCCTGGGCTTCCCTTGTGGCTCAGCTGGTAAAGAATCCGCCTGCGATGCAGGAGACCTGGGTTCATTCGATCCCTGGGTTGGGATGATCCCCTGGAGAAGAGAAAGGCTACCCATTCCAGTATTCTTGCCTGGACAATTCCATTGACGGCAGAGTCCATAGGGTCGCAAAGAAATGACGAATGATGCTGAGCACCTTTTCATGTGCTTATTTGCTATTTGTATACTTCCTCTCAAAAAATTGTCTATTCAAATCCTTTGCCCATTTCTATATTGGGTTACTTGTCTTTTTACTGTGTTCTAAGAATTCTTTAAACATTCCAGACACAAGTTCCTTATCAGATAAATGATTTGCAAGTATTTCTTTTCATTTCATAGGCTGTCTTTTCACTTTCTTGACAGTTTTGTTTGCAGCATACAAGTTGTAATTTTTATATAGTCCCATTTATTTACTTCTTTTGTTGTTTTGGTATATATTTAAGAAAACACTGTATAATTCAAACTGACTCTTCTGAAAGTCTTACGATTTTAGCTCTTACATCCATGATCTGTGTGTGTGTGCTCAGTCACGCAGTCGTGTCTGCCTCTTTGCAGCCCCAGAGGCTATAGCCCATCAGGCTCCTCTGCCCATGGAATTTTCCAGGCAAGAGTACTGGAGTGTGGTGCCATCTCCTGCTCCAGGGGGCCTTCCCAACCCAGGATCGAAGCCACGTCTCTTGCATCTCCTGCACTGGCAGGCGGATTCGTTACCACTAGTGACTCCTGGGAGGACCCATCCATGATCTATTTTGAGTTAATTTTGTGTAGGGTGTGTTAGGGGTCCAACTTCATTCTTTTGCATGTGGAAAAAATAATTATTATTTCAACAAAGATGACTAAGGCAGTATTTCTAGGAGGTAGCCTAACACACCATTCAAAATACATCCTCAAAAATATCTCCATGGCTGCAGAAACTATATCATCACTGCACTAACTCACACGTGGAAGAGAATGAGGTAAGAACAAATAGCTGGTGCACTGGTGCTATACATTTGAATCATATATAAATCCTTCTCTTGCACACTTTAGAGAACACAAAACAGAGAGGTGTAGGAAGCATCAGGTTTACGATACTGATTCAGGAGGGAACCAGTACCACAACCATCCATCCACCCACCCATTCCCTAAGTATTTACTGAGCACCTAGTATCTGTCAGGTGCCACTATAATCACCGAAGAAGAGTGAACAAGGCAAGAAAAGACGTCTGCCTTCCGCATCCTAGCGGTGGAACAAAGACCAGAGACAAGAAACCCAACAAATAAACAGGACCTCAGAAGGTGGAAAGTGCAAAGAAGGAAACACAAGCAGAGGAAGATGGCCAGGAATGGGGAGGAGACCCAAGGGGCCCTACGGTCCCTACCATAGTCCCCGGTGTGCGCCAGGAAGGGCACGTGCCAAACAGACGCTCGGCAGGACAGGGAAGGGAGGAGGAGGATGCTGGACCAGAGCGCCTGTGTTCATCCGCGCGCTGGACCGGAAGCTGCAGGCCCAGCACGAGCTCCTCCTGCTCTGGGCTCCAGGCTCTTCAGACTCAGTGCAACATGGAGCAGCAGCGCAGCGGTTCCTGAGCTCCCAGGCTTGGATGAGTTAATGCGTGTGAAGCGCTTAGACCACCACCAGCCACACGGTAAGAACCCGGAGACGCCAGACACGGTGGGAGACTGAACCCTTTCAGGAGCGCGGCACGCTCGGAAACCAGCTAGTGACCGAGTGAAGAAGCGTTCCGAGCGAGGCTTCAGCAAGCACTTAGGCTGGCCAAGCCTGCGGAAATCTGTTTCCAAGTGACTGCGAGAGTCACTCCCAACATGCACGTCGCCCAGGCACACTGCTGGCGGGGGTGCAGAAGTGTGACTGTCACGGAGGAAATCGCGGGAGCTCTCGCCCCAGAGGAAGAGTCTCTCTGCTGGCCTTCACCAGGATCCAGAAATGGGGATGTTCACTCGCACTGTAGAGGGCTGGCACTCATTCCTTTTTTTTTCTCTAAGAACCACTCAGCTGGCACTTCCTCACTGCTTTGTCTTGTTCCTAGAAGTAGCTGAGCCTGCATTCAGACAATCTGGCATCAAAATGAAACCCATTCTCTCTCTGGCACACGTCGGCGGTTGAAGGGGCTTTTCGTTCCTCAAGGACTGTGAAGGGCCAAGTGACTCTACCTAACTTAAGTCCTCCGCTAGCTCTGACCGGCATCATCTGTGAACACGTAAGCAGTTTAGTGGTTAGTATATCAGACGGCATAATCCCAGTTTGGCGAATGTGTCCAAGGAAGCTAGTGTCCCCCTTTGCTCTCTTCCCTACCAAACAGATTTGGCAGAAGTGAACCATAGTCATGTCATCAGTAAAACAGTGGTAGGTGAGGGCAGCCCGAGTGTCCGCCAATCACTGAGGCGCTGGGCGGATCAGGGTGTCTCAGCCTGAGGAAAATCTCTGCAGCCAGCAACGATACACAGTAACAGTGATGAGCAATGAAAGGAGTCATTTTCTGAGCGCCAGCCCTCAGTGAGCTGTGATGCTGGGGCTTTTATACACATTATCTCATGGAAAATCTTTTTATGAAATAGTTATTTCCACTTTACAAAGG
>SJYQ01007040.1:160590-244536 GCA_006410935.1 Redunca redunca
GAGGAAGAGTCTCTCTGCTGGCCTTCACCAGGATCCAGAAATGGGGATGTTCACTCGCACTGTAGAGGGCTGGCACTCATTCCTTTTTTTTTCTCTAAGAACCACTCAGCTGGCACTTCCTCACTGCTTTGTCTTGTTCCTAGAAGTAGCTGAGCCTGCATTCAGACAATCTGGCATCAAAATGAAACCCATTCTCTCTCTGGCACACGTCGGCGGTTGAAGGGGCTTTTCGTTCCTCAAGGACTGTGAAGGGCCAAGTGACTCTACCTAACTTAAGTCCTCCGCTAGCTCTGACCGGCATCATCTGTGAACACGTAAGCAGTTTAGTGGTTAGTATATCAGACGGCATAATCCCAGTTTGGCGAATGTGTCCAAGGAAGCTAGTGTCCCCCTTTGCTCTCTTCCCTACCAAACAGATTTGGCAGAAGTGAACCATAGTCATGTCATCAGTAAAACAGTGGTAGGTGAGGGCAGCCCGAGTGTCCGCCAATCACTGAGGCGCTGGGCGGATCAGGGTGTCTCAGCCTGAGGAAAATCTCTGCAGCCAGCAACGATACACAGTAACAGTGATGAGCAATGAAAGGAGTCATTTTCTGAGCGCCAGCCCTCAGTGAGCTGTGATGCTGGGGCTTTTATACACATTATCTCATGGAAAATCTTTTTATGAAATAGTTATTTCCACTTTACAAAGGTAAAAACGGGCTAGGAAAGGGCTGTGTGTGTGTGTGTGTGTGTGTGTGTTAGTCAGTGGTGTCTGACTCTTTGTGACCCCAAGGACTGTCGCCCACCAGGCTCCTCTGTCCATGGGATTCTCCAGGCAAGAATACTAGAGTAGATTGCTATTTCCTCCTCCAGGGGATCTTCCCGACCCCCGGATCAAAACCAGGTCTCCCACACCGCAGGCAGATTCTGTACCGTCTGAGCCACCAGGGGAGCCCTATGTTAATACAGGCAGCCACGGATCTAGAATAACGCAGGACAGCATTTCCTGAGCACTTACGCTGTGCCGGGCACGTATGATTTCATGTACATGCATGATTTCATTTCACCCGTACAGAAACTCCTTTAGAGAGAAAGAGACTGAGTCACAGGGAGATAAGAAACTTGCCCAAAGACAGAAGGGTAATTAAGGTTAAAGCTGAGGTGGACCCCAGGGTCTGACTGCAGAGCCCCAGCTTATAAGCTCTGTACTAATGCTGCCTTCCATGAAGTGATATAATGAGTAAAAAAAGCAAAGTACTAAATAGAATGGGCTCCCTGGTGGCTCAGTGGTAAAGAATCCACCTGCCAATTCGATCCCTGGGTCAGGAAGATCCCCTGGAGAAGGAAATGGAACCCACTCCAGTATTCTTGCCTAAGAAATCCCATGGACAGAGGAGCCTGGTGGGCTACAGTCCACGAGATCACAGAAGAGCTGGACACAACTTAGTGACTAAACGGAACACCCAGCTGAGCAGCTGTTTCCACGTGAGGCTGTTGCAGTCCTGAGGCCCTGGCTGAGCGCTCATCGCTGTCCAGACTGGCTGCGATCCGTCCATCCACCCACACATGGAGGGGCCTGCCACGTGCCACGGTGGCAGGAGGGGGGGTTCTGGAGGCAACCCAACACCGCCCGGGTCCCAACCGTCCTCCCTGCAGGCCCCTCTCTGCCTGGTCAGCTCTCCCGGGGCTCTCTTCACGGGTGCTCAGACGCTGGTGCTCAGGTCCCACCTTGGGAGAGGCCGTCTCTGGTTGCACCAAAGTGACGCCTACCCCCCTCCCCTGTTCTGTGCTGCCACGTATCTGCCATCTGGCTTTTCAACTGCAGAGAAAGCACCACGAGGGCCGGGACCGTGCCTGCCTTATCCCCAGAGCTTAGAAGGGCGTCCAGCAGAGGAAACTCTCGTGATTAGGTGCTGAGGGAAAAAACGTTCTCATTCTCAGTCTTTCTCCCTCCTGCACACTGCTAGCAAAATTATCTTTCCACAACCACAAATCCTGGCCCAACCTGCAATGCCAGAAAACCTCTGTGGCTCTCAGCTGCATACTGGTTGTCAAATTCCTATCTCTTTACTTTGTATTCCATGCCCTGCCAAAGCCGGGTCTAACTTCTTCTCCAAAACACCAGAGAGGCAGTGAATTTCAATGGTTAAGAATGAGGGCCAACATGGAACTCTGCTCAATGTTATGAGACAGCCTGTATGGGAGGGGAGTTTGGCGGAGGATGGAAACATGTACATGTATGACTGTGTCCCTTTGCTGTTCACCTGAAACTATCATAACATTGTTAATCATCTATACCTCAATACAAAATAAAAAGCTAAAAAAAAAAAAAAACAAACGAGTGTGGGCTAAGCTTCCAGCTCTACCACCTACTAATCTACCGGACAACTGACCTGAGACAGATCTGGGCCTTGGTTTTCTCATCTGGTAAATGGGGCAATAATATAGCACCCTATCAAAGGGTTGTGTGTGAGGATGAAATGAGTTATTAGATCAAAAGTACTGAGTCAGTCCTGACATACGACACAGAATGTGACTTTCTCCTGCCACCAGCATGGACCTCCGGCACATCCATCTGCTCCTCCCTCCCTGAATGGGACATGCACTTACACACCCCTGCCTTTTCCACCTGGGCTGTTTTGAAGTCTGCCACTGACTCACTATGACTACATATGTTTATTAACGTGAAGCTCCTTAGAGCAGACATTGCACCCTTAATTCTTTATAAGGTATGGGACGCTGATTCACTTGATAAATGTTAAACCAGGGATCATTACCTAAAACTAGTCATTAGTTTGTCCTTTCACAAGAATGTGAAAGGTGGCCCTTTAAAAGTTCATTCGGTTTCCTTTTCTGTTTACTTAAATGCTGACTTCTAAGAAAAACTGAAGGATTAGAGGGCTTTCTCCTCCCCAATTCTGCAGGCTCCCATCTTCCACCCACTCCTTTCTCATCATCATTTATAATGATAATGCCATAAATACTGACCCTGGGGCAGTTAAAGTGATCCTCAAATACTACACAGAATACAGGGATTATTATTATTATTACTGCTAGTAATACTGACGGATCTTGCCTCCACCAGCAATTACTGGCAGGAACTTGTCCAGTGACACGGAGATAACTGTTTTCTCCATGTCCCCCAGACCCCGCCAGGGAGAAACAGAACTTCGCACATTAGGGACAACATATCAGCTCTCTCAACTAGAAATAAGTGGAAAATAAATGTCCAAGTTATAAATAAAAATGAGATTTGTGGGTAATTTGAAATCTAGAATAGTCTGAGGGCTTAGGAGGTTTGGGTGGTTTCCTGAAGGGATTAGAATCTGATCAATTCAAGGATACTGGGTTCTCAGAAGCCCACGAAAGGCAGTTAGAAAAACTGGTTTTCAACACATCACCTGAGGTAAGCTCACATCTACAAAAGACACCTGCCTGCAGGGCCTAGATACTTCCCCACCTGCACCATCCCAGTCTAGTCCCATCATATCACAGGCTAGTTAACCATTAATTACACTGTGTCCTGGCTTACCAACAACCATCATATATTATGCTGTTTCAATAGGGAAATATATTCCCAATCTAAACAATTTACTTACAGAATACTTTTTGGAAAAGGTCTCACTCACAAGGTAGGGACCACACAGAGTGGGAATCAGTCCCCTCTGGGGAGGATTTGAGGATATGAGGAAGATCAAACCAGTCAATCCTAAAGGAAATCAGTCCTGAATATTCATTGGAAGGACTGATGCTGAAGCTGAAACTTCAATACTTTGACCACCTTACGCGAAGAACTGACTCACTAGAAAATACCCTGATGCTGGGAAAGATCGAAGGTGGGAGAAGGGGACGACAGAGGATGAGATGGTTGGATGGCATCACCCACTCGATAGACATGAGTTTGAGTAAGCTCCAGGAGTTGGTGATGGACAGGAAGGCCTGGTGTGCTGTAGCCCATGGGGTCTCAAAGAATCGGACACGACTGAGTGACTGAACTGAACTGAAACGGGGAGGATTTGCAAAGCACTGAGTCCTAAGTGTTGTAGGAAAAAGAAGCCAACCTCTTTGAAATGAGTAATATGGGCTACTTGGCCAAAGTCTCAGACCCAAGGCTGGTTAAGCAATGACAAATAGAAAGAAAACGAGGAGGCGAGATGAGAAATGGGAGCAACCAGAGGCCGAGGGGCTGGGGTCAGACACAGCAGGGTGTGAGACCTGGCTCTGGGGAGCAACCCACTCATCGGTCGGCTCTTCCCCAGCAGCCCTGGGCCGGCTCCTAGACACTGTCCCCTGCCTCGGAGGGCTGTCCTGAGCCGCCCGCCGAGAAACAGCCTGCCCCCCACCTGCAGTATCTTCTTCTCCCCGCGGCACTCACCGCTGTCTGAAACTGCCTGCTGCTTCTTTACTGTCAGTCTGTCCCTAAAAGAACACGACCTCCACGAGGAGTTGCTCTCGTATCTCGCTTGCGAGCACGCACGCAGCCTAGTGCAGTGTGTGGCACAGGGAGACACAGGACACACGCATGTCTGCTGAGCAGACTGGGCGGCGCTATGAGGATCCATGATGGAATAAAGGGGTAACTGCTCCATCCACCTACCTACGCATCTACCCGCCCACCCACTTACCGACCTACTGACTATGGAACAGCATCGCTATACAGCAGCTCTTAAGGAATATTCTAGAAGAAGAAGAACAGAGGCTACTGCTATCAATCAGCAAGTGTTTACTGAACAAAACCAGGAGCATATGACATGGTCCTTTCAGGAGGTGGAACAAAAGTCAGCTCAAGACTGAAAGCGGCTTGAATGCTTACTTAAAGTCTGTAAATAAATGTATTCAGTCAATGTTTGGAATTTATAGAGAACTCCTAGAGTCATGCAATTAAAAGAGCCTTGCTCCTTGGAAGGAAAGCTATGACAAACCTAGACAGTGTAAAAAGCAGAGAAATCACTTTGCTGACAAAGGTCCATCTAGTCAAGGCTACGGTTTTTCCAGTAGTCGTGTATGGATGTGAGAGTTGGACCATAAAGAAGGCTGAGCACCGAAGAATTGATGCTTTTGAACTGTGGTGTTAGAGAAGATGCTTGAAAGTCCCTTGGACTGCAAGGAGATCCAACCAGTCCATCCTAAAGGAAATCAACCCTGAATATTCACTGGAAGAACTGATGCTGAAGATGAAGCTCCAATACTTTGAGCACCTGATGCAAAGAGTGCTTCATTGGAAAAGAACTCTGATGCTGGGAAAGACTGAGGGCAGGAGGGGAAGGGGGCGACAGAGGATGAGATGGCTGGATGGCATCACTGACTCAATGGACATGAGTTTGAGCAAGCTCCGGGAGATGGTGAAGAGCAGAGGAGCCTGGCGTGCTGCAGTCCGTGGGGTCGCAGAGAGTCAGACACGCCTGAGTGACTGAGCAGCAGCAGCAGCCTGCGGTCCGCCTGACACTAAGCCGATGCTGACGACGTGCTCAGAGCAGAGGACGGCTCTGCATCTTCTCCCACAAAGTCGACCGAAGGCTCAGGTCCACCTCTGCTCACAGGGGAGCGGGGTGGGGGAGGCACCCAGACAGAGGCCCCTCCCCACACGTTCCTCCTGGACGCAGCCCCACCATGCTGGCCCCTTGGCCTTTGCTGATAGGCAGGGAGGCTGCCGTGAGATGCGGGAAGCAACCGAGACCAAGGCTATTTCACCTGCCTTCTCACCCGTGCTGCCTGACAGCTGTGGTCACACACACACATTTTGGGAACAAGACTGAAGAGCGAGACCTTTCACGTCTCTGTGAGCATGCTGTCTCCATGAAATCTTATCTGTACAGGGATTCAGAGAATGAGTCAGCTGCCTCTGCAGTATTGCGCATAGAGTTCTCTGACTCATACTTAAAAGTTGGGAAAGAGGGATATTTAAGATAGTGGTTTTCAAACTACAGTTTAAAAGACAGACTACTTTTCTGAAAATGGAGTTATACACAAATTCTTAACACGTTAAACAGATTGCTGGGGGGCTCCTGGGGCCAAGGCTACAGTGAGGGGCCAGGCTCTGCCCTCTCGGCCTCCCCCTCCCCCTGATACCTCTGAGAAGCACAGCTGGCTTAAGGGGAAAGGAAGTTAATATTTAGATAAATAAATAGATGATAGAGAACTAGGGAGAAAGGTTTCCTTAATATGAGGAAAGGTGGAGTGGCCAAGTCACCACTTTGCACCCATCATAGTAAAGACTGTTTCCAGCAAGAATCATCAGTGGAAATTCACCCTCGGAGGGAAAGTTTGGTAAGAAATAGGATACTGGCCTGACCTTCAAATGCCTCCCCAGTTTGCTTAGACGGGAGAAAACACTGCTTATCCTCAGGGCACCAACATCACTGGTCTGCAGACTGCAAATATGTGAGTGTCATACGAGACAAAGGGAGGCTGAGGAAACATTACAAATTAAAAGATCAAAGAGATGGCATCTAAATACATTATGCGATCCCTGACGGGATCATGTACTTGAGGGTAAAATATTAGAAAGGACATTATTGGGACAACTGACATTAGAAATGAAACTTATCAGTTTGATAGAAGTGACGGACTCATCGTTGCTGTTTGGTGCCTGCACTGTGGTTCTGTGAGAGGATGCCCTGTTCTTAGGAAGCACACACTGAAGTAATGGGCCTGAAGGGGATGTGGCACATGCGCCCGACTCCCTGACAGTTCAGAAGAACATGCATCATGCGGTGTATTACGTGCAGAGAGGGAGCACTGGTTCTCAAAGTGGGGTCCCTGGAGGAGCATCCGCATCACCAGGAATGGGAGAGAAATGCTGACTTTGCGGCCCCGCCCCAGACCTCCCAGATCAGCTGTCTTGTCTGTTCTGACAGGCCCTCCAGGGGGTTCTGCTGTCAACTTC
The DNA here is from genome assembly GCA_006410935.1 of Redunca redunca. NCBI lineage: Eukaryota > Metazoa > Chordata > Mammalia > Artiodactyla > Bovidae > Redunca > Redunca redunca. Next base: position 167,459 of record SJYQ01007040.1, read on the forward strand.
TGAACATCACTGATACAGAGAGGATGATAAAACAAGTGTTGTGAGTCATTTCTGGGGAAAGGCATAGCTTTCTGAATGATTACTGAAACTTACCTGTACCCTGAAAGTGTTTCAAGATAAAAATTAACAATAACAACAGAAGGGTTAGCCTATGTAGAGATGTGAAAAGGAAGAGACCCTGGGGGCAAGGAGGCAGATCGCAGGGTTCCTGCAGAGACCTTCACAGAGGTGCCGGGAGCAGAACCTCTGTTGCCAGCGACGGGCAGGGGGTCGGGTCGCTCGGTCTTCCAACAACAAGTCTCCTCCCTCCCGGCAGGAAGTGCAGCATGAAACCATCTAACCTGAGTAGGAGAGCCCGGCGATCTCTGTAAACAGGTCTTCTTCAGAAAAGCTTTCGGGGAGCATTAGGAAAGCCGCGGTCACAGCACTCTTCAGGTTTTGATCCAGGGCCGAGCGGACGGCCACATCCTCATTCATCGCCACGATCTTCACCTGGAAAAGCAGGACGTTCAGAAGAAGACTTCCTGAAGTGGGGCACTGCCCAACCTGGGTGTTACTACACGCACTGGAGCTGTCCAAAACCCTCAGCCCCGAAGACACTGCAGTGTTAGGCCAGTTGACATGAAATAGTTACTAATCTAATTCTGCAGTCTCCTGTTTTAAGCCCAAATCAGAGAACTCATGACATAGGAAAGAAAATAAAATAAATATTTTTCTAAATGAGGAAACCATATGAGTTTTGAAAAAGTTAGTACAAAATGGAATAAATGACCTTTAAGAAGTTGAGAATTTTACTTTTTAATCTCTTTGTTCTTCATTTAATTTTATGGTAGACAAAGGCATTTTACTTCTTTATTGAGAACTCATCCCTGTTCTTATCTAACCTGAGCAGGCCATGCTCTATTTTGAACTGATTTGAACCTACCAGTAGTCAGGTATCGATGTGAGAGTGGGACTGTGAAGAAGGCTGAGTGCTGAAGAATTGATGCTTTTGAGCTGTGGTGTTGGAGAAGACCCTTGAGAGTCCCTTGGACTGCAAGAAGATCCAACCAGTCCATTCTGAAGGAGATCAGCCCTAGGATTTCTTTGGAAGGAATGATGCTAAAGCTGAAACTCCAGTACTTTGGCCACCTGATGTGAAGAGTTGACTCATTGGAAAAGACTCTGATGCTGGGAGGGATTGGGGCCAGGAGGAGAAGGGGACGACCGAGGATGAGATGGCTGGATGGCATCACGGACTCGATGGACGCGAGTCTGAGTGAACTCCGGGAGCTGGTGATGGACAGGGAGGCCTGGCGTGCTGTGATTCATGGGGTCGCAAAGAGTCGGACACGACTGAGCGACTGAACTGAACTGAACTGAAGGAAAAAGGAAAGAAAACTAGCTAGAAGAAACTGCTGTCTTTGACGTTCCCTGCCCATCAAGACACAAACTGCTCCAGTGTGTCTGACTGGTTGTAAAGACTGCACTGTAGTCAACAGCATGTGCTCAAGCCCTATCTCTGTCTCTCACTGACTCCGTGACGGGGATAATAACTGAACCAGGCTTAGGACGTTGCTGGGAAGATTCAGTGAGAGCCCNTAGTGGTTTTCAAACTACGGTTTAAAAGACAGACTACTTTTCTGAAAATGGAGTTATACACAAATTCTTAACACGTTAAACAGATCGCTGGGGGGCTCCTGGGGCCAAGGCTACAGTGAGGGGCCAGGCTCTGCCTTCTCGGCCTCCCCCTCCCCCTGATACCTCTGAGAAGCACAGCTGGCTTAAGGGGAAAGGAAGTTAATATTTAGATAAATAAATAGATGAATGGAGAACTAGGGAGAAAGGTTTCCTTAATATGAGGAAAGGTGGAGTGGCCAAGTCACCACTTTGCACCCATCATAGTAAAGACTGTTTCCAGCAAGAATCATCAGTGGAAATTCACCCTCGGAGGGAAAGTTTGGTAAGAAATAGGATACTGGCCTGACCTTCAAATGCCTCCCCAGTTTGCTTAGACGGGAGAAAACACTGCTTATCCTCAGGGCACCAACATCACTGGTCTGCAGACTGCAAATATGTGAGTGTCATACGAGACAAAGGGAGGCTGAGGAAACATTACAAATTAAAAGATCAAAGAGATGGCATCTAAATACATTATGCGATCCCTGACGGGATCATGGACTTGAGGGTAAAATGTTAGAAAGGACATTATTGGGACAACTGATAACATTAGAAATGAAACTTATCAGTTTGATAGAAGTGATGCTTCGTTGCCATTTGGTGCCTGCACTGTGGTTCTGCGAGAGGATGCCCTGTTCTTAGGAAGCACACACTGAAGTAATGGGCCTGAAGGGGATGTGGCACATGCGCCCGACTCCCTGACAGTTCAGAAGAACACGCATCATGCGGTGTATTACGTGCAGGGAGGGAGCACTGGTTCTCAAAGTGGGGTCCCTGGAGGAGCATCCGCATCACCAGGAACGGGAGAGAAATGCTGACTTTGCGGCCCCGCCCCAGACCTCCCAGATCAGCTGTCTTGTCTGTTCTGACAGGCCCTCCAGGGGGTTCTGCTGTCAACTTCTGAACATCACTGATACAGAGAGGATGATAAAACAAGTGTTGTGAGTCATTTCTGGGGAAAGGCATAGCTTTCTGAATGATTACTGAAACTTACCTGTACCCTGAAAGTGTTTCAAGATAAAAATTAACAATAACAACAGAAGGGTTAGCCTATGTAGAGATGTGAAAAGGAAGAGACCCTGGGGGCAAGGAGGCAGATCGCAGGGTTCCTGCAGAGACCTTCACAGAGGTGCCGGGAGCAGAACCTCTGTTGCCAGCGACGGGCAGGGGGTCGGGTCGCTCGGTCTTCCAACAACAAGTCTCCTCCCTCCCGGCAGGAAGTGCAGCATGAAACCATCTAACCTGAGTAGGAGAGCCCGGCGATCTCTGTAAACAGGTCTTCTTCAGAAAAGGTTTCGGGGAGCATTAGGAAAGCCGCGGTCACAGCACTCTTCAGGTTTTGATCCAGGGCCGAGCGGAGGGCCACATCCTCATTCATCGCCACAATCTTCACCTGGAAAAGCAGGACGTTCAGAAGAAGACTTCCTGAAGTGGGGCACTGCCCAACCTGGGTGTTACTACACGCACTGGAGCTGTCCAAAACCCTCAGCCCTGAACATACTGCAGTGTTAGGCCAGTTGACATGAAATAGTTACTAATCTAATTCTGCAGTCTCCTGTTTTAAGCCCAAATCAGAGAACTCATGACATAGGAAAGAAAACAAAATGGTTTTCTTAAATGAGGAAACTCCACATGAGTTTTGAAAAAGAAGTCAGTACAAAATGGAATAAATGACCTTTGAGAAACTGAGAACTTTATTTTTTAATTTCATTGTTCTTTACTTAATTTTATGGTGGACAAAGGCATTTTACTTCTTTATTCAGAATTCATCCCTGTTCTTATCTAACCTGAGCAGGCCATGCTCTATTTTGAACTGATTTGAACCTGACTAAGGAAAAAGGAAAGAAAACTAGCTAGTAGAAACTGCTGTCTTTGACGTTCCCTGCCCATCAAGACACAAACTGCTCCAGTGTGTCTGACTGGTTGTAAAGACTGCACTGTAGTCAACAGCATGTGCTCAAGCCCTTTCTCTGTCTCTCACTGACTCCGTGACGGGGATAATAACTGAACCAGGCTTAGGAGGTTGCTGGGAAGATTCAGTGAGAGCCCACAGCTGAACCCGCAGCTGAAGGGGAGCTTCCCTATGTGTCTCCTGGTGCGCGGCGCACGCGCTTCTCTGAGCCGGGGCTTCTCACCTTTATGAGACCAGAGTCTCCTGCAGGGCTTGTTCAAACACCCGGTATTAGGCCACCCCCAGAGACTCTGACTCGGCAGGCCGGGGTGCATTTCTGCCAGGTTCCCAGGTGACGCCGATGCTGCTCCAGGGGCCGCATGTGAGCGCACTGCCCTAAGGCACGAGCTTAGGCCCAGAACTGCCACGTTGCTCTTTGTAGCAGCTGTGCCAGTGTGCACTCCCGACACGACTGTGGACCATCGTGCTGCTTCTGACTGACTTTCTAAGCAAGCAGTGGGTCTAGAAATCCCTCCTGAGGACACTCACGTATCTGAAATGCAGCCGCCGTCTCTGAACCATTTAGTGCTGTAAGCAAACTCTCCTCATGTTCCAGAAAGTAGGGTTTAGACTGCCTTTTATTTATCAAACACAGATCATTTTTGGCAAAATTCAGACTATACATAAAAAACACAAACAGTATGACAAACTCCAAATTAAAATTGTATTAGATAGCAAGGAAAGATGGGAATGATGTACATCCCAAAGTATAGTTTCTTCTCTGTTTTTTTTTAATTAATTGTGAATAACAATATTAGAAGACTTAACTATTTTATAAATCAGGCTTAAGAACCTGATTGAAGAAAGACTGAAGGTAGGAGGAGAAGGGGATGACAGATGAGACGGTTGGATGGCATTCCTGACTTGATGGACACGAGTTTGAGCAAGCTCCAAGAGCTGGTGACGGACAGGGAAGTCTGGTGTGCTGCAGCCCATGGGGTCACAAGGAGTCAGACATGACTGAGTGACTGAACTGAATTGTAAAACCTGAATTCTACCTTTTACCTTCTGTCCTTATTTTTTTTAATGGAATATTTATAACATACAAAGCTTCATATGGTACATAAGCTACTTAATTCCATATGCCTCCTCCCTCATAAGTATAAGGACTTAATGACCCTGAAGTAAGCCTTGGAGCACTTGGCTGAGTGTGGAATTACTGCAAACATCTGCAGAAAGTCAAAGCAGGGAGCAGCCCAGGAGCATGGTCCAGAGAGGAGAGCCATCCCTAACAGAACACTCACTCACTGGTTTTTGGAGTCGACCAGCAATATCTAAGTTATTCCAGTTGAGGAGATCTTCGATCAAAACACTGGTGCTAATAACTCCATATTTGATAAGCTGGAAAAGAAAAGAAATGTGCATGAAAAAGAGCAAAATGCCATATGGACCCTTGTGCAAGTGCAAAATATAAAGAACTAAATTTCTGACCAGGGAAGAAGCTTGATTTCCAAAGCCACTCAAAAAACCGCCTACCTTGTAAAAACACAAATCTCCACGAAATCTTTCGCAATTAGTTTCCAAGACTGGAGAAGGAAATGGCAACCCACTCCAGTGTTCTTGCCTGGAGAATCCCAGGGACGGGGGACCCTGGTGGGCTGCCATCTATGGGGCCGCACAGAGTCGGACACGACTGAAGCGACTTAGCAGCAGCAGCAACAGCAGTTTCCAAGACTGTCTGTTGCCTAAGGTATTCATGGTGCGACGACCACAGTTTTAACTCTGGCACTTGTGATGTCAGAGGCAGAATGGTTCTTACAGGCTGTCTGGTCTTGGTCCTCAATGGACTGGAAATATCAATAAAAACACTGGTCCTGACAGACATGTGGCACAGTTCACACTCCTCATGTGAGAAATAAGAAACCTGACGCTCAGAGAGAATAAACCATGTGCCCGAGGTGGCACCCGGTGGAGCAGAGCCAAACCAGGCCCCTGAATTTCAGTCTGGGCTCCAGTGTTTGTTTCATTGCAGAGAACGAGAAAATTTCCTCCAAGTTTTCACTGACATCCTTCACATGGTGAATTTCTCTCTCACGGCTGACTATTTCAAATGCCTCTGTAATTAGAAAGCAACATGCAAACATAAAACCTCTTTATCAGCTCTGAACACATGGAACTATGGTCAAGCTCATTTCAGTAGTAATTTGCGCAAACCTTGAATGCAGTTGTTCCTGGTTACAAAATCCCATTTGCTTCAACAGATATCTTCAGACTCACTTCACTGAATTTCAGTATCTAAGCAGCCTTCGCAGGCTGCAAATATCTAAAAAGTAGCTAAAGAATTTCAATTAAAAAGTATAGTCCCTTTGGCACACAGTTACACCCAAACATTTGGTTACTGGAGCTTGTAATACTATTTGAAACTACTACTTAGAGGTTGGCTCAGCATAACATTAATAATGGAGAAAGCATAGAGCTCCAAGCTCCATGACTAGCGCGGATGTGCAGGGCTGGGCTGAGTGACTGCCTTCCCCCAACTCCGGCCACCGCACTGCAGAGCCCTTCTTGGTGCAGGCACCTAACAGCTGGGAGGCAGGACCGGACGGCAACCAGAAAAGCAAAGGTCCGGCCCGAAGCGATGCAAACATCACCATCAGCCACAGCACTCATCCCTGCCTTGCTCAGAGAGGCCTGCGAAATCCTACCCAAGTCGGTACTCCAGCCTCCTGCCTTTCGAAGTGTGGTCCACCGCCTAGCAGCATCAGCGTCACAGGCCAAGTGAATCAGAATCTGCATGCCAACAAGATCCTCAGGTGACTCATCTGCCCAGGGAAGGGTGATGGCCCTGAGCTCTCGGGAGCCTGGCACAGTGTGGGCACAGCAGTCACCCTCTGCCCAGCTGACTCTAGGAGGCCCGACTTAGCTCCCACTGGTGCTCTCACCCTGGGTCATGCCGGGTTCCTGGCCGTCCTCTTAGAGCCTGGACCCCTCATTGGAATGACCACTGGGCAGGGTCCCCACAGTCAGACAACCCTACCCTGGGATCTGGGGTGCTCATCTGCCCTCCAGCACCCATCATCAAATTCCACCCCACCGATGGCACCAAGGGGTTCCTCCCACTGGAAACCATAGGCTTCCAACTACCTACCATCCCCTCTTCACTTCCAACTTCTCCCTGGGAGTGTGTGCCTCTCTGTACAGATAAGATTAATTTCCACCCTGATCCACAGTGGGTCTGCCCAACCCTCCCACTGACCAAACCAGTGGTTCTCAAGGTGTGTTCCAGACGGGCAGCATCAGCATCACTTGAAAGCTTGTTAGAAATGCAAATCCGGGGGCAGGAGAAGGTGGGAAAAACTGAGAGAAGCACTGAAATATACCCCATCATGTGCACAGGAGACAGCCAACGGGGGGGTGGCTGCTCAACACAGGGAGCCCACCTGATGCCCAGCAGCGGCTCAGAGGGGTGGGCGGCACGTTCAAGATGGAGGGGACGTATGTATAGCCACGGCTAATTCATGCTATGTATGGCAGAAACCAACACAACAGTGTAAAGCCATTATCCGCCAATTACAAATAAGAAAGAAGTGCAAATCCTTGCTGCTGAGAGAGTCAACCTTAACAGTTCTCATCACCAGAAAAAGAAAACCACCTATGTCCGGAGACGGGTGTTAACTAGACTTACTGTGGTTATCAACCCGCTGTAAGATCAATCATTCCGCCACACACCTGAAACCAGCAGTGTTACGGGACGGTCACCTCTCAACGTGTGAAACAGGCAAATCCTCACACCCTGTCCCAGACCCACTGATTCAGGAACTCCGGGGGTGGGACCCGCCATCTGCACACCCGACAGGCGCTCTGGGTGCTCCTGAGGCACACTGCAACTCGAGACCAAGAGACACTTGCTGTTGTTCCGTCACTAAGCCATGTCCGACTCTTTGTGACCCTATGGACTGCAGCACGTCAGCCTTCCCTGTCCTTTACTATCTCCTGAAATTTGACTCCAGGGTCAAACTCATGTCCATCGAGTCGGTGATGCGGCCTATCCATCTCATCCTCTGCCGCCCCTTATCTTTCCCAGCCAAAAAGCATTTGGCCAAAGGCAACAAATAAAACACAGTCACATTCATCACCTTCATCTGGCAATAGTGTGAGCAGTTCCTGACTGTAGCATATTTAGCTGGGATTCTACGAATAAAGGTTAATAGCCACCGAAGTTAAGACAGAGGCCCGAAGTCCCTCAGCTTCCCGTCACACAGGATCGCCGGTGCCATGGTTATTCTGGACAGCAGTGAAAATCCTTGGTCCCAATACTTTTTTTTTTTTTCATTCGCTCAGTCGTGTCCAGCTCTTTGTGACCCCATGGACTATACAGTCCATGGAATTCTCCAGGCCAGAATACTGGCGTGGGTAGCCTTTCCCTTGTCCAGGGGATCTTCTGAACCCAGGTCTCTCACATTGCAGGAGGATTCTCAACCATCTGAGCCACAAGAACACTGAAGTGGGTAGCCTATCCTTTCTCCAGGGGATCTTCCCGACCCAGGAATCGAACTGGCGTCTCCTGCAGTGCAGGCAGATTCTTTACCAGCCCAATACTTTAAGGAAAGAGTAATGGTTCCAATTTTTCTTCAGGTTCTTTGAATGCCATGTGACAGGGTCTCAACTGTGAACACGAAGTTCAACATGACATTCTAAGAAGTGAAGAAAAGAGGATTTTTAGTTTTAACTCCTAGAAAGACAGCAAGACAGAGTTGAAAGCTCTAAGACTCCACGTTGCTGTGATTAACAGCAGACTCGGGATCAGAAACTTAAGCAAACCTCTGGAACCAGGCTGAGCTTCATTTTTGTCAACTCATGTAACAGTAATGCTGACTAAAGTAATGTTCCAGCCCTCTTTTAAATACTTTCTGTATTATACATACAGTAACTCTTTTTATTCTCAAAACAATCCTACAAGGTAGATACCATTATTATCCCATTTCTACAAGAAAGGAAACCATGGCACAGAGTAAGCTCCCTGCCCAAGGACACACAGTTAATGAATGACAGACACAGTCTGGCTCCAAATTCTGGGCTAGACCACTTTGCTACACTGTCTTCCATCTAAATCTAGTTAAGTGTGCTCCACTTTTCTTTCAGATCAGATAACACCATGTGGACAAGCTCTATAAAGCATTACGCAAAGGGAAATAATTTATTTTAACTTCACCCATTAGCCAACCTCTCCCTGATCATCTACAATGAGCTCTGATGGGTCCTGAGATAGAGGTAAATAGATCAAAGTCAACTGGGGAGAAAAGACAGATTATTAGCAAAACGACTTGCTAAGGGAATTTCACTCAGAATGGGGTCACAGAGGAAGGAGGAATTTTCCTATAAGATGACACTCTTCAAGACTCTGGTAAGTCTGAGTCTTCACGAATGCACAACAGTTGAGCAGACTTGATGAAGTTTTAGACAAGGCCTGAGGAAGGGGGTCGAGGGAGTCCTATTGGATGAGAACGCTCTTGTGGAGGAGACAAGAGCTGGGCATGTTCTGGGTGCTGCATCTATATCAGTAGGGCTGGGATGGAATGCAGGTATAGAGTGGTGGGAGATACACCAGAGAGGGAGACTGGCTGCCACAGTAAGAAATGCTCCTGCAGCAGAAAGGGAGGGCAGACAAAGGATGCACCACCACACATGAGGCTGCCTGCCAGTAACCAGGGCACCGAGGCAGGGACTCAACTGGGACAGACTCAGGTGCTGGAATCTACTTGCAAACTTGCAGGGAATGAGGGTGAGGAAAAAGGAAAGACCTTTTCTTGGAGGGAATTCCAGGTCTGCTCAGAGGAAAATCTTCATAGGAAAATGAAGAGGTGACTATAGAATCAGGATGCTCTGAGTTTCCTACAAACTAGTGGTGATAGTTAAGAATTTGAGTGGACATGTTTTTAAATTTTTTCATGTTAATGTTTTTTGGAAAAAAATAACCTATTATAATCTATAATTTCCTGTGTGCCCCAAATGTATCATTCCTCATATGTTGTCAATTTAAAGAAAAGTTCAGTTCAGTTCAGTCACTCAGTCGTGTCCGACTCTTTGCGACCCCATGAGTTGCAGCACGCCAGTCCTCCCTGTCCATCACCAACTCCCGGAGTTCACCCAAACTCATGTGCATTGAGTCGGTGATGCCATCCAGCCATCTCATTATCTCTCATCCCCTTCTTCTCCTGCCCCTAATCTCTCCCAGCATCAGGGTCTTTTCCAATGAGTCAACTCTTCGCATGAGGTGGCCAAAGTATTGGCGTTTCAGGCTCAGCATCAGTCCTTTCAATGAACACCCAGGACTGATCTCCTTTAGGATGGACTGGTTGGACCTCCTTGCAGTCCAAGGGACTCTCAAGAGTCTTCTCCAACACCACAGTTCAAAAGCATCAATTCTTTGGCGCTCAGCTTTCTTCACAGTCCAACTCTCACTTCCATACATGACTACTGGAAAAACCACAGCAATGACTAGATGGACCTTTGTTGGCAAAGTAATGTCTCTGCTTTTAAATACGCTATCTAGGTTGGTCATAACTTTCCTTCCAAGGAGTAAGTGTCTTTTAATTTCATGGCTGCAATCACCATCTGCAGTGATTTTGGAGCCCAGAAAAATAAAGTCTGACACTGTTTCCACTGTTTCCCCATCTATTTCCCATGAAGCGATGGGACCAGATGCCATGATCTTCGTTTTCTGAATGTTGAGCTTTAAGTCAACTTTTTCACTCTCCTCTTTCACTTTTATCCAGAGCCTTTTTAGGTGGTGCCATAAGGGTGGTGTTATCTGCATATATGAGGTTATTGATATTTCTCCTGGCAATCTTGATTCCAGCTTGTGCTTCTTCCAGTCCAGCATTTCTCATGATGTCCTCTGCATAGAGGTTAAATAAGCAGGGTGACAATATACAGCCTTGACGTACTCCTTTTCCTATTCGGAACCAGTCTGTTATTCTATGTACTCCTTAAATTAGGGGGCTTCCCAGGTGGCTCAGTGGTAAAGAATCCGCCTGCCAACGCAGGAGACTCGTAAATGAGGGTTTAATCTCTAGGTCAGGAAGATCCCCTGGAGGAAGAAATGGCCATCCACTCCAGTATTCTTGCCTGGAAAATTCCATGACCAGAGAAGCCAGGTGGACTACAGTCCATGGGGTTGCAAAGAGCTGGAAAAGACTGAGCAACTGAGCACAATAAAATACAAAATAAGCACGTTACTTACAAACTAGTATAGGTGATAAATAGCAAATTCAAGGCATGGTATAGATGGCCTCACCAGGAAGTGAACAGGCAAAGATTAACTGAAAGATTACAGCCAGGTGTCCAAAGCCAAGAGGCCCTAGTGCAGACAGCACATGACCATTTCCTTTATTAAAAAAACAAAACAAACAAAAAAAACCAAACAACCCAGTCCAGAACATGAGCTGCATGTACAGAAAACATCTCTATCTAGACTCCTGCTCCTTTACCTTAATTCAGCAAGAGCTCAAAAGCCTTGTCGTCAATCAAAAGCCTCACTAAACAGAAAATATATGTCTGCCATCTTTGATGTCTTAAATTTTGACTCTACCTTGGAAGCAAACTTGTTTTCCCCCATTTGCAGAAAAAAAAAATCTGCAATCACAAGGAAAACTGTAGCCTCACTGCTGTTATGCTCAGCCAATTCTGAAGAGTAACAATGTCTTGCCCTAAACAGACTTGGTAAATGTCCTGGGTCGGAGCAAATATACTCCTCACCCACTAACTCTCCCTGTTAGTTCAATCAGTTCACTCACTCAGTCAAGTCCAACTCCTTGCAACCCCATGGACTGCAGCACGCCAGGTTTCCCTGTCCATCACCAACTCCTGGAGCTTGCTCAAACTCATGTCCATCGAGTCGGTGATGCCATCCAACCATCTCATCCTCTGTCGCCCCCTTCTCCTCCTGCCTTCAATCTTTCCCAGCAACAGGGTCTTTTCCAATGAGTCAGTTCTTCACATCAGATGGCCGAAGTATTGGAGCTTCAGCTTCAGTATCAGTCCTTCCAATGAATAATCAGGATTGATTTTCTTTAGGATTGACTGGTTGGATCTCCTTGCAGTCCAAGGGACTCTCAAAGGTCTTCTCCAACATCACAGTTCAAAAGCATCAATTCTTCGGTGCTCAGCTTTCTTTATAGTCCAACTCTCACATCCATACAACTACTGGAAAAACCACAGCTTTGACTAGACAGACCTTTGCTGGCAAAGTGATGTCTGTGCTTTTTAATATGCTGTCTAGGCTGGTCATAGCTTTTCTTCCAAGGAGCAAGTGTCTTTTAATTTCATGGCTGCAGTCATCATCTGCAGTGATTTTGGAGCCCCCCAAAATAAAGTCTGTCCCTCGTTCTATTGTTTCTCCATCAATTTGCCATGAAGTGATGGGACTGAATGCCATGATCTTCCTTTTTTGAATGCTGAGTTTCAAGCCCGCTTTTCACCCTCCTCTTTCACCTTCATCAAGAGGCTCTTTAGTTCCTCTTTGCCTTCTGCCAAAAGGGTGGTGTCATCTGCATATCTGAGGTTATTGATATTACTCCGAGCAATCTTGATTCCAGCTTGTGCTTCATCTGCCCTGGCATTTCACATGATGTACTCTGCATATAAGTTAAATAAGCAGAGCGACAATATACAGCCTAGACGTACTCCCTTCCCAATTTTGAATCAGTTGTACATGTTTGATTCTAACTGTTGCCTCTTGACTTGCATACAGGTTTCAGATTTTTTAGTGCAAGTGCAAAGTTGCTCAGTCGTGTCAGTCTTTGTGACCCGCCATGGACTGTAGCCTGTCAGGCTCCTCTGTCCATGGAACTCCCCAGGCCAGGATACTGGACTGGGTACCTGTTCCCTTCTCCAAGGGATCCCAACCCAGAGGCTGAACCAAAGACTCTGGCATCGCAGGCTATTTCTTTGCTGTCTGAGCCACCAGGGAAGCCCAAGAATACTGGAGTGGGAAGCCTATCCCTTTTCCAGGGGATCTCCCAGAGCCAGGAATCAAACCGGGGTCTCCTGCATTGCAGACGGATTCTTTACCAGCTGAGCTACCAGGGAAGCCCTTGCTATTTGTTAAAGTCACTGCAAATGCCCTAACTCTACCGTCCGTCCATCAGCTTCCCAGTCAGGAGAACCACTTTGTATTTTCTCCTACAGCCAGAGACGTAACCCTCAAGCTTGGCTGTGAGATACAATCACCTGGGACTGGGAAGATTTTTAAATTCTTAAAGACCGGGCTCATCCCAGACTAATTAAATCTGAATTTCTGCAACTGGAACCCAGATTATCAGGTTTTTTTTTTTTAAGCTTTCCAGTAAACTCGAGAACACTGAACGAGGACCTGCCCACTCCCCCACCCCCCGCCCCGTCTTGTCCCAGCACCAGCTCTTTTCTCCACATAGTTGCATCTCCCGCTCTTGGATCCAAGCGGACTCCCACGTGTCCTTCGAAGCGCAGCTCACGCTGCCGCTCTGCTAAGAGCCCTTTCGTAGGGTTTGTATCGGGATTTTGCGAGTTGATACGGGGATGCGCAGAGCCGCCCGGCAGCTCCAGGGCTCGGGAGGGACCGAAGGCAAAGGGACCTCCCGGGCTCACCTTCTGGTCTGAGCTGGGCCCCGCCTGGCGGTACACCCCCGAGCCGTAGGCGAAAGCCAGGCTCAGCTCCTCGGGGAAGTGAGACAGGATCTTGCGGAAGGCCACCCCCGAGCTCTGCAGCGCCTGCAGCGCCATGGGGCCGGGGTCACCCAGGGCCCCCCGGAGGACAGCGGGCGGGACCGCGAACCCGCTCGGGGTGCGAGATGGAAGCCGGGGACCCGCCCGGACGGAAGAAGGCTGGGGCCGGGGGGCGAGGTGAGGGGGGCTCGCAAGGACTCGAGGCGGCAGGTCAGCCAGACACGAAGTCTGTCAGACATGAAATCAGTCAGGCGGGAGGCAACCGGGACACAACCGAGTAGGCGACGTCTGGCTGTTCAGGCGGCCACGCGGGCCACGCCCCCCGCGCGCGCACGTGCTCCGAAGGCGCAACAGCAAGAGCAGGCGCCCTTCCTCGAGTGGGGACGCCAGGCCTCTGCAGAGCCCCCTGGTGGTCGGAGGAGCGCGTTGCAGGCTGGCCGCCTGGGATTATGACTTGGGCGTGGGAGCCGGAGAGTGACTGCTGATTGAACTGCCTTTGAGCCTTAAAAGCCTTGTTTGAGGCTTGTTCTCGCCTCAAACCTCACTTTCATAAATGACTATGAAATGACGTGTATAGTATTGAAGGAGATCTCTGGATGAGGTGAAATTCACATAACATAAAATTGTAAGCTTTACAATTTAGTGCATTCATTGTGTTCACAATGTTATGCAACCATTGTTTCTATTCAGCTCTGAAACTGCAGAAGGTTTTGAAGCTTTAGGGAAACACAAGTAAGGTTAAAATCACCCCCAAATCCCACCATCCAGACACTATCACTGTTAAGATTTGGCTGTGCTTTCTTCCCATTAAAATTGTCTCCAAATTCTATGATGGGTAGGAAAGTGCTTCATAAGTGGTAAAAGAAACAAACAAACAAACAAAAAAACCCACACCAAGGTTCTCTAATATTTGTATTTAATTTTAAGGGTGAGGAAGAGTCTTTTCCCCTTTGCCTTATGGATTGGGCTCACCAAGGGGCACATGAAATGCAGTTTCTGATGGAAATGGGATCCTACGTAAGAGCTCAGCTCTTAGTGAATAATTAAACTTGGGCTTCCCTGGTGGCTCAGTGGTTAAAGAATCTGCCTGCCAATGCAAGAGGCGCAGGAGATGTGGGTTTGAACCCTGGATCAGGAAGATCCCCTGGAGGAGGAAATGGCAACCCACTCCGGCATTCTTGCGGAGAAAATTCCATGGACAGAGAAGCCTGGCAGGCTACAGTCCATGGGGTCTCAAAGAGTTGAACACAACAGAGCGACAGAAACACACACGCGCGCGCGCACACACACAGAGAAACTTGCTCCGGGACACGGGGCCCTTCAGGATGTAGTCTGAATTCCTGGACAGGGACGTTTCAGATATGCTTCCCTTCTCCCCTGATGAGCCCGGCCTCTTAAGGATAACAGAAGTAGTAATAGCTAAATTTGGGTTTGGCTAAACGCCGTTGATGCATTTCACATGCATTTTTCATTGCGTTCCTTCTACAGCCTTGTGGGAGGAGGTGATGCCTTCATTCCGCAGCTGAAGCCGCCAAGCGTTCCAGAAAGCATGTGCTGGGCGTCACGTCAGCCTCAGCAATCCGGAATGCAAACCCACCCCGTGTCCTCCAGTCCTGCTCTGCCCTTGAAGGGCTTTGGGCAGGGACCCCTCAGGCTCAAACGTCAGCCTGGGCCGGCACGGAGGGAGACGGGCAGGGAGACCCCTTAGGAAGCTGTTAGCAGAGCTCCCGCGGCGGTGCGTTAAGTTGCCTGGCCTGGGGTGATAGAGGCAAGAACAGGGTGAATTCAGTTAGGAAAAAGGTGACTGGGATTCAAACACGGCCTCACGCCCTGAGCTGAGTGCTGAGGCTGTGAGGTCAGGAACAGGGCTGCCGCCTGGCAGGGACTGGGGAACGGAGGAGACGCAGGAGCAAACCCGGCCAGACCTGCAGGGGCGAGGCTGCGTGCCCAGGGCCCCGCAGGGCCGAAGGCGGAGCCCCTGCGCAGAGACGGCGGAGGCCGTCGGCGATGGCCCGGGAGCCGGGCCCAGCAGGACCAGCAGAGTTCATCCGGGAGACGTCGGAAGGGAGCCTCTACCAGGAAGGACCCGCGGGACGATGATAATCGGTGACGCTCGGTTCTACTCTCAAGCTCTCTCTGTGCTTTCCTCTTCATTCCAAAGACCCCTGGGGCAGGTTCTCTTAGATCATCCTTGTTCACAAAAGGAGACAGGCCACCTGGAAGGAGAAGCAAATCTCCCCAAGCCCCACAGTGAGGGCTTTCATTTTAAAAGGAAAGCATACAAAATAAAAACATGCAATGGATACTTTTTTGTAGTTTTTTTTTTCCTTTAAAACATCAGTGACAACTTTTCATGTCAGAATATCTCATTCCATTTATTAGCAAAATTTTCTAAAATAATGATATGCCAGTATTGTTTAAACATATTCATGATGATGGAAATAGATTATTTCTATATGTTTGTATGTGCAAACTACACTACAGTGAACATTCTTGTACACAGACCTTGGATATGTGTTAAGTCTTGCTAAAAAGTAGATTTTGCAAAGGGAACTTGCCGGGTCAAAGTGTCAGGACATTAACAAGTCCCCTCCAAAAAACTGGACCAATTCACACTCGCACCAAACGGGCTTCAGCTCTGGATATAAATAAAGATTCTGCAACGTTGCTGCATTTTTCTCCCTTGCGGGCTTTCACACATAATTATCAGTAATTTTCATTTCCATAAACACTTTCCTTCCTGATAATGCAAAATCACCAGCTGCAAAGTTCCATCACTTTCCCGAGTGCACTTCGCCTCGCTCCACAAGGAGGCAGAAGCAATGGAGTCAGAACCCCTTCATTTTCTTCAGCAGAAATCGCCCTCCTCCCAGCAGCTCATCCCCTTCTCTTTAAATGACCGTGGCTTGCTAAGTTAGAAGCTATTAAAAAGCCCCAGTGTTCCATACAATCACTTTAGGGTTCTATTGGAACTCTTATACCAAGGAAATAAAAGTGTTAGAGAGCCATTTAAAAATACAGATAAATGCCACTTGATTCGACTGAATGTTGGGCCTCGTTTTTCTGATTCATCCGGCTGTTGGCTTTGGACTCCTTAACAATGACCTTGTCGGGCTAGGTTTCACCAGGAGGATGTTCGCCTATTTCATTTTGTAAAAAGCCCTGTGAAATCTCTATAACTTTTATGCCTTGGTTTTTCTTATAATCAGTGTTTAAGTCAAGGACATAAAATGTTTGGTAAAAGAAAATACGAGTTCTGTGATCCCTATAATTAATCCTCTTTCCAGCTGATCTACTGATGGAACTGGAGGAGAGGGGCCTTGATGACTGTGTCCTCAGAGGTGGTCACCCTGCCACATCCATCCCTTCCCAGCTGACTGACGTGTCCTAGGCGGGCCTGACTAATGGCATCTTTAGTGCCTCTTTAGCCTCTGATCAGAGGTGCTGAGGTACCATCTGGGCCCCAGTAGTTAAGCGCTGTGTGGCCTTGAGCCAGGCAGCTAAGCTCTCTGTACCTTCGTTTCCTCATCCGTAGAATGGGCATACGGATACAGCCCACCTTATGGATTGTTGGGACGGCCAATGAAACAGTATCCAGGAAGTACAAGAGTGGTGTCTGCCACTGAACAAGCACTCGGTAATGTTCTGCGTTGTACTGAATTCTTAAGAGACAAAGTACAAGAGGAATTAAGAAGCATAATTATACCTAATATCTTTATGGCACTTAGCATTTCAAGCAAAGAACTTTTCCAGACATAGCTTTATTTAAGTCTTAAAAGAAATCCCGGGAAGTGAGTGGTTACTAGTCCAACTTTACAGATGGATAAACTGCTGTGCAGAAAAATGATTTGCTTGAAGTTGCAGGATGAATCCCCTTGAAATCTTTCTCTTCCTTTACCTTCAGCTCAAATATCATCCCCTTCTGATCAGAAGTCATTGTTCTGTCCTCTGTGCTCTTATATAACCCTTTACTATTATAGCTTTAAGCGTGTAGCTCTCCAGCCCTGGTATTAAATTTCAAACGTGTCTATCAAAAACAGTTACAAAAGCCTTGGGGACTCTGGTGTCTGGTCCCCTGCGGACGGGACCAGAGTCTCCCAATCCAGGTGTACCCTCATGAAGGTTCCATAAAAACTCCTGCATCCAAAGACCGGGGCACCCTCTGGGCTGGAAGAGTTTGAAAAAGTCACCTGCTGTGCAACTCTCACACCAGTGGGGTTCCCCGCTGCACCCCCTTTGCACAGAGGCGTCGCCCCACCTAGGAACCACAGCGTCCTCAGCGGAGCGGTCTGCCAGGGCTTGGCATGGGTCTTGAGGGTGAATGGTAAGGGAAAAGAATTTCTGAGGCACAAACCTTGGAGTGTTTCTTCTAGCACATTCCCCTGGAGTCAACAACCTAGGAGCGCTTTCTTTAGGTCTCTGACTGGGGACTGAGTAACCTGAGTGGGCATGAAGCAGTGCTCTTGCCTTGTGGACATTGCTTGTAACAACAACTTGGAAACTGGTGGTAAGAACTGATGCTGAAGCTGAGGCTCCAATACTTGGGCCATCTGAGGCAAAGAGCTGACTCAGTGGAAAAGACCCTGAAGCTGGGAAAAACTGTGGGCAAGAGGAGAAGGGGACAACAGAGGATGAGATGGCTGGATGGCCTCCCTGACTCAGTGGACATGAGTTTCAGCAAACTCAGGGAGATTGTGAAGGACTGGGAAGCCTGGGGTGCTGCAGTTCATGGAGTCGGGAAGAGTCGGACACAACTGAGTGACTGAACGACAAAAGAGAGTAGCCACGAAGGGACCTGAACCTGGTGAGGAGTGACCTCACGGGACTGAGTGACTAAGCGTGCACTCATGCACACGTATATCCCCTCCCTTTTGAGCCTCCCTCCCCCCATCCCACCCCCCTCCAATAATCTTAATGGCAGTTTCATTTATTTAATACATGCCAGATCCTGTGCTAGGCATTTGCTATACAGTATCTTATTTAACCTAAAGCATACAAGGTTCTGTGTTTACAATGATTAAATAACTTCTAACTGGCTGTCTGGAGGGGCCTGACAAAGAGCTGTGAAAAGAAGAGAAGCGAAGAAAGGAAAGATATACGCATCTGAATGCAGAGTTCCAAAGAATAGCAAGAAGAGAAAAGAAAGCCTTCCTATGCTATCAATGCAAAGAAATAGAGGAAAACAACAGAATGGGAAAGACTAGAGATCTCTTCAAAAAAATTAGAGATACCAAGGGAACATTTCATGCAAAGATGGGCTCAGTAAAGGACAGAGAGGGTATGGGCCAAACAGAAGCAGAAGATATTAAGAAGAGGTGGCAAGAACACACAGAAGAACTGTACAAAAAAAGATCTTCACAACCAAGATAATCACGATGGTGTGATCACTCACCTAGAGCCAGACATCCTGGAAGGTAAAGTCAAATGGGCCTTAGAAAGCATCACTACGAACAAAGCTAGTAGAGGTGATGGAATTCCAGTTGAGCTGTTTCAAATCCTAAAAGATGATGCTGTGAAAGTGCTGCACTCAATATGCCAGCAAGTTTGGAAAACTCAGCAGTGGCCACAGGACTGGAAAAGGTCCGTTTTCATTCCAATCCCAAAGAAAGGCAATGCCAAGGAATGCTCAAACTACCGCACAATTGCACTCATCTCACACGCTAGTAAAGTAATGATCAAAATTCTCCAAGCCAGGCTTCAGCAATACGTGAACCATGAACTTCCTGATGTTCAAGCTGGTTTTAGAAAAGGCAGAGGAACCAAAGATCAAATTGCCAACATCTGCTGGATCACGGAAAAAGCAAGAGAGTTCCAGAAAAACATCTATTTCTGCTTTATTGACTATGCCAAAGCCTTTGACTGTGTGGATCACAATAAACTGTGGAAAATTCTGAAAGTAATGGAAATACCAGACCACCTGACCTGCCTCTTGAGAAACCTATATGCAGGTCAGGAAGCAACAGTTAGAACTGGACATGGAACAACAGACTGGTTCCAAATAGGAAAAGGAGTACATCAAGGCTGTATACTGCCACCCTGCTTATTTAACTTATACGCAGAGTACATCATGAGAAACGCTGGGCTTGAAGAAGCACAAGCTGGAATCAAGATTGCCGGGTGAAATAGCAATAACCTCAAATATGCAGATGACACCACCCTTATGGCAGAAAGTGAAGAAGAACTAAAGAGCCTCTTGATGAAAGTGAAAGAGGAAAGTGAAAAAGTTGACTTAAAGCTCAACATTCAGAAAACGAAGATCATGGCATCTGGTCCCATCACTTCATGGGAAATAGATGGGGAAACAGTGGGAACAGTGTCAGACTTTATTTTTGGGGTCTCCAAAATCACTGCAGATGATGACTGCAGCCATGAAATTAAAAGACACTTGCTCCTTGGAAGAAAAGCTATGACCAGCCTAGACAGTATATTAAAAAGCACAGACATTACTTTGCCAACAAAGGTCTATCTAGTCAAGGCTATGGTTTTTCCAGTAGTCACGTATGGATGTGAGAGTTGGACTACAAAGAAAGCTGAGCGCCGAAGAATTGATGCTTTTGAACTGTGGTGTTGGAGAAGACTCTTGAGAGTCCCTTGGACTGCAAGCAGGTCCAACTAGTCCATTCTAAAGGAGATCAGCCCTGGATGTTCTTTGGAAGGACTGATGCTAAAGCTGAAACTCCAGTACTTTGGCCACCTGATGCAAAGAGTTGACTCATTGGAAAAGACTGATGCTGGGAGGGATTGAGGGCAGGAGAAGGGGACGACAGAGGATGAGATGGCTGGATGGCATCACTGACTTGATGGACGTGAGTTTGAGTGAACTCTGGGAGTTGGTGATGGACAGGGAGGCCTGGCGTGCTGTGATTCATGGGGTTTCAAACAGTCAGACACAACTGAGCGACTGAACTGACTGAACCATCTCGCCACTAAAGACATATTTATATGAGTTTCTTGTGATGAACTCATTCAACACATACTTTATGAGGGTGTGTGTGTTTGTGTGTGTGTGCGCCAAGTACTGGCTGGACCTTGAGTCTTTAACAGCTAAAAGAAGACACAAGGTCTCTACCTTCTTAAAATGTATCAATACTATAGTTACCCCCTGTGGCAACTCCAAACAAGTTCTATCACAAACTGCATTTATAAACTGTGACTCTATTTCTTTATCTGTAGAACCCCTGGCGTAAGAGTATGGCCACACGATTAGCTATTCAGTGAAGGAATTCTGGGCCTTCCCTGGTGGCTCAGACAGGAAAATATTCTCCTGCAAGGCAGGAGACTCAGATTCCATTGCTGAGTCAGCAACATCCCTAGAGAAGGGAATGGTAACCCATTCCAGTATTCTTGCCTGGGGTATCCCATAGACAGAAGAGTTTGGCAAGCTACAGTCCATGGGGTCACAAGAGTCGGACATGACAGAGTGATTACGCACACACACAGGGTGCAGAAAGAAAAAACAACACACATACACTCAGTAATTTTCCAAAGGCAATTTCTCTGTAAACAGTGAGGGAAGAGTTGAGGAGAAAGGAAGATTTGAGTTGTTTTCTCTTTAAATCTCCTATGCCTTAGGAAGCACAACAGAGAATCTAACTTTTCATAATGTCAAAGACAAAAACCCACATAATCCCAGGTTATCAATCACTCCAACCTTCAGGAGACTCTTAGGAGTTGGGGCAGCAACCAAAGAGCAATGAGTCTTGATTTTCAGCAATAGAAGGGCTAAACCCCATAAATAAGGTTTTGCTTGGAAGCTAGGGAAGTCGGTGAATTGGTTAGAGGGGAGCAGAGCAGATGGGAGATGACAAGGATAGTAAAAGGTGAGAACTCTTTCACTGGCCAGCAGACACGGAGACCAAGCTCTGTAGCCATCTATCCATCCATCAACCCATTCATTATCCATCTCTCCATTCATCAGTTCAACAATTACTGCCCAAGCACATGTGTTATACACAAGAGTGAACAGAAAGAGTCCCCTTCAAGGAGGTCTCAGGTGGAGCTTCCAGGTACAGTTGTATAGGATGTACACTGGGTAACTTCAGGGGCCACTCTTGACAACCTTGTCTCTTGTGAGTTGTGCAGTGTATAACCTGGGCAGCTATACCACAGTCTAGAGAGGAAGACAAACAAGTAAATGGACCATTATGGCACCATAGTTAAGGTAAGGGAGGGAGACTATGGGAGCAGAGAGCAGGGGTAACCCACGGAGGTGGATTTCACACAAGGCTTCCTGGAGAGAGTGGGGCTGAAACTGAGCCCTGGGACTTCACTGCTGGTCCAGTGGCTGAGACCCCATGGTCTCAGTGTAGGGGGCCTGGGTTCAATCCCTGGTCAGGGATCTCTAGATCCCATAGGCTGCAACTAAAGATCCCACCTGCCACAACTGAGATCGGCCACAGCCAACTAACTCACTAAATAAAAATAACAAATTAACTGAGCTTTGTGGGAAAATGGGAGTTAGCCAGGGAAAGATATAGGAGAAAGTGGTCCAAGCAGAGGGAAGACAATTTGAAGAGCCCTGGAGGCAAGAAAAAGCCTGATACGTTCGGGGATCTATGAGTAGTTTATGTGGTTGGAATGAGGAATGGGGGGAGGACAAGGAATATGGAAGAGGAGTTTAGAGAGGCTGGCGGGGGCCACATCCCAGGGCTTCTTGTAGGGCTGGCTAAGATGCATGGACTTTATCCTGAGGCCAGTGAGGACCAATTGAAGGAGGGCATGACATCAGAGTTGCTCTTTAGAATAATCATTCTGGCTGCCGTGTGGAAGGTGGGTTGGAGGGGGACCGGACAGGAAGCATGGAGTTTAGCAGGGGGCTGGGGCATCATCCAAGATGAGAGGGCCCAAGGTAAGGTCGTGGAGGAAGGGAGTGGGGATGAAATGAGACAGGAGGTAGCACTGTCAGAAGCTGGTGACTGGTTAGAAAACAGAGAGGCTAGCAGTAGAGACTGGGGCCATTACTGAGCTGAACAGAGGTGTGAGGACTGAGATGGTGAGTTGAGTCTGAGGTGTCTGTGGGACCCATGGGTTTTGATGAAGGTGGCATATACCCTGATGCTTGGGAGGGTGATGGAGGCATCCTTAAACCCCACAGTCCTTGGAGGTGATCGTCTAGGGCCTTATGAGGAACGAGAGGAAAAGAAGAGCTAGACTAGAACTCTAAGAAGCACTGAATCTAAGGGACACACTGTGATCAGGACGGGAGACTGAGGACAGCTACCCCATTTTCTTCTTCCTGTGCCTCGTGGGTTTCCAAGTTTGGCTTTAGCTACAGTACAGTGGGGTTGGGTGACCCATGAGCTCTTAAAATACTCATCACTGCACCCAACGACTGGCATAGAGCCTGGAAAATAGAAGACTTCATCTGATGTGGGTTGGGAAAAAAAATGATTGAATGAATAAATTAAGAAGTGTAACTATAAAGAACGAAGACTTTCAAAGCAATATACCAATATTTATATATAACAAATATATCCCAAATCCTGTTGTTCCCTGCAAAGTGATCTCCTTAATGAATAATTACCTCCACGGAGGAAAAGGCTTTAAATTATACCAACAAAGGGAGTTCCCCAGTGGCATAGTGGTTAGGATTCAGAGCTGGCACTGACATGTGGCCAGGGTTAAATTCCTGGTCAAGAACTGAGATCTTATAAACTGCGTGGCATGGCCAAAGTATGTAGAAAAAAAAGCATCCCAGAAAGAAAGATAACACATAGAAAAAGATCTGTACATTTGACTAAATGAAAGTAAAAAAACGTGACTTTAAAAACCATTCAAGATTGAAAACAGTGACAAATTAGGGAAAATGACAAGACACACAAAGGGTTGGCTTCCTTACTATGTAAGCATTCCTTACTATGTAAGCATTCCTTACAAAAAAGAAAAAAGAAAAAGCTAAATATTTCAGTATGAAAAATATGCCAAAGCTATAAATAAGCAACACACAAAAGAACAAATACATAAACCTATTAAAAAATTCCATCTTATTAATAATTCAAACATTCATCTTAAAATAACATCTTCACTAATCTATTTGGCAATGAATTTTGAAAGTTTTAAATATATACATACTCTTTGATCCAGAGGTTCTATGTCTAAAAATTTGTATTGAGGAAAAAAAATGAGATGTGCAAAAAATAGATATATAGGAGAATATTATTGCATCATAATTTTATTTAGCAACAAAATTGGGAACAACAAAACAATAACAGGACATTATGAATCATTTGTGGTTTTGTTTTCCATCTTTTTTATTTTCTACTTTCTGCAGTAAAGATAAATGGCCTTTGCAATTCAGAAAACAAATAAACGCTGCTTTTCTGAAAAAGTAACGAAGTCACCTTGACTACAGACATTCCTTTTGAAGGCTGCCACTGCTTAAAATCTGCCAGAGCCCCCTTGCTAGCAGTCTTAAAAGTTAATTTCTGAGACACATAGGAAATTGATCATGTTACTCTGTAGTCATCATTTCATTTTGGATCCATAAAAAAAAAAAAAGCCGTGATTCAGTTTCACCGCCCACCTAATTCATCTGCCTCTATATCAAATGACTTTAGGGTCTTGGGGAAAAAATCACTCTCCCAAAGTATGAAAATGTTCCCTTCTTGAAGAAATTGCAAAGGAATGTTGTTTAGACTTTTGGAATATATATATTTTAGAATATATATATATATATGCTTATCACGGAGCTTGGCATATGGAGCTCAATAAATAGTAGCAGTTGTTATCCCCATTTTCTTATTTGGTTTTATTTATTTCCGCAGTTGTCTAGGAGGCCAGATTGCTGAGGCCAGATGGGTGAATTCTCCAGCCAATGCTTTTGATAAAATACTGACTCATTCCAACAGGTTTTTATGGAGGGGGCGGAGGGTGGACATTCTCCCACCTTAAAAAGTCAAGATTCCAGGACCCAGAGAAGCAAATGAATAACGTCCAATTAACTGCCATAGCAACGTCTGTGGACTGTGCGAATGGGCATCGTATTGACAGTTTCTCAGTGTATGTTAATATGTGGTCTTTCAGATAAGGGGCTGGGTTTGGGGCTGAGCCTTGGTCTGCTCTCCACTGCCGCCTAGGGGCAGGGAGAGGACGTGCTGCCTCTCCTGCCTGGTGGTACCTGCTGGAGAAGACGAAGGATTGCGTAGTGTCACCTCTAGAGAGAGCTCAGGCTTGTCTTCCCCCGACACGAACGCGGGGTCTGGATGAAGATGAGAAGGTAAATGGAATCGAAACCCAGACCTCAGAGTGCGACAGACCTCCTTCGTATCCAGGCTGTGTCACTCACAGCTGCGTGACTTGGAGCAGTCGCTCTCCCTCTCTGAGTCTCGCCCTCTGTTACAATGGGGATATAATGATATTTCATAGGCGTGTTTTGAACTGAGACAGCAAAAATAACCACTTAAAATGAGGTCTGATGCATCGCAGGTGCTCCACAGATGGTGTCTCCAGATTCAAAGCATGTGATTCGTACATGCTGCCAGCGGGGTGTAAAGAGATCATTGGAAGAACTGGTTGTGCGAGAAAACCTCTTAGATTTTTTCTTTCCGTGAAATTTCAGGATTGCGCTTCTCTCTTCTTTCTAGCGAATCCAGTGCTGGGCTTCCACCCCTGCAGGCAGGCTCTGGCCCCTTGGAATGGAATACCTGTCCATGTTGGAGAGAGCAGAAAAGAGCAGGTGGACTGGGGGAGTCAGGACAGCGGCTCTGCTCGGAGTCAGCAGATCCAGGATCAGAGTGTGGGGCGGGAAAAAGAGAGCCAGGGAGAGCACATAGTTTTCCTTTTGCACACTCAGCCTGGTTTGGGGAGTAGCTGGCAGTGCTGAGAAGGAGTCTGGGATTGCCTTCCAGAACGAGTGTTGTGATCAGTTACCAGTGACTGGCTTGGCTGTGGACAGGAAGCTGAGGGCAGGTATTTGCCCCTCGGTGGTCTGCCAAGTGCTCTTCGGCCACGGTTCGGGGACCAGGGCTGATCTGTAGGCTGTTTGAAATTGGTCTGCTGACAAGGGAAGAACAGAAATTGAGAGTTTAGTGTTCAGGAAAGATTTATAGTAATTGGACAGGGTAACTTTATTGAATCTCATTGAATCTATTGAGTTTGTTGAATCCAATAATAAAACATTCAGGGTCTTATTTGCATGTTTTTTCTTATTTTTTTTTCTAGTGATTCACTTTTATCATATTTTATCAAATTATCTGTCTGTGATAGATGCAGAGAGGGAAAAAAGGAAGAAGTCCTTCACCAAAGAGACTTTGAGAAGCACTTACTGTGAGCTCCAGGCAAAAGGAGTCGTTTCTGCTCCTAAACTGACCAGCAAGCTCGAGACAACAAACTCGTGAGGATGAGTTACTGCTGACGTTTCTGCAACTCTCCCTCGGGAACCTGTAGCCGTAAGGGGCTGGTGCCGAGTTCAGAAGTTTGAGGTCCTGAGTGCCTTTTGCCTCAGAGAATGGTCCAGAAACCAGATACTCCTGTTTCCTTTTTTTTGGCCTTTTGTCCTCCCAAAGGTTGATTTGCTTTTGGGAAAACTGAGGCAGCTCCTCAAATACGACATGTGTTCTCACAAAAAGTTTCCAAGGTGGGATGGTTGACATGGATACTCCGGGTTCCCGTGGAGACTCTGCGGAGGGTGTTCGCAGGCCTTCTGAGTGGCTGGCCCAGGGATGTGCCCCAAGCAAATGACACGATGCACGTGCAGAGGGCTGCCAGCTGGCTCAGTCCTAAGGGTACATTTACCTGCTCTGTTCAACCTAGCTGTAGATTTGGGCAATCCGATTTGTGTAGCAGCTGAGCAATATAGGGAATGACAATTCCCAGGAAATCACTCATATGGAAATCATGAAACAAGAAGCTTATGGGAGGGGAAAACAAAGAAAAGCCAAATGCTCAGCAGAAAACTGTGATCGTGTAGGCAGTCGGTGTATGGGAAGGGTGAGTGGGCAGATGACGGCCCTGCCCCTCACCTGGAAGCTCTTTCTACTCCCCCAGAAGTAAGAGCATCTTGCTTTGCAGCCAAGGCTTTGCACAGTGGTCCCAGAGCCTCCATCCTCAGGGGGTGTGGGACCAGTAGTGGTAGAGGCCACCTGTTGTGGTGGTCCAGAGCCTGGGAGGGAATCAGACAGTCCTGGGTTCAAACTCCAGTCTCTGCTTACTAACTGTGTCATCGTGGGCAGGTTGCCTCACCTTCGAGAGACACAGGTTCCCCATCTTTGGCGTGGGATAGCACTGGGATCCCCTTAGGGTCCTTGGGATCTAAGCTGACACACCCCAAGGGACAGACACCGAGGGCTCGCCGGGGTGTAGCCCCCTGCACAGTCTGGTCGGGTGGGCTCTGAGGAGCTGACTGGGGCAAACGTGAGAGGCCATCTGGTCCAGCTCACCTGTATTTTCAGAGGGGGTCCCCGAGGCTCAGAAAGGGGCATGGAATTGCCTGAGGTTAACATGCCAGGACTGGGTCCAGACCCAGGTTTCTTGACTTGCCAGCTTGCTAAAAAAAAAAAAAAAAAAACCAACCCTCAGAACTGCTTTGTCATCTAAGTTCAAAAGTGGTCTAAAGCTGAAATGGTTTCCTAGGTTTTAGCTTACTTTTGAGAGTAGCTCGGGTTCTAGCTCAAGGCTTAGTAGGGGTTCAGATCAGAATCCTGGCTTCCTGGAATACCAGTGCCTCCTGGGAGAGAAGTCATCCTTAGGGGAGAGGGCGCCTGCCGAAACAAGCCTGCATGTGTGCGCTCAGTTTTGTCTGACTCTTCGAGACCCCCTGGACTGTAGCCCACCAGGCTCCTCTGTCCATGGGATTCTCCAGGCAAGAGTACAGGAGTGGGTAGCCATTTCCTACTCCAATAACAAGCTTATCTGGTCAGCAAATTCTTGTCTTCAGATGAGGCCACGACTCTAGCTGGACCCCAGACACTCCTCTCGAAGTCCTTGCACAAGAGGCTTGTAAGTGACCTGTTTTACTAACAATTCTATAATGTTTTGAGTGTGATCAGCACACTCTGTGACAATTTCTAACAGAGAGTGGCAGGAAGGGAGGAAAGAAGTGTTAACTCCTCTTGGCTGCTACACACAGGGCAGCTCTGACCGCCCGGAGATTTCAGTCGTGGCAGGAGATGGCGCTGTGAAGAGGAGACGCAGGGAGAGAGGGCAGGTGGAAGCCTCTTACGGTGGAGGCGAGTCTATTCACGTTGCAGTGGGTACAGCTCGCTGTCTATCCAGTACCATTTCTCTCTGCTGAATGAACTACCATCTTGTTCAAAGAGGCGATGGACTTGGCCCAAATGATGGATTGCTGATAAGTCCGTACCCTACTTTCCCAGGCTCCCTTGAAGTTAAGGAACGACTATGTGCCCTAGTCTGGTCAATGTGCCCTAACAGGAAACTACTGTAGATACTTCTGAGAAGGTATACAGAATATAAGCATTGGGGGAGGGGAGAGGTGACTTGTCCTCTTTCTTTTTCTTCCTGCCTGAAGTGTGATTGATGGCTGGAGCTGCAGCAGCCATTTATTTGGCAGTTCAGGCAAAACAAAAGAAAACAAACACTCTTCTATTTGTTTATGCCACAAAGTTCAGGTTTTCTGTTCTTTGGGGGGCACAAAACATTCCAAACTTGATAAGTGAACACAAGAAAAGAAGACTTGCTTTGGAGTCCAAAGGATGTTGGACTTAAGAGAAAAGCAGGTTCTATAGAGAGCTCCGTTGTTCTGTATAGTAATTTGGGTTATATCATGGTACTTAGGTAATGCACTCTGAAGCAGAAAGATTAAGAGGCATGGTTATTGGAAAGGAAGCAACAAATATGTGGTCATTTGTAGATACTGTAATTGTGTATGTGAAAAATTCTGAAGAATCTACACAAATGATTAAATAAATAAATGAATTTAGCAAGGTCTCTGGAAACACGGTCAGTGTACAAAAATAATTTTATGTCTAAACACTAGCAATGAACAAATGAAAAAAGAAACTTAAAGAATCTCTTTATAATAGCATAAAAGATATCAAATACCTAGAAATAAATTGAATGAAAGATGTATAATACCTTAAACCCTACAAAACATTACTAAGGGGGAAAAAAATCTTAAAAAAAGAAAGGATGTTTCACTGGAAAGACTCACTATTGTGAAGATGACAATTCTTACCACATTTGTTTGTAATTTTAATGAAGCCCAGGGAGGACAAAAAGAAAGCCTAAGAAGTATTTTGGTAGTTATCAACAAGCTTGGCAAAGCGCTAAAAATAGCCAAAGCAATTTTGAAGAAGAATAAAGCTGTCTTCATCATTACAGCTTTTTGTTACTATCAGATGCACATGCGTGCTAAGTCCCTCCAGTCGTGTCCAATTCTTCGTGGCCCCATGGACTGTGGCCCACCAGGGTCCTCTGTCCATGGGATTCTCCAGGCAAGAACACTGCAGTGTGTTGCCATGCCCTCCTCTAGGGGATCTTCCCAACCCAGGCATCGAACCCACTTCTCTTAGGTCCCCAGCACTGGCAGGCAGGTTCTTTACCACTTGTGCCACCAGGGAAGCATCAGATGTAAAAAAGCAACAAAAGATGATGGTAATTAGGACTCAAGGACAGACAGGCTGACAGAATAGGAGAGAGAGGCAAGTACCTGAGTGAATCTTACAGTTATGAAGAATGAAAGAAGATAAACACGAAAGGTTACATATTGTATACAAAGTTTAGAAACAGGCAAAGTGATTCATGGTATTAAACCAGCATGGTAGTTATGCTAGGTGGCAGGAAGTGGATGGGGCTGAGCAGGAAGGCACTTCCAGGGTCTGATCGTATTGTTTCTTGATCTGTGTCTGTTACTCTTCTATACAATGTTCACCAGTTAAAATATTAAACAGTGTGGCCTCTGGAATCAGACTGGTCAGCCTCTTACTGTCTGTGTTCTTGGAGAAGTTCCCTCGGGTCAGTGTCTTGGTTTCCTCACATGTAAATTAGGATGAAGAAAGGCAAATGAGTTAATATCTATTAAACTCTTAACACTATCTCTGGCAAATAGTAAGACTGGCTGCTGCTAAGTCGCTTCAGTCGTGTCCGACTCTGTGCAACCCCATAGACAGCAGCCCACCAGGCTCCCCCGTCCCTGGGATTCTCCAAGCAAGAACACTGGAGTGGGTTGCCATTTCCTTCTCCAATGCATGAAAGTGAAAAGTGAAAATGAAGTTGCTCAGTCGTGTCCAACTCTTAGTGACCCCATGGACGTAGCCCACCAGGCTCCTCCATCCATGGGATTTGCCAGGCAAGAGCGCTGGGGTGGGGTGCCATTGCCTTCTCCAGTAAGACTGGCTATTATTGGGACTTCCCTCATGGTCCAGTGGCTAAGACCCCATGCTCCCAATGCAGGGGGACCCAGGTTCAATCCCTGCTCAAGGAACTAGATCCTACATGCCGCAATTAATACCTGGTGCAGCAAAATAAATATTTTTTTCAAAAAAATTGGTCACTATTAGTTCAATAATAACGAGAGTGGAACTCAAGATTGGTGATAGTTAGGGAAAGAACTGGTAAAGCATTAGTGTTTGGTCTTCCCTGCTGGCTCAGATGATAAAGAATCTGCCTGCAATGCAGGAGACCTGGGTTCAAACCCTGGGTTGGAAAGTTTCCCGGAAGAAGGGAATGGCTACCCACCCCGGTATTCTTGCTTAGAGAATTCCATGAACAGAGGAGCCTGGAGGGCTACAGTCCACGGGGTCACAAAGAGTCAGACAGGACTGAGTGACTAACACTTTCACTTTGTAGACAAAATGATAAAAAAAAAAAATCAAGATGGTCCCTCGGAATTTGCTTGCCTACTTGCTATCTAAAGCGTTTCCAAATCAAGATGAATCTGAGCCAGCAAAAGAGCTGGAAATCCGTGGTGGAGTCCAGTTATTCCCTAGCTTGTTAGCTAGTTCTGAACCTTGAAGGAAGAGGTTTCCTCATTAGTGTGCAAGTTAAAGAAAAAAAAAAAAAGAATTCAATTTCTTTGCTCATTAATTTGTCAGTCAGCTGAAAGCCTACGACTGAAGACTGCTCCCAGCTTTTCGCTTACAGTTGTCGTCCCAAGACATTCCCTCTTGTCAGGTGCCAAAGGGCAGACTTGGGGTTCCTGATAATCCTGGGTCTTTGCTGGTAGATAGGCTGGCAAGCCCTCACCTTGCCTTTCTCCTGGACATCTGCCTAGGCGTAAGCCTCATCGCTCATTATAGAAGAAAAGCTTTTGTTCTCCCGTGAAAGGGTTTTCAGGCTTCAGCAATCAGAAGGCAAGGTAGACAGTCCTGTATCCTGGGAGTCACCTTGGTGGAGGACAGAGAACCATGGTGTGCCCTGCGGGGAAGAACACAAAATAAGACCTAGTAATGGTCCTGCTGTTTAGAACAAAAACCTGCCAGCTGGTTCAAAACGTCACCTGGTATATATATATATTTTTTATGATAGGAAATTAAATGACCACACCCGCCGTTGTTTCTGCATGAAACCTTTAGAACAGAGGACTTGTATTTCCAGATCCCCGGGGCAAATTAACACAGCAGAAAGCTCTGATGAAAAGCTGAAGGCAGGGGCTCCGCGCTACCTCACTCTCTCTGTTACTGGTGCCCTTCAAAGCCGAGTATTTTCATCCATTTCTCCCTTTGGGGCCCTGAAGGATGGATGGCAAAGCCAGTCCCATTCCTGGTCAGATAGCAGGCACTCAAGAGAGATGGATGAAGGTCCAAGGAGCAGCTGGGCTCTGAGTCTCCTAGGCTTAGTGGGAATGGATAATTATTACGCTGCAGAGTTGGAGAAAGAATATTTCTTTCTTTGTTTAAAGGCCAAAGTAGGCAGTGATCTATGAGGCCCGGCTTCACAGAGTGAGAAGGAAAATATAAAGTGCTTATCAGAGCAAGGGTGGGGATTAAACTTCGAACCACAGCTCTGTCACTTACTAGCTGTGTGACCTTGGGGCTTGTGAACGTGGATCTCCTCACCTATTCAGAGGGTCCCAGAGTACCTATTTCATAGGGTGCTGCTGAGGATTAAATGAGACAATGCATGGAGAGTACCTAGCCTGGAGTCTGGCACCTGGCAGGCCCTCGATAAATGATAGCCTTTATTTGTTATTATTCATGTCAAGTGGTACCACTCGTGGCTTCTGAAATTACAGTCCGTCTCTTTTGACATCCCTTCTCTGTTGGAGTGTTCTGAACAAATTTTGTGGTTGGAATGTTTGTCTGTCTCCGGTGGTCTGGCGTTCTAGTTAAACAGGCCGCGGATGTCTGTACCTTGGAGACCTTTTGCCTGGATAATTGGTAAGAAATTGAGTTAGGGGCTGAGGTCATTTTCTCAGGCTGCCCAGTCGTGCCTCTCATCTCAGGGGCAGGGCAGCCTGGCTTTTGTCTCCATCCTCAGGAAGCTGTCAGCGTGGGTGTGAGGCGAGCTCAGCCTCAGCTGCCACTGATGCCGTTTGGAGGGTTGCCAGCAGGAGAGGGGGTGGCCCACGCCCACATTTGTCTGCTTTTGTGTGCCCGCAGCTGGGAGAACAGGGCAGGGCGCTGGCTGCCAGACTGTCCACTGCTCGAGCTGCTGGCCTGGCCCACTTGGTGCTGGCCAACTCCACATTCTGACTCCAGCCTTAGGATAACCTTTTAGGCCTTATTTCTGGGGTTCCCCCCAATAATGACAATATTGGTAACATCGGTTACCATACAATGTACTTGTCTCACAAGATACCTGGCTTGCAATTGCAGAAACATGGATGGACCCAGAGATGGTCCTCCCAAGTGGAATAAGTCAGGAAGAGAGAGACAAGCACTGTACAATGTCACTTTTACACGGAATCTAAAATACGACACAAATGACCTTACCCGTGAAACAGAGTCAGACTCACAGACGCAGAGAATGGAGCTGTGGTTTCCAAGGCGGACAGAGGTAGGGAAGGGAAGGATTGGGAATTGGGGATTAGCAGATGAAACGAGTATACGTAAGATCGATCAACCGCAAGGTCCTAGTGTACAGCACAGGGAACTATATCGAATATCCTGTGATAAACCAGAATGGAAAAGAATATAAAAAAAGGGCATATGTGTGTGTCTGTGTAACTGAATCACTTTGCTGTACAGCAAGAATTCACACAGCATTGTGAATCAACTATGAATCAATTGAAAAAAAAAAAAAGAGAAGAAAGACACTTGGCTCAGCCATTTATTAGCTCTGTGAATTCAGACTATATGACTGTTACTGAAGCTGGTGGTTCTCAAACTTTGCGATAGAGTAGAATCATCTGGGGGAGGTTTTAAAAATCCCAATGCCCGGGCCACACCCCTACTAATCACATTCAGAATCCGTAGGGGCAGGGCCCTGGCATCCGCAATTTTTAGCCGACACCAAAGAGCAGCTGCCTGCGGACCTGAGAACTCACTCTCCAGGCTCAACCTTGCTCTCAGTGTGGTCCCCAGACTTCAGGGTGGACATCACCCAGAAGCTTGCCAGCACTCCTGTGCTTTGGGCCCCACCCCAGACCTACTGAATCAGAGTCCCCGGGTGATTCTCCTGCCCATCAACCTGCCCGGGAGAGGCGCTAGTCCGACTAGCTTTCCTTATCAGTGCGCGCATGCTTCGCTCCGTCGCTTAGTCGAGTTCAACTTTGGGGACCCTATAGACTTAGCCTACCAGGCTCCTCTGTCCATGGAATTTCCCAGGGTAGAATACTGGAGTGGGTTGCCATTTCCCCCTCTGGGGGGACTTCCTGACCCAGCGATCGAACCCAAGTCCCCTGCTTTTTCTCCTGCACCACAGTCAGATTTGTTACCTGCTGACCCCTCAGGGAAGGCCCCTCCTATCAGTAAAGTAGGGATAATAGTAACACCCACTGTGTTTCTCAAACCTGCACACAAGGGTCCCCTGGAACACCTCATGAAAACAGAATTATTAGACCTTACCGCAGCCACTGAATCTCAATGTCCAGGGCGAGAGTTTGTGAATCTGAAATTATACCATGTTGATTATTATAACCACATACATTCTTATAACCAGGTAGATTTGGGAAACAGTTCCAATTTTCGGGGATTTTCTTTTTTTAGAAACAAAGATTTTGTTCTGATGTGGATCATTTTTAAAGTCTCTATTGAGTTTGTTACAATACTGTTTCTGCTTTATGTTTTGGTTTTTGGGCCCCGAAGGCATGTGGGATCTTATCTCCCCTATCAGAGGCTGAACTGGCACAGCCTGCGTTGGAAGGCAAAGTCGTAACCACTGGGCCGCCAGGGAGGTCCCTATTGTCATGATTAAGGTCACAAGTGTTAGTCGCTCAGCCGTGCCTGACTCTTTGCAACCCCATGGACGGCAGCCCTCCTCTGTCCATGGGATTTTCGAGGCAAGGATACTGGAGTGGGTTGCCATTTCCTTCTCCAGGGGATCTTCCCAACCCAGGGATCAAACCTGGATCTCCTGCACTGCAGGCAGATGCTTTACCATCTGAGCTACAAGGGAAGTCCATTGTCATGACTAAGTGAGACAATAAAGCTCTATTTTTGTTTTTGTTATGTAGAGGATAATTATTTGTGACACAATATTAGCTCTGTCTTGTGTATAGTCTGATTGAATGGGTGTCTCCACTCATTGTCTACATTTTTACAGAGAAAGCAATGCTTTTACTTTTTGGCTATTAGGAAAAATTTTTCTCTCGGTTGATCAAAGTTTCCTGGGAATCCTTTCCAACCCCGAGGGCAAAGTTCTTCACGTGCTGATGCTCAGGACCTAGGCTGGTGCCGTTCTGTGGTCCCACCAGCTCAGCCCAAGACCTCTGTACTCGCCACGGCAGGAGGACAGAAACAGAAAGAACTGCCACGTGCCCTTGGGTGCTTAGCCCGGGAGTGACACAGGTCGCCTCGACTGAGCCTGCTGGCCAGAACTAGCCAGGTGGCCTTGTATGGTGGCAAAACTGTACTCTCCCTATGCACTCAGAAAGAGGAAAAGGAAAACCAGATTTTCATGAGCACAAGTAATGTCTGTCCCAGGCAGGCTAATAATTTGGCATTCCTACAAACCATTATTCTTCAAATATTTGCTAAAAGGGTATTTAGAGAAGAGGCTGAACATTGCTGGGTTTTAAAAATGAAAACAAATAGGAGTCCTCTTGGCAGTATTTAGTCTCTCTGTTGTCCAAGCCGAACGGCTCTGAATTCAAAGCCACATCTCCATTCAGCAGAAGGAAGGCTAGCATTAATCTGAGCCTCCTTCCTAGAAGATGAGTTGCTGCTGCTGCTAAGTCACTTGGGTCGTTTCCGACTCTGTGTGACCCCATAGACGGCAGCCCACCAGGCTCCCCAGTCCCTGGGATTCTCCAGGCAAGAACACTGGAGTGGGTTGCCATTGCCTTCTCCAATGCATGAAAGTGAAAAGTGAAAGTGAAGTCGCTCAGTTGTGTCCGACTCTTAGTGACCCCATGGACTGCAGCCTACAGGCTCCTCCGCCCATGTGATTTTCCAGGCAAGAGTACTGGAGTGGGGTGCCATTGCCTTCTCCAGAAAATGAGTTAAGAACCTGTAATTATTGGACAGGAGTCTGAAGTCAAGTGGGCCTTAGGAAGCATCACTATGAACAAAGCTAGTGGAGGTGATGGAATTCCAGTTGAGCTCTTTCAAATTCTAAAAGATGATTCTGTGAAAGTGGTGCACACAATATGCCAGCAAATTTGGAAAACTCAGCAGTGGCCACAGGACTGGAAAGGTCAGTTTTCATTCCAACCCCAAAGAAAGGCAATGCCAAAGAGTGCCCAAACTACCGCACAATTGCACTCATCTCACTCGCTAGCAAAGTAATGCTCAAAATTCTCCAAGCCAGGCTTCACCAGTACATGAACTGTGAAATTCCAGATGTTCAAGCTGGATATAGAAGAGGCAGAGGAACCAGAGATCAAATTGCCGACATGAGTTGAATCGTTGAAAAAGCGAGAGAGTTCCAGAAAAACATCTACTTATGTTTTATTGACTCTGCCAAAGCCTTTGACTGTGTGGATCACAACAAACTGTGGAAAATTCTTAAAGAGATGGGAATACCAGACCATCTGACCTGGCTCCTGAGAAATCTGTATGTAGGTCAAGAAGCAATAATTAGAACTGGACTTGGAACAACAGACTGGTTCCAAATCGGGAAAGGAGGATGTCAAAGCTGGATATTGTCACCCTGCTTATTTAACTTATATGCAGAGTACATCATGAAAAATGCTCGGCTGGGTAAAGCAAAAGCTGGAATCAAGATTACCAGGAAAAATATCAATAACCTCAGATATACAGATGACATCACCTTTATGGCAGAAAGCAAAGAATAACTAGAGAGCCTCTTGATGAAAGTAAAAGAGGAGAGTGAAAAAGCTGGCTTAAAACTCAACATTCAGAAAACTAAGATCATGGCATCCGGCCCCATCATTCCATGGAAAATAGTTGGAGAAACAATGGAAACAGTGACAGACTTTATTTTTGAGGGGGCTCCAAAATCACCACAGATGGTGATGGCAGCCATGAAATTAAAAGACACTTGCTCCTTGGAAGAAAAGTTATGAGCAACCTAGACAATGTATTAAAAAGCAGAGACATCACTTTGCCAACAAAGGTCCATTTAGTCAAAGCTATGGTTTTTCCAGTAGTCATGTATGGATGTGAGAGCTGGACCATAAAGAAAGCTGAGTGCTAAAGAATTGATGCTTTTGAACTGTGGTGTTGGAGAAGACTCTTGAGAGTCCCTTGGACTGCAAGGAGATCCAACTAGTCCATCCTAAAGGAAATCAGTCCTGAATATTCATTGGAAGGACTGATGCTGAAGCTGAAACTCCAATACTTTAGCCACCTGATGAGAAGAACTGACCCACTGGAAAAGACCCTGATGCTGGGAAAGATGGAAGGCAGGAGGAGAAGGGGACAACAGAGGATGAGATGGTTGGATGGCATCACTGACTCAAAGGACATGAGTTTGAGTAAACTCTGGGAGTTGGTGATGAACAGGGAAGCCTGGCGTGCTACAGTCCATGGGCTCACAAAGAGTCCGACACAACTGAGTGACTGAACTGAACTGACTTATTGGACCATGCTTCTTGGGTGTCCCATCTACCTAAACAGTTCATCAGAGAATATTCTTCCCAACCATGGACAGTACTTTCCCCAGATGGAATTCTAAAGATGGAACAGTGGAGATGGTTAACTGTCTATCCAACGTTCAATTGCCTTTCCTTCTTTCTGACTATAGGCTAGCAATGAGAGTTAGCTACTTACCCAGTTACAATTTTCTTTCTTTTTCCTTAAGAGCAGGACTCTGTTGTGACCTATGTGAAAAATTATATGTCTCAGTCTCCCTTGAAGATAAGAATGACCAGATGATAGTACTTAGGTGGGACTTCCAGGAAAGCTCTTTCAAGGATTTTGCCTGTGCTGAGACAACAAGGTTACCTCTTGTGACCTTGTCCTTTCTTACTACTTGGAATATAGATGTGATGGCTGGAAATGCAGCATCACTCTTATCACTATGAGGTGATTTTGCCAATGGGAGGTATTAGATAAGCAACACAGAGGGAGGATGGGGTTATCACGTCTGCCATGAACTACCCATATCCAGACTTCTTTTATAAGAAAATGAAAATATGTTTAAGCCTGTAGCTGGTGTTATAGGATGTCCTCCACTGAAGGCTTGTCACAGAGAGAAAGAGGTAGAGAACAAGAAGTAGAGATAAAAGACAGCATTATGTGTCAATAATGGAAAAATTAGAAGACACAGAAAAAGAAGAAAAAAGAATGTAACTGTCCCTTGTGGTAGGCACCATCAGCTGACTAACCTCACGCCAGCCAACCTTGGGTTTTTTCCCAGCTTCCCTTGTAGCTGGGGTGGCCATGTGACCCAGTTTTGGCCAATGACATGAGAGGGTAAAGCTTTTGATTTTCTGGCTCAGAGGAACAGATGGGGCTCGTGCCATCCCTTCTCCCTTGAATGTGGGATGTAACGTGTGGTGTTGCAAGCATCTCGAGACCACAGAGAAAGGCCGAGGGAACTGCACAGATGCTGGCCCTGACAATGTTGGGCTGATGAGTCAATGCCAGCAGCCACCCACTTCCAGACTTCTCATTTTGTGAGAAGAATAAACCCTCGTTATTTTAAGGCACTGTTAGTTGGGTTTTCTGTAACTTTCATCATAACTATTCCTTTAATATACTCTCATCATCCAGGGATTATAAATGATGACATCCCAGCATGCATCTTTTCAGATCTTTTCTGATGCCTGAGCAGCAGAAAAATATTTTCAGAGAGAAATATTTTGTTTCCTCCTAACACATGCCA
This sequence comes from Redunca redunca, assembly GCA_006410935.1. Lineage (NCBI taxonomy): Eukaryota > Metazoa > Chordata > Mammalia > Artiodactyla > Bovidae > Redunca > Redunca redunca. The sequence goes on from SJYQ01007040.1 coordinate 205,002, forward strand.
CCTTGTACCTTGTGTTGTGCACCCACCATTTGGGCATTTTTCCAGGCATTCCCTATGAGGGACAATAAATAGTTTAGAAAAACAAAAAGCCCAAGTCTTGTCTACTCTGAGGGTGACTTGAAAATTTACATCAGAGACAAAAGCTTAGAAGCCAGAGTACATTTGATTCACAAGAGCCAGGATTTTGACAGAAAACATAAAGCTTATCTTCAGGTTTGCAATAACCTGACTTTATATGTAAAAGAGCAAACCTGGGTGCTTCAGAGCACAGTTTTGGAAGATAAGCCCCAGAATGGAGAAGAATGCAGGTCTGAACAAAGAGAGACGAGGTAGGGTATCTGGAGAGAAGAGGAAACACGGGAAGGCTAAGAACAGAGCTGAACCTTACTTCTGTTCTGAAGAGGGGCTCAGAGCTCTGCCCCATGCCCGACACTGGCCGTGCGCCTTAGGAATCCTGAGTAAGTTTAGTGAGAACAGGAAAACAAGAGGTACTTGAGCTTCTCCTCCCAGGATAAGAGTTCATTAAAGTCACTCCATGTCAAACCTGGTGCCTTGAGAAGCAAAGTAGCCATTGCTTGAGTGAAGGTGGTGATACAGAGGGCATCCTTTCGGATGTGGAAACATCTGAGAATTCCTCCCGCCCCCATGGGCCCCTGTGAAGGATACCAAGTGGGCTGAAAATAAATTGCAACCAGGAAGACCAGGGAGTGCATACATTTCTCAACTAACAATCAGGACCAGACCAGAGACTTTAGTAGCAGATGCCAGAGCTTGATGATGGGGACCAGAAAAGATGACCTGCAGAGGCCAAGGGAAGAACAGAGGGAAGGGTGGGACCAGGTGCCACTTCTCTGGATTCCAGGACAGCGCATCTGTCTACGGAAGAGCTAGAGAAGCAGGGGAGGAGGAAGAAATAAAGAGGATCTTGAACAGACCATCTTAAATTAGGAAGTGTCAGAGTTACTTTGAGTTACAAGATTGAGTTTTCTATAATCAGCAAGAATATGGAATAATAGGATTAGTTGGATTTTTAGGAATAAAGTTCATTTTTGAGGGGTGGGGCTCCCAAGTATATATTCTGTACATTTCAGCTCACCACCATGCATACAGGAAAGAATCTGCCTGCAATGCGGGAAACCGGGGTTTGATCCCTGTGTCAGGAAGATCCCCTGGAGAAGGAAAAGGCAACTCACTCCAGTATACTTGCTTGGAGAATCCCCATGGACAGAGGAGCCTGGCGGGCTACAGTCCATAGGGCTGCAAAGAGTTGACACAACTGAGTGACTAAGCACCGCATACCATGTATACATTTATAACATTCGTGTAATTTTTCTCAGTATGGAAGAATATTGAACATGCTGTTTTGTCCATTTCTGTTCTCCCAATATATTGTGAACATTTTCCTATGCCTACAAATATTAATTTGAAAAAGTGATACTTAAACTTTGAAAGTTTTGAGGATCTGAAAAGAATCATGCACCCAGAAAAAGCATATGCAAAAATGTTTGTCTGTCTGTATTTATTTATTGATTTGAAATATTTATTTGGCTGTGCCAGGTCTTATTTGTGACACACAGGGTATTTGATCTTCGTTGCAGTGTGGGGGATCTTTAGCTGAGGCATGTAGGATCTAGTATTGATGTACTTAAGGGTACTTGTTTAAGAATGCATGTTTAAGAATCCTTTGCCTGCTACAAAATGTTCAGTCCCTGAATAGTATATATATAGCCACTCTGCTATCTATTCCATCAGCCTCCTATTGTTGCACATTGAGACTCCAGTTTTCCTCTATTATAGATGCTCCTTATGATAAATTCCTAGAAGTAGAATTTCCAGTTATGTTAGGAATGTTTCCACTGCATATAACAGAATATTCAAATAACAGTGGCTTGTTTTTCTCAACATTATAAAATATTCAGAGGAAAGGGCCTGGAGTCAACTCAATAATACCATCAAGGACCCATACTTTTGCTCTCTTTCTGCTCTGCTCTGCTTCTTGGCTTGTCACCTCATGGTTACAAAATGGCTGTTGCAGCACCAGATATCATATCCTTCTTTAAGGCAAGATAAAGAGAGGAAAAGGGAACATTTTTATCAGGAAAGTTGATTATTGCTTAAGTCTACACAGCCAGAGTTAGATAACATGTCTGTAGGTCTCTAAGGGAGACTGAAAAAGTAAATATTCCATTTGCTTAGACTTTCTTAGTGGAGGCAGTTAAAGGAGTGGTGGATCTTAGGTTAATCGGTATGCCACACAGGGCCTAAGTCTGAACATTTTAAAGGAATTGATCTACAGAGCCAACACACTTTAAAAGGTTTTATAAACCAACCAAATATTCTGTACAAATGTGAGGTATATAATTTATTAGAAATGATGCTGTGTTTCCCCAGGAGATTGAATATGTAGTATTATTGCTAATCTCTGGGCAGCTGCCTTTCTAATTGGCCACCTCTGTTCAGAAATAAATTGTTAAAAGCTCTTTCTTATAGAAACAGTTTTTCCATCCCCAGTGACCAAATTACTTGTTTAGACCCTGTTTTGATACTTCAGTCACCTCGTGCTGGGGTGTCAGGGAAACAACTTTAGGCAGGGGGTCCAAAGACCTGGGCTGATTTCTGACTTCTGCATTCTGACCACAAGAAAGCCATTTTTCCCCAGGCCTTGGATTCCTTATCTATAGGATATGAATAATAATTTCTACTTTACAGCATTGCTAGTGGGGCAAGGTGCCGTTCTGAGTAGGAATATGAATTTCGGTTACCCTTGTTTTTTTAGCACTCATTCTCCTTTTTTTTTAAAAAAAGAAAAAAAACAATAGTGTATTTATTTTTGGCTGCACTGGGTCTTCGTTGCTGTGCTCAGGTTTTCTCCAGTTGTGATGAGTGAAGGGCTCCTCTCAAGCTGCGGGGCTCGGGCTTCTCATTGCAGTGGCTTAGTCTTGTTGTTGAACGCACGCTTTAGGGCAGGGCTCAGTTACTCCACGGCAAGTATGATCTTCCCAGACCAGGGATCCAACCCACGTCCCCCGAACTGGCAGGCAGACTCTTAGCCACTGGACCCCCGGGGAAGTCCTGCACTCAATCTTGCTGGCCGTTTTCAGACCTGTTGAATCAAGGCCAGGGCCTGAGGTTTGCTAATAAACTCTCCAGGGGGAGAAAATTAACTTGATTTGTAGTGTTTGGTGAAAGGCATGTCGGATTTCAAACTATCAATGGTTTAGCAAGTAGCTACAAAATTTCCAGATCTTTAACAAATCCTCTAGTTAGCTGGTGCAAGCCAGCTCCAGCACGTCGTTGGCCCAGAGCAGACAGTCAGCCACCTCGCAGCCAGCTGTGCTGGCTGGGCCATAATCAGCATTTGGATCCACCTGGCAAGTGTGGTTGGCTTCCCCAGTGGCTCCGTGGTAAAGAATCCGCTTGCAATGCAGGAGACGCAGGAGACTCAGGTTTGGTCCCTGGGTCTGGAGAGCCCCTAGAGTAGAAAATGGCAAACCACTCCAGTATTCTTGCCTGGAGAATCCCATGGACAGAGGAACCTGGCGGGCTACAGTCCGTGGAGTCACAAAGAGTCAGACTCGACTGAAGCGACCGAGCACGCACAGGGCGGGTGTAGCTATCAGCTCTCGTGTGTCCTCTCTGTCTCCAATGTCTCTTTTCATACATACCTCTGGATTTTTGAAAGATGTCTATAAACTCCAGAGGGAGTTTAAATGCAAGTTGTTTGAAGAATTGATTTCTAGCAGTGAGTAGTTCTAGGCCTGCAAAGAAGGGACCCAAGTTACACAGGGAGAAAAGCTATTGAGAACTCTCTCACTCTTTCTCCTCTTCCTGTTTATTTTTGTCCAGAATCAAGTCTCAGTCAATTTCACGTCATCTCCACCCCTATGTGCCATTCGTTTGGTTGATAACTGACAGAACCCCAAGTCAAACTGATTTAAGAAAGGAGGAAAGTTTGTTGGCTCACATCAACATGATATTCAGGGTTATGCTGGCTTCAGCAAGGCTAAATCCAGGTTCTCAAGCAATGTTACCAGGACCTCAGGCAGGCTTTCTCCAGGTGACAAAATGACCATCAGAAGTTTGAGTTTAGAGAAGAGAGCACATCCTTCCTGACACAGCCTGTCAGACCCCCAGGAACTGCTGATTTGCCCAGCCGGGGTCATGTTCTCGTTGCTGAGCCGTCCATAGTTAAGAGAATGCAGTGCTTTCAACGGCAGGCTGGAGCTGTGTTCTCCTTCCTGGAGCTGGAGTTGCGGTCTGCCCATCTGAAACCACATGGGCAGGACTTCCCTGGTGGCCCAGTGGTTAAAAATCTGCCTTGCGACGCAGAGGACAGTCCCTGGTTGGGGAACTAAGACCCCACACGCTGCAGAGCAGCTGGGCCCACGTGCTCTGACTCCTGAGCCGGTGCCCTCTGGAGCCCGCTTGCCAAAACTAGGGAGTCCGTGGGCCTCACGAAAGATCCCGCACGCTGTAAGTAAGATCAGAGGCAGCCAAATCAATCAATAAGCTGCATGGGCTAGGAATGCTGGGAGGTGGGCCACCCACAGAACAGTGGGATGCCCCTAACAGAGGAAGAAGGATCAGGGTTTGGCAGGCCAAAATAGCAAATGTCCACAACAATTCTGGTGTGCTTCCTGTTACCCTGGGGAGATCTGTGTGGCATCAAAGACAGAAATGACAAATAAAGCGAAACGTCCCTGGGCTTCATCAGCCTGTGATTCCCAAGGAGGTCATATTAACACTAATACTTGTAATTTTTTTCTTCATTAAAAAACCCTGCTTTTATTTATTTACATTTTTTATTTTATTAAAATTTTTTTTTAATTGGAGGATAATTGCTTTACAAGGTTTTGTTGGTTTCTGCCGTACAACATGAATCAGCCACACGTAAACATATATTCCCTCCCTCTTGAGCCTCGTTCCCCACCCCTCTCCCCATCCTGCCCCTCTAGGTTGTCACAGAGCAGCAGGCTGAGCTCCTGGTGAAAAACTGCTTTCAAAGGCAGCCTCTATGATAATTCAGAGTCTCTCTGGGTGGATTCACGTGGCCTCATGAATCAGTCTGGGGTACTTAGTGCTCCAGCAAAGCTGTCCAGCCAGTGCCCTGCTGATCACTGCGACCTCCAGGGCTGTCAGGATAAAAGGGCGTGGGCCTGTGCCTGGAGCCCCCGCCCAGGGGGCAGCTGAGATGAACCGCAGCATTGTATATGAAGCACGGACTATAGACTGGGCATTTTACATGTGGTTTCTCCTTTAGTCCTCTCAATAACTCTTTTATTGTTCAGTCGCTCAATCATGTCTGACTCTTTGTGAACCCACGGACTGTAGCACGCCAGGCTTCCCTGTCCATCACCAACTCCCGGAGCTTGCTCAAACTCACTTCCATTGAGTCGGTGATGCCATCCAACCATCTCATCCTCTGTCGTCCCCTTCTCCTCCTGCCCTCAGTCTTTTCTAGCATCAGGGTCAGGGAATCTGACTTTGAAGGTCAGCGGGATTCAATTACAGAACTGCCACAGGACTGTGCAAACAGGGACTCGTGGAGGGCACAGACAAAACCTTGTGTGCTCCAGGACCTAGGAGAAAGGCCCAGTGACCCCACAGGAGACTGAGCCAGACTTGCCTGTGAGCGTTTGGGAGTCTCTGGTGGAGGCGTGGGTCGACAATGGGTCAACAGCCCTTGGAGATGTGTATTGCATCACCCTGCCCTTGATGATAAAACTGGAGACTAAAGGTCGTGTCCAGGCTAAGTTGGCGAGACAGGGAGCTGGGATCGGATGATCAGCTGTTCTGATTTTCAGTCTTTCGCTCCTCTTCCTGTTTATTTCTGTCCAGAATCAAGTCTCAGTCAATTTCACATCATCTCCACCCCTAAAACAGAGCTCCCTTCCCAAGGGAAGCTTAATTAAAGTTAGTTGACTCTAAGAACCTGTTCTTGTCCCTCAGAGGCACGGGTGAGTTAATCAGTATATAGAGTGGGGTCACGGGTGGACCTGCATCCTCCAAAATTGGTGTGTCCAACTCCTGACTCCCAGGCCTCAGAAAGTGAAGGTATTTGGAGATAGGATCTGAGAAGAGGAAATGGAATTAAAATCAGGTCTTGTGTATGGGCCCTAATCCAATGTAATACAATACAATATAACTGGTGTCCTTGTGGGAAGAGATTAAGATCCAGACCTGCACAGAGGGGAGGCCAGGTGAGGGCAAAGTGAGAAGACAGCATCTACAAGCCACGTGGAGAGGCTTCTGCAGAAGCCAACCCCGCAGACACCTGGGTGTTGCACTTGTTTAGCTTCCAGAATTATCAGAAAGTACCTTTCTATTGTTTGAGGCACCTGGTACTTTGTTCTGGCAGCCTGGCACGCTAATAAAGCCAAAAGTATCTTTGAAGAAAAGAGACATCACTGCTGAGATGGGGGAAGAATTTTTTTTTTTTAATTAAAAAAAAAAATTTGTCTAGGATTTCCCTGGTGGTAGAGTGGATAAGAATCCACCTGCCAATGTAGGGGACACGGGTTCAATCCCTGGTCTGGGAAGATCCCACGTGCTAAGCCTGAGCACCACAACTACTGAAGCCCGAGACTCACAAGAGAAGCCGCTGCAACCAAGAGTAAACCGCCCTCCACTACAACTAGAGAAAGCCCTCACGTGAAGCAACCAAGACTCAGCACCGCCAAAATAAAAATACATGAATTTAAAAAATTGTCTGGGTGATAATACACCCACAGGCGAAAGGCATGAAGTCACCTTCCTACCTGTGTCCCTCCCTTAAGCCACCTGGTTTCCCTTATGGAAGGTGAATGGTTACCGATCTCATATTTCCTCCCAGAGTTATTCATTCTCTCTCTCTCTCTCCACACACAGGCACAAATGTATATTTAAATAATTTTCCTCACCTTATGCACACTGTTTTGCACCTTGGTTTCTTTGTTTAATAAAACACGCTAAAGATCCTGCAAGAATGACTTTAACCAAGCATGTTGGGAAAGTCAGAGAAATATCCTGCTGAATCACCAGCGTGATTAAAAACTAAAAGCAACACATTAAAACGGCGCTGCCACCCTATCAGATATTTTAAGCCTGCTGCCTTCTGCAGAGGCAGGAGGGAGGCCCCAGGAGTTTCCAAGAGGGGCACTGAGTGAACCATTAGTGGCTGGAGAGGAGCCTGGCTTGTCGGGAGGGCAAACCTTTGGTTATTTGCTCCTGCCTCAGGCCTCCTCTCTGCCCTTCTCTCCCCCAACACACAACAAAGTAGGTCAGCCGGAGAGATGCTGCCTTGAGCAGGCGGGAGAATGGTCCTGCTGAGTGGGAGGGCCCGCTTCTGGGCCCATATTGGGATGCCATCTGTAATCGTAGACTCTCGGAACTGCGAGAGATCTTAAAGATCGTCATGTCTAATTCCTTCGGTTTACAGATGGGGAAGCTGAGCCCAGAGCGAAAAAAGAATTTTGCTAAGGTCACCAGCTAAGTGGGGACGGAGCAGGGACAGAAGGTCAGTGTCCTGCACCTTTCACAGCACAGTCCGGACCTGCAGTCCCCAACCTTTCTGGCACCAGCGACCGGTTTTGTGGAAGACGATGTTTTCCGTGGACTGGCGGGGGTGGAGATGGTTTTGGGATGATTCAGGCGTGTTATATTTATTGTGCATTTTATTTCTGTTATTACTACATCAGCTCCACCTCAGATCACCAGGCATTAGATCCTGGAGGTTGGGGACCTCTGAACTGTAGACGATATATGAGTGGTACCCCCTGCGCTTGTGCAGTGCACAGACTGGGAGACCACACGGGGGACGTGGCAGGCAGTGATGAGCTAAATGAAACTGTGCTTGTCATTCCTTTAGCATACCAAGAGAAAATTAAATGTTGGCTATTATTATCATTATCATTTTTATCATCATCATGAAGAACCAACTGTCTTGTTTCTAGAAGCAGAAAGGAATAGGAGAACTCAGAAGAAAAGTCATCTTTTCATGTTTCTTTTCTACTATAAAGGTAACAAGCATTCAGAACAGAAAGCCTGAAAAACAAACCAAATAACAAAAATAATACAATTCTACCAACCAGAAACAGCTTCTTTTAACATATGGTGTATGGTTTGGCAGATCTTTTATTCCCACCTGCTTTTTAGCTTACACATACATTGGGGGAAGAATTTCCCACGTCAATAAATGTTCATCTACAATGTCAGCCTCAGAGACAGGACCACAGCCTAGTGGGAGAGAACATGGACTCTGGATCTAAGTGGCCTGTGTTCAGTGTCAGCTCTACCCCTTACTAGCTGTGTGACCTTCGGCAAGATAATTTCTCTGTGCTTGAGTGTCTTCTTCTGTAAAGTGGAGCTAATAATAATAATATCTACCTTGTACAGGGTGTTTGCCATATTACTGTTCTTAGATCAGCCTGTTTTGTGAAAATACTATAATTTGCAAAGCTGGTCCTCTATTGTTGGCCCTTTAGATGGTTTTCAATTTCTCCCTGTCCTGAATAATGTGGCCACAAATATTCTCAACCATGTATCTTTGAGCACATCTATGGTTATTTTTATTAAATTCATAGAAATGGAATTGCCAGCATATAGGGGGCTTCCCTGGTGGCTCAGATGATAAAGAATTGGCCCGCAGTGCAGGAGACCTGGGTTCCATCTCTGGGTCAGGAAGATCCCCTGGAGAAGGGAATGGTAACTCACTTCAGTATTCTTGCCTGGAGAATTCCATGGACAGAGGAGCCTGGTGGGCTACAGTCCACGGGGTCGCAAAGAATTGGGCATGACTGAGTGACTAACAATTTTATTTTTTTCCGCACCAGGGGACATACTTGCCAAATTATCCAGAGTTTGTACCAACTAACTAAAGGACTAAAGAGCAGCATGAGGCCCTGGAATTCTGGAAACAACAGGGGACTGTGGAGACACATTTAGGATATGTGATTGATTGATTTTTAAATTTATTTGGCTACACCAGATTTTAATTGCTGCACGCATGATCTCCATTGCAGGATCTTCCAGTTGTAGCACGTTGGTCTCTAGTTCCCTGAACAGGGATTGAACCCCAGTCCCCTGCACTGGAAGTGCAGAGTCTTAACCACTGGGCCACCAGGCCCTCAGGCATGAGCTTTAGTTGTCAGTAGATCCATGTAGTTCCCTGGAGAGCCATGTCTGCTTATGCATCCTAATACCATGCTTCCCACCTTCAGGATATTTTTTCCATATAGAAGAAGGTATATATCATAATATGTTCAATATTGAAAAGAAACTTACTTTAAAGACAACATTTACTTTAAAAGAGAACTTTTGTTGTTCAGTGGCTAACTCATGTCTGACTGTCTGTGACCCCATGGACTGCAGCACGCCAGGCTTTTCTGACCTTCACCATCTCCCAAAGTTTGCTCAACTTCAGGTCCACTGAGTCGGTGATGCCATCCAACCATCTCATCCTCTGTCATCCCCTCCTCCTCCTGCCCTCAATCTTTCCCAGCATCAGGGTCTTTTCCAATGAGTCGGCTCTTTACATCAGGTGGCCAACAGTATTGAAGGTTCAAGGAAAGAGAACTGTAAGTTAAAATCAGAATCACTCATGTAAAAAGTAAGTAACTGTAAAAATAAATATAACAGCTACAAAATATTACTGAATTGTAGCTAGAAGCTTTTGCCTGGGAGGGCTCTGAACTCCAGGCCCTGCACTTGGCATCTCTGGAGGGGGATTAGCAAATTGGCAGGAGCCAGAGAGGTGTTAAGACTTATTAGCTCCAACCTGACACTTTCTCTTTGATAGAGTCAGAAAGATCAAGAGAGCATTGAAAAGCGATTTTAGTGGGAGTAGAGGGGACATTGATTTTATGTTGAAGGACCTGTGAAGTTACCTTCTAAAATTGCCCTGTAACCATTTTCTTCAGTTTAGGAAACATGAGCCAGAATTGCCTCATCAAGGGCCAACTTCCCAGGTGTGAAAGAACTCTTCCTGCACACGTCCATCCCATTAACAAGGTGTTATAAGTAATTATCAGCTCCATTTTACAGATAATAAAATGGAGGTATAGAAAGGTTAAGTAACACAGCCAAGATTGCTATAGCTAATGGCCAGTAAGGCTGGCATTTGGAACTCAGGTGTTCTGGCTCCAGAGTTTAAGCTCCTAAATAGCACTTGATACTGGCAACGGCTGATCCTGTGACTAGTTACCAGTTACATCCCCATTTGCATCTCATTTTTAGACAACAGGACTCAGCTTGGACCCCTTTAACCCTGCTGTAACTCACTGTGCTAGATTGATCTCGCTTTGACCTTGACTTGACCTTGAACTTTCCTTGTTACCTGGCCTGGTGACGGAGACTCTGCTATCCTCCACTGGCACTGATGGCTCTAGGCCTTTTTGCACCAGGAACACTTGGGTCTAGAAGTGAATGTTACATTGGCATTTTGGGGGGTTACAGTGTAGAGGGGAGTTACAGTGTAGAGGGGAGTTACTTTGCCAAGGGCTGCAGAGTGAGTTCCTGCCAAGCCTGAGCTGGAACCCTGATCTGCCGAGTCTTATGTGCTCCACCACACCCTGCAAGTTTCTTAATTACATAAACAATTTGTCTTCATGACAGTGGTCTCACTTGCTTTTCCCAGCAATCTTGGGAGACAGGTAAGTGTAAGTGTTGGGGGAACTGAGGCCGTGTCCAGATCAGAGCTAGTTCTGTACACCAGAGAAAATTCTATCAGAAAGGGGCATGGGACGAGAACCCAGTCCTGCCTGGCTTTAAGTTCCGATCTCTTCCTATTAATACAAATGCCCCATCTCCACTTCTGTCTCTTCAGTTTCCCAGGTCCTCTCTCTCATTTCCTAAGACTTTTCATCTTGTCTCTTTTCTCGTAAGGATGGTGGTGCCAAAATGTGGGTGATTCATACTGAAGTGTGAATGACTATACCTAAGGTCATATGTTTCTCCATCTGGGTGTGTTTGCACTTACAGAGATTGCTCTCTACTGCAATGGAGGGCTTCATTCCTATATTTGTAATCTACTGCTATGTAACAAATTACCCTAAGACTGGTGGCTTGATATTAATACAACAGCAGTCATTTATTATCTCTCACAAGCTCTGTGTGTCAGGAACCCAGACAGGGCAGAAAGGAGAAATCTTGACTCCATTCCACATTGTCTTCGTCCTCAGCTGTGAGACTCAGAGGCTGGGGGGAAAATGAAGACTTTCACTTATGCATCTGTGGTTGGAGCTGTGTCAGCTCGAAACACCCCTCATGGCCTCTCCATGTGTCCTAAACTTCCTCTCAATATGGTAACTGAGTTTCCAGGGCAAGTAACCCAAAAAGAGAGCTAGACAGAATTCATTGCCTTTTTCTTCTATTCATTTAATTATATATATATATATATATATATATATTATTTTGGCTGCACCAAAATATTATTTTGACTGCTGCTTAGTTGTGGCATGATGAATCTCTCATTGTAGCATAGTAGTTCCCTGACCAGGGATTGAACCCAGGCCCCCTGCATTGGGAGTGCAGAGTCTTAGCCACTGGACCACCAGGGGAGCCCCTGAGCTTACTGCCTTTTATGGTCTAGTCTTGCAGTTCCTGCAGTGCCTAATCCCACTGGTTGAGGCAGTACCCAAGTGCGGGAATATCAACGTCCTATTATAAGAAGAGCATGTGGGATGCACACGCATTGGTGTAGCCATCTTTGGAAAATACAGTCCGGCACAGCTCTCTGTCACTGGGATCTCAAGCACAAGTCTGTGGGGACAGCTCTTAGGCACTTGGTGGGGAGGGTCTCTCGCTGCGTTTCCCATCAGACTCGCTTGTTCTTGGGGTTCTCTTTGCTCCAGCTTCCTGCATTCCAGATTCTGCTTTGCTCTGCTCGGCATTGACACTGCAGGTAGTTTGTGATACATTATTTCTTAAAAGGTTCAGACAGCCCTCTCCACTGATAGGCAGGGGCGTGATCCTGTCTGCCAAGAGGAACTGACATTGAAAATAGAGAGGAATAAAAAGTGCTGCTCCAATTCTGTGCCATTGGATGGAGCCCAGCCAACAACGCCTAAAAAGTTTCCTCTCTGGAGTAAAAGCATTCTCTGGTCCCAAAGGAGGAATTTAAAGGCTGAGGGTGGGCTGAGCTTTAGGGATTGTGTATACTGAGTGTGCACGTGTGCGTGCTCAGTTGTGTCCAATTTGTAGCGACCCCGTGGACTATATAGCCTGTTAGGTTCCTCTGTCCATGGACTTTTCCAGGCAAGAATACTGGGGTGGATTGACATTTCCTTCTTCAGGGGATCTTCCTGATCCAGGGGTCTAACCCACGTCTCCTGCAGCTCCCGCATTGACAGATGGGCTCTTCTACCACTGAGGGTGGAGGTTATCAAGATCTGTCCAGCAAAGTGGTAGCAGTTCCAGAATTCCTAATTTGGGGTGGGAGGTGTTTTGGGGCAGCAATCTGTTTAGCAGAAGGGATTGGAAGTTCCATTTGCATAACATTTTACAGATATTTGAGAGAGCATCGGTTGTCTATTTCAAGGATTTGGAAGGGGAGGTGTCTTAGTTTGAATGTGACCACAAGCAGACTCTGATTCAAGAGTGGAAAAGTGAAACGAACAAGGGGAGGAGGGCAATCAAAGGCATGTTATCCAGCCAGCTACCACTGTAGGTGAATGGAGCTAAGCTTGCTAGGGAAACCATAGGAGTAAGTGCAAAACTCTCACCTCCAGGGTATCCCACCCAAGAGGTGACAGAGCTGGGGTATTGATATTCCAGTTGCCATCAGGGCTGCTCTTGTAGAGCAGGGTTTAATTCCATCCTGATGCTGCGAGCCGACCAGACTTTCAAGGCTTTCGAGAAAGGCTATAGTCAAGAGATGCAGCACTGGCAGGGGAAGCTGGTACACACCCAAGTGGAAAGGATTACAGGCATGACATTGACAGCGTATCCTGCAGGGAGGGTGAACACCCAGCATTAAGAGGGTTCTGGGCGGTGAGACCTTCAGTATTAAGCTAACAAGCTCCCAGACAAACCAGGATCAAGGGGTCACTCTAGCTCTGTGTGTGTGTGTGTGTGTGTGTGTGTGTGTGTGTGCATGCGCGCGCGCGCTCAGTTGTATCCAAGTCTTTCTGATCCCATGGACTGTAGCCCACCAGGCTCCTCTGTCCATGGGATTTCCCAGGCAAGGACACCAGAGTAGATTGCCATTTCTTTCTCCAGGGGATCTTCCCGACCCAGGGATCCTACCCGCATCTCCTGTATTGGCAGGTGGATTCTTTACCACTGCGCCACCTGGAAAGCCCCACCCTAGCTTTGAGGGCAAAGAAAAACAAGGAACCCATCACCCAAAACTACTGTCCGGAGTGAAAGGATCAGCAAAGGATTTACAAATGATAAAACTCTTCTCTGGAATTAGGCAGCAGTGATGGTTGTACAATTATGTGAATATTCTAAAACCCACTGAATTGTACACTTAGGGTGAATTTTATGGTGTGGGCAACCTACAAAACCCCTTTGAGCCTCTGTGTTCTCTTTATGAGAAAGGAATGATAATAATATGAATTCCTATCTCAGGGGGTTGTTGTGAGGCTTCAGTGAGATAGTGCTTCAGACACTGCTGTTGAGATCCTTTGTATTCTTTACTCTGCTTGTTGGTATAGACAAGCCTAGGGGGAAACCAGGTGTTAGGGCTGAGCTGATTGAGAATTTCTCAGAGGGCAGTGGCATCAGTTTGGGAAGAAGAGCTTATTTCTACGGGCCTCTCTAGGCTGGAGGGAGGAGAGTTTGGGCTGAATTTCAAGCATTCGCTCTCACTCTCTCAGCACATTCAGAGGCTGCCTCCTGGGTGGAATCCTGTACCACCGTAATCGCCTGTCTGGCTTCCTGCCTCAATCTTTCTCATATCCACAGCTGAGATCTCTGGCACCCGCCGTGGCCTCAGCATCACCCCGACTTCAGGCAGAATCTAAGGAGATTGAGCCAGAGCAGGAGCATCATCATTAACCAATGAAATAGCATTTCCATAGCTTACATTTATCGTGTATTGGCTACACAATGGGTATTATCCTGGGCTTCTCTGGTGGCTCAGACAGTAAAGAATCCATCTGCAATGCAGGAGATCCGGGTTTGATCCCTGGATTGGGAAGATCCCCTGGAGAAGGGAATGGCTACCCAGTCCAGGATTCTTGCCTGGAGAATTCCATGAACAGAGGAGCCTGGTGGGCTACAGTCCATGGGTTTGCAAAGAGTCAGACATGACTGAACAGTGAAGACTTTCAGGTATTATGCTTAGAACTTCTCCTGTGCGATCTTGTTTTGTGCCCCCTGATAAACTTACAGGGAGGTCCTGCTATGATCTTCATTTTACCAGTGAAGAAACTGGTCTTAGAAAGTCATATAAATTGCCAAACCCCCTGCCCCTGCCCACCCCTGAGCCTTAGCTAACTGGATCGGGATTTGACAGCTGATCCAAGCTGGGTGACTGATTCTCTCTCCCAGAAAATTTGGGGATTGGATTTGGATCCTTGCCAGTGTCCGTTGGCCATTCAGAATGAAAACATATAAACTAAGGAGTTGAGGGAAAAGGCAATGGCACCCCACTCCAGTACTCTTGCCTGGCAAATCCCATGGGTGGAGGAGCCTGGTAGGCTGCAGTCCATGGGGTCACTAAGAGTCAGCACAACTGAGCGACTTCACTTTCTCTTTTCACCTTCATGCACTGGAGAAGGAAATGGCAACCCACTCCGGTGTTCTTGCCTGGAGAATCCCAGGGACGGGGGAGCCTGGTGGGCTGCCATCTATGGGGTCACACAGGGTCGGACACGACTGAAGCAGCTCAGCAGCAGCAGCAGCAGCAGCAGGGGTTGAGGGGGAGGTGCTTAAGAGTCATGCATGTCTGTTGGTCACTCAGTCGTGTCCGCCTCTTTGGCGACCCCATGGACTGCAGCCCACCAGGCTCCTCTGTCCATGGGATTTCCTAGGCAAGAGTACTGGAGTGGGTTGTCATTTCCTCCTCCACCTTAATGGTCACATGTGCACGCAAAGGTGGAAAAGAATGAGGCAGACATGCAGAAAGACACCCAGATGAATGGGCCTTTGGAGAAAGAGAGAGAGAGAATGGCTTCAGATTCCCCAGCTACACTTCTTTCCCCTGTTAGTCAGGACTCTAGGAAGTCAGTGATAGAGGTCTGACTCCTACTGACTTAAATGAAATCTGTTGACTCTAGGAATAACACTGGCTCCAGCCATGGCTGGATTGTGGGATCCTCTTTTCTTTTTGCTGATCTTTATTTCTTATAAAGAAACTGCATTTACTTGCAAATTAAAGAGAAGATATAGAAAAGAAATCCATGATACTGTAGGGAGATCAGGTAAGAGGAGGCATTTTAAAATATGATAAACATGTTCATTTTTTTGGCCGTGCCCCATGGCGTGGGGGATCTGCACCCCCTGCATTGGAAGCACTGAGTCTTAACCACTGGACCACCAGGGACGACCCAAAACATGCTACCTTTTGATGAATAAAATATACGCACACTTTTCCATTGAATAGTTTCTTGAGTGTGGTTCGTGCTGAATTATCTCAAACTTCTGAGTTGTTAGAATCCAACCTTATTCCCAAGAAGACTACATAAAATGTGATATTTTCCTGCCCCCTTGTTAATTAAAGAACTAATCATGTTACAATGCTGACCAGGTGTGACATGTTGATTTCACTTTAAAAATACTTTCCAGGGAGCTGATTATGAAAACATAAGGAGGATAATGTGCTTCTTTCAATACTGAACCCAATTAATTTCAGTGACTCATAAATGCTAGGGTGAAAAATTAGAATATTAAAGCTCTATTTGCTTAAGAAAGGAACTATTTTCCATGTTCTCAGTAGACTTTCAGTTGTCTTGAACATAACTTTCTCTGTCAGGTTAGAGAATTCACTGAAACTAAAGGAAAGTTCATCCCCAAGTGTTATTGAAAGTATATCCAACTATCAGGTGACAGATGGCTGGCTGAAGAAGAATTGATCACCCTGTAAGGAAAGAGAGGCAATGTCTTTGCGACCCCATGGACTGTGCAGCCCATGGAATTCTCCAGGCCAGAATACTGGATGGGTAGCCTTTCCCTTCTCCAGGGGATCTTCCCGACCCAGGGATCGAACCCAGGTCTCCTGCACTGCAGACAGGTTCTTTACCAGCTGAGCCACCAGGGAAGCCCAAGGATACTGTAGTGGGTAGCCTATCCTTTCTCCAGTGGGTCTTCCTGACCCAGGAATTGAACAGGGGTCTTCTGTATTGCAGGTGGATTCTTTACCAGTTGAGCTATCAGGGAAGCCCAATGGTTATTATAACTAATATTTATCGAACCCTTCCATGGACCACACAATTTGTTGAATTTCTCACAATACTGTGAGGCAGGTAATATTTTGACATTTTTTTGAGGGGGGGGGAATGTGGATCATTTTTAAAGTCTTTATTGAATTTGGTAAAATATTACTTATGTGTTTTTTTTTTCTTTTGGCTACAAGGCATGTGGGATCTTATCTCCTTGACCCGGGATCCAACCCTCACTTGCTGCATTGGAAGGTGAAATCTTAACCACTGGACTGCCAGGAAAGTCCTCTGACGCAGATACGCTTAATTCCCATTATACAGAAGGGGCAAATAAGGCTTAGAGAGGTTTAGTGACTTGACAAGTTCTTCCAGACGGTCAGTGATAGACATGATGCCCTAATCCAAGTTTATTTGGAGAGCTTTGATCTTTAAAAATCCACCACTAAATTCTAACATGTCAAGAGGAGATTGTAAGATACAATCTCCAATACTTATACATGAGGAAAGCAAAGTTTTGGACGATTCCTGGTCCGGTGTGGTTTCTAATGCACCAGATGCCTTTTACTGAAACAGGACCACATCTATAAAGCTGGTAAAATTGATCTGTTTGTAACGCATAGGTGATTCCCTACTGGTAAGACTTTGAGAGCCCTGGGAAGACTTTGTTTTCTCCAAGATACGATTTCCCCTCCACTAGATGATCTCTGAGGTCCTACCATTAATTCCTCTAATTTAAGCCATTCTCCTGTTTTTCTTAAAATGCAGTTGCTTAAGCATTCCAGTGCCGGTGTGTGCACGCTTTCCTGAGAGCGGATTTTAACTGGAGAGAGGGAACCAGGAGAGAGAAGATGAGCCGACTGACGTGAGTCCTGGGACAAGAGAAAGAAGAATGAGGAAAAACATGAAATGGAGGGAGGTGGGGTCGAGGATCCAGATGGCAAATCTCTCTAACTACTGTGCTAAAGAACTGCTTTCGACTAAAGGGGGACACTTAGGGTTCATGATACATTCCTGTTTTGAAGGCAGATAAAGACGACACTGAGCAGACCCGATTTCTCACACTAAGATCACTTACAGATACAACGTGGATATGGAGCCCAGCTTCAAAGAGCTTGAATCAGAGACTTAGTTGTTCTTGTGACCTTGAGCAAGTCACTCCACCCTGCTCCCACCCGGCTTTACTTTGAAGACTTGCTGTAAGGTGGGGCGAGGAAGCAAGGGTCACTTGAGAATTGATTTGGCTGCTGAGTAGGCATATTTTTGAAGCATTTGGAATCTCTCTTGGGTTCCTCCAAAAGCTTCTCCACTCCGGATAGGGGTCAGACAAGGTTGACATTCAGTTCAGCTCAGTTCAGTCTCTCTTTGCGACCCCATGGACTGCAGCACGCCAGGCCTCCTTATCTATCACCAACTCCCAGAGTTTACTCAAACTCATGTCCATTGAGTCAGTGATGCCATCCAACCCTCTCACCTCCACTAGGCATTAAGCATGCTCAGTCACTCAGTCGTGTCCAACTCTTTGTGACCCCAGGCCACTCTGTCCATGGGATTTTCCAGGCAACAGCACTGGAGTGGGTTGCCATTTTGTCCTAGAGAGTTCTCAACTCACAATAGCTCCTCCCGTTCATTTCCCTCTCCTGCCTTTTGGTCGTTAGTGGAGCAGACTCAGTTGTCTTTCGAATTCTTGTTTGGCCGGAGAAGTCCCTGCTAAGGTCCTTTTCCTGGAAGGGTCCTTTCTCACCTCTGGGTGAAGCAGCAGGAGAAAGAAACAGTTTATGTAATGGTGTGATTGCACGAATGCCTCAAACTCATTTTTTCTCCAATTACCACATTTTCTGACAGCTAGTTTGGAAGTTGCTAACCAAGAAAATGTTTTTCCAGCCAGAGAGCTTCCAGTTAGAGATCCAAGTTTATCAGAGCATAACTTTAAAGAACACATTGAAAGAGAACTTCAGGTTTTAAAAGAGAGACAATGAGTGCTTTTTCGTGGATGACACAGAGTGGGAAGAGAAGGACTCTAAGAAACCTATACTGTTGTTCAGTCGCTCAGTAATGTCTTTCCCTCTGGGACCTCACAGACTGAAGCATGCCAGACTTCCCTGTCCTTCACTGTCTCCTGGAGTTTGCTCAGATTCATGTCCATTGAGTCAACAATGCCATCCAACCATTTCATCCTCTGTTTGCCCCCTTCTCCTCCTGCCCCTCAATCTTTCCCAGCATCAGGGTCTTTTCAATGAGTTGGCTCTTTGCATCAGGTGGCCAAAGTATTGGAACTTCAGCTTCAGCATCAGTCCTTCCAATGAATATTCAGGGTTGATTTCCTTTAGGATTGACTGGTTGGATCTCCTTGCAGTCCAAGGTACTTGCAAGAGTCTTCTCCAACACCACAGTTCAAAAGCATCAACTCTTCGGTGATTAGCTTTCTTTATGCTTCAGCTCCTACATCCATACATGACTACTGGAAAAACCACAGCTTTGACTAGATGGACCTTTGTCAGCAAAGCGATGTCTCTGCTTTTTAAAATCCTGTCTAGGTTTGTCATTGGTAACTTGCCTGCTAAATTCCTTGAACATTTAATTTGTTAAATATGTGCCGCTTCTCCAAGGACTGGACGGAGAGACTCCTTCAGGAGAGCCTGCTGTGGGAAGCAGGGGTGACTGAAAGGCCTCGATGTTCACCCCTAGACCCACAATTGCATTTTGCTGAGGCCTCGTTTCCCCTAGACTGTTTCTAGGCAGTAACTGAGCAGGTGGGGGGTCAATATTGGACCAATACTCTATTGGGCAACTTTGGCTTAGTGACTCCCCATAGGCCTGGCCCAAACGTTCTTAGAACTGTGTGTAGTCAGAGACTTTCCTAACCAGTCATCTCTCCTTCCCTGGCTCTCTTCGTAGGGCAGGCCTGCAGGGCAGTCCAGGCCCTCCCTGTCCTGCTTCTGCTCCACGGGTGTTTCCCTAAGGAATCTCTTCTATGTCTCATCCCACTTGGTACATGCTTTTCAAAAGATGAACTAATATCAATAATAAAAAGGTTGGGGGTAAGTCTTGTATTTCACCTTAGAATTCCTACCCACCATAAAGACTATTGTTCTTTAATTCAGATTCTTTCTTTCTTTCTTTTTAATCTCCGGGAGAAAGACTAATTGACTTGGCTTGAGCCAGGTAAATCAATGAACTGTGGTCAAGAGAGTGAGTCATGTGAACACATGGTGGCCATGTGGATGGATGATGGATTATTGGATTTTTTCTCCAAGAAAAGGTTGGAGAAGAGGATACCAGATGATAGTACAATAAAAAATTTCCACAGGGTCTTGAAGGCATTGCAGGTTTTCAGAACTCTTTGGAAAATCCAAAATCAGAACTCTTTGGCAAAAGGGGTTGGAAAGAAGCATTCGTAAACCTAATCAGCGTCTTAAGGTTGCTGACGATTGTCAACGCAAAGAGAAGCTTTATGGAAAATGCCCAGAGGATAACAGCATCATTAATCTGGGCCAAGGGCCCTGGGATGGCATGGGAAGGAGTTATAGGCAAATTTGTATCTTCTTCCCAATTCTGCTAGCCTTATCTGGGTTCCCCTTCCGCAGGGGCAGTGATGGATGTATTTAACAACTATAATGGCTATTCAGATAACACATAATTTAGGAACCCTGAGGTCTAAATGCCAGGGGAGACAAAAGATACAAAAATCTAGAAGGAGCCAGAGGCAGGGATCGAGATCCGGGAATGGAGCCAGGGGTTCAGACCTGGGAGGCAGATAGATCAGAGAGCTTGCTTTTAAGGTCTGGCAGGAATATGATGAGTGGGTGGGATGTTCTTATTGAAAAGTCCTGGGGTAGAATGGCCGATGCACAGGGTAAAATGCACACATTGAATTCTTACCATGAGCTGAGTTGAGCCACAATGATAGATTAGTGTCCCTGGAGCCTTAATGGAATTTTCCAGGAGAACTCAGGGCCAGAGAGCACCACGTAGGTCAACAGAAATCTGTAATTTATGGATATCAGAGGCTTTGGGAAATAAAATAACTACAGAAGGGGATTTGGGGTATTTGGATCTTCTGAGATAAAAGGAGGTGACTTTGTGACTGTCAGTGGAGTGCAGACATAGCCCAACAGCCGACAAGTTGAAGGAGTCAGAGATCTAGCACTCTGTACTTATCCTGATTCTGGGCAACCACTAACTAAGCTGTCACATCCACTCTCCTCTGAGCACATGCAAAGTGCCCTTCATGCACCTACTGTATGCCAGACATTGTCCTGAGCATTTTTTGTGCACTTCCTCTTTGAACCTCAGAAAATCTATGGTTGTTCCATTTCACAGAGGAGAAAACTGAAGGTCATAGGATGAAGTCAAAGTCACACAGCTAGCACAAAACAGATCTGGACCTCGAATACCAAGTTCAAGTCCAGATTGAGCACCCTACTGTACTCCCCGTCCACCCTTGCTTTTAATTTAAACTCGCTCAGTTATCAACTTTATCACTCATTTCCCCACATAAGATTTTGATGCTCACAGTGGTCTTTTTAACTAATACCCAGAGTCTTATTGAGTATTATTTTAAAATAGTTTTTGTTTGTCCCCCTTTTTTTTGAGCCCAGTTTTTTTTTCTAAAAACTGGGTAATACAGCCAAATGGTACAAAATTTAGAGACACAAAAGAGCATACAAGTGTTGTTTCCCCATTACCCAGCCTCTTATTATGATGAGGTTTAGAAGTCATTTGTATTTTCTTTCTTTCGTGTCTATTACCACCTTCGCTATAGAATTTTTTTTCCTTATCGATATGTATTATAGAAGCTTCTAATAGATGAAGGGAACTAGTCCTATGCCTGTGGTATGAATTGCCAGTATTTTCCCAGTTTATCTTTTGCCTTTTGAAAATATGAAGGTTTTTTCCATGGAGAAACATTGTGGTAGTCAAATCTGTCGATTTTTAAATTTTATGACTGAGATATGCCATTCTCAGACAGCTATACCTCACTCCAAGATTATAAGACAAAATTCCCTTCGTTTTCTTCTATTACTGTTCTGGGTTTGATCCATCTGAAAACTTTTTGCTATAATGAGATATGGATTCAATTTAAGTTTTTCATAATAACAAGCCAATTATTCCAACAATGTTTATTGAATAACCTTTGTTCCTTACTGATTTGAAATGCCCCATTTATTCTGTGCTAGATCTCTCAATATATTTACTTCTGAGCTTCATGTTATGGATACGCTTGTCTCTTGATGCAAGTACCACACTGTTTAAATTACTGCAGCTTAATATCATGTTTTAGTAGCTAGGAGACCCAGTCCCTTTCTTTCTACTCTTCCTTTCAGAATTCTCCTGGCTATTCCTGATTGTTTACTTTTCCATGTGAATTTTAGAATTCATCTCTCTAGTTCTCCCCATCTCTAGGACCCCCAAAACTATTTTTTTTCTATTGGAATTGCACTAAATTTACAGATTAATTTAGGGAGAAATGACTTCTTTATGAGTTGAGTCATCCTATTTAAGAAAAAGATGTAACTTTCTGGGACTTTCCTGGCAGTCCAGTGGTTGAGAGTCTGATTTGCAGTGCAGGGCACATGGGTTCAATTCCTGGTCAAGGAACTAAGACCCCCCAGGCCACAGAGCAACTAAGCCCGTGTGCCACAACTATGGAGCCCAGGCATCACAACAAAAGATCCCACATGACACAACTAAGATGCCATGAGCCACAACCAAGAGCTGATGCAGTCAGATAAGTGAATAAACATGTGTTTTAAAAAATATATATAACTTTCTTCTTTTAAGTGTTCTTTGATGTCCCTCAGGAATGTTAATTTTTCAAATAGAATTTGCAGGCATCTTGTTAAGTTAATGGATGGATCAGTTCAGTTCAGTCGCTCAGTCGTGTCTGACTCTTTGTGACCCCATGGAATGCAGCACTCCAGGCCTCCCTGTCCATCACCAACTTCAGGAGTTTACTCAAACCCATGTCCATTGAGTTGGTGATGCCATCCAACCATCTCCTCCTCTGTCGTCCCCTTTTCCTCCTGCCCTCAATCTTTCCCAGCATCAGGGTCTTTTCAAATGAGTCAGTTCTTTGCATCAGGTGGCCAAAGCATTGGAGTTTCAGCTTCAGCACCAGTCCTTCCAATGAATAGTCAGGACTGATTTCCTTTAAGATGGTCTGGTTGGATCTCCTTGAAGTCCCAGGGACTCTCAAACATCACAATTCAAAAATATCAATTCTTTGGCACTCAGCTTTCTTTATAGCCCAACTCTTGTATCCATACATGACTACTGGAAAAACCATAGGTTTGACTACATGGACCTTTGTTGACAAACTAATGTCTCTGCTTTTTAATATGCTGTCTAGGTGGGTCATAACTTTTCTTCCAAGGAGAAAGCATCTTTTAATTTCATGGCTGCCATGACCATCTGCAGTGATTTTGGAGGCCCCCCCCAAAAAAGTCTATCACTGTTTCCACTGTTTCCCCATCTATTTGCCATGGAGTAATAGGACCAGATGCCATGATCTTAGTTTTCTGAATGCTGAGTTTTAAGCCAATTTTTTCACTTTCATCAAGAGGCTCTTTAGTTCTTCTTCACTTTCTGCCATATGTGTGGTATCATTTGCATATCTGAGGTTATTGATCTTTCTCCCAGCAATCTTGATTCCAGCCCAGCGTTTCTCATGATGTGTTCTGCATAGAAGTTAAATAAGCAGAGTGACAATATAAGCCTTGATGTGCTCCTTTCCTTATTTGGAACCAGTCTGTTATTCCATGTCCATTTCTGACTGTTGCTTCCTGACCTGCATACAGATTTCTCAAGAGGCAGGTCAGGTGGTCTGGTATTCCCTTCTCTTTAAGAATTTTCCACAGTTTTTTGTGATCCACACAGTTAAAGGCTTGGCATAGTCAATAAAGCAGAAGTAGATGTTTTTCTGGAATTCTCTTGTTTTTTCAATGATCCAATGGATGTTGGCAATTTGATCTCTGGTTCCTCTGCCTTTTCTAAATCCAGCTTGAACATCTGGAAGTTCACAGTTCATTTACTGCTGAAGCCTGGTTTGGAGAATTTTGAGGATTACTTTACTAGCATGTGAGATGAGTGTGATTGTGCAGTAGTCTGAGCATTCTTTGGCATTGCCTTTCTTTGGGATTGGAAGGAAAACTGACCTTTTCTAGTCCTGTGGCCACTGCCAAGTTTTCCAAATTTGCTGGCATATTGAGTGGTGAATAATCTACATTTTTATTGCTATTATAAATGTATTTTTCCCTTCCATCATATTTCCTAACTAGATGCCATTTTAGCTACAGTTGTAAATCTCCACTCTGGCAGTATTGCTGCAAGTTATCTTGGGAAACTTCACATCTGACTTGGGTTCCAGTTGTTGGAACTCGACAACAATTCCAGTTGTTGCCAACTCAGGTCCAGTTCCTTCCACCAGCCTATAGTCACGATCCAGACCCTTTGGAATCTGAGGGTTCTGGCAGAGGGAATGCCCTACCCATATAGCTAAGTGCCTTTAGGATGGGTGCCATGGGTACTCAAATGAGTTAATGATGTTACGTATGTCATAAGCAATTACAAATGTGTATGAATCCAGTGCCTTTTCATCCTCTGGGACAGAGGAGAAGATAGCAAAGTAAAGTTTATGTTGCTTCAGTCTGAAACTGTTTGGATAAACTTATCTTTGGTATCCTAACAATTGATCACCTGGAGGAAACTGAGGCAGTATTCAATACTACATGTTCTAAAGATGCGACGGTATTTTTTCCTCAAATCACAAAAGGCGATAGGGTGTCAAATGTCCTCCCAGGAAAACTGAATCAGTCTGGTATTGGAATTCGTCAATGTTCATTAGTATTCTTGACCATCACTGGTATTTAATGAATATCTATTATCTATGTGCCATCTGGCGCTGGGAGTTGAGGACACAGAAATGAATAAAGCTACAAGTCCCACCATCCAGTAGGGAAGATAGGCAGAAAGTTACTCTAATGAATAAGGACAAATATTCAATAGACTTATGTTCAACATGCCACAGAAATGTAGAGGAGGGGGCTGTGGAATTTACTTGAGTTTGGGCTTCCCACGTGGCTCAGTTCAGTTCAGTTCAGTCGCTCAGTCATGTCTGACGCTCTGTAACCCCATGGACTGCAGCATGCCAGGCTTCCCTGTCCATCACCAACTCCCAGAGCCTACTCAAACTCAAGTCTGTCATGTTGGTGATGCCATCCAATCATCTCATCCTCTGTCATCCCCTTTTCCCCTCACCTTCAATCTTTCCCAGCATCAGGGTCTTTTCAAATGAGTTGGTTCTTCCCATCAGGTGGCTAAAGTATTGGAGTTTCAGCTTCAACACCAGTCCTTCCAATGAATATTCAGGATTGATTTCCTTTAGGATGGACTGGTTGGATCTCCTTGCAGTCCAAGGGACTCTCAAGAGTCTTCTCCAACACCACAGTTCAAAAGCATCAGTTCTTCGGTGCTCAACTTTCTTTATAGTCCAACTCTCACATCCATACATACCCTCGAGGCTCAGTGGTAAAGAATCCACTTGCCAAGCAGGAGATGTGGGTTCCATCCCTGGGTCGGGAAGATCCCCTAGAGAAGGAAATGGCAACCCACTCCAGTATTATTGCCTGGGAAATCCCCTGGACAGAGGAGACTGGTGGACTACAGTCCAGGGCGTCCCAAAAGAGTCAGGCATGACTGGGCAACTAAACAGCAACAGCAGTAGTCTGGGTTTTGAGCTGGGCCTTAAAAGGTGAGGAGTAGTTAACCAGTTAGGCAAGAGTGGCAGAGGGTACTAGGACCTCTGGGCTTTACCTGAGAGATAGCACTGGTGGGGGCTGGGCCTGGCTCTTGCCCAGGGCAGGATGTCAGGGGTGGGAAAGGGGTGGCAGTGGCAGTTAATGTTCCCAGGAGCAGTGCTCAAGCAATCTGGAGTGGGATAAATGCGCTAATTCTCACCCACCTAGTGGGACAGCTCCAAAACGTGTTCTACAATACTGCTCAGTGGATTGGGCCCCAGTTGCTCAAAGGGTAACTTGCTCCCTAACACACATCTTCTCTGCTTCCTTCTCTTTCTGTCCTACTTGCTGGATCCCTTCCTGGGATCGCCTCTTCAACAACCTGCATGCTTACATGCTAAGTCACTTCAGTCGTGTCTGACTGGGATCCCATGGACCATAGCCCTTCAGGGTCCTCTGTCCATGGGACTCTCCAGGCAGGAATACTGCAGTGGTTGTCATTTGTGCTCAAATTCTAGCGTCATGGTGTGCGTCTGGGCAACTAACCCCATACAGCAAAGGATGGGCAGAGTGCATTCCTGGAAGGGAGAATAGTGTGAGCGAAGGCACAGAGGTATGACAAAGCATGACTTGTCTGGGGACCAGAAAGAAGTTAAATACTGTATGGCTGTAAAGCCGTTCAAGGACGCTCAAGGGAGATGAGCTTGTCAGGCAGTGTGGAGAAACACGGATGCCCGGGTACCCAGTGGCTCGACCCTTTGTGGAGAAAGGATGTGGGATTAAAATGAGATGTTTTAGAAGTTCGGGGGATGATTTGGTGGTGGGCAGGGGCACTGCCTTGGGGGCTTCCCTGGGGGCGCAGAGGTAAGGAATCCGTTTACAATGCAGGATAGTCTGCCTGCAATGCAGGAGACGCAGCTTCCATCCCTGGGTCAGGAAGATTCCCCTAGAGAAGGAAATGACGACCCACTTCAGCATTCTAGCCTGGAGAACCCCGTGGACAGAGGAGCCTCGTGGGTACAGTGCTGAGGGCCGCAAAGGGTCAGACACAACTGAAGCGACTAAGCCACCAGCACCCGGGGCACTGCTTGGGGAGCAGCGAGGAAGAAGACCCTTCCCTCCTCTTCCTCTCCTCTCCCTGACGCTTTTGCCCAGGGCTCGGGGCTCCCAGCGCCAGCTCTGGGGCTCAGCACACTCCACCCCACGTGAGCGAGCCTCCTGCCTTCCAGGAGAGATGCTGGCCGCCTCCCGCACCTGCGGCGCTGGCCGCGGTCGCCGAGGCTGCAGCGCAGGTAGCGGAGGTGGGCGGGGCGCCGCCTGCAGCCCCACGCGCCGTATCCAGGCCTGGGACGGCTGTCTGTCCCCAGCGGCGGCACAGACTACAGGCGGAATTTTCCTTTCTGCAGCTGCGCCTTCCCGCCGCCTTCCCCACTCTCTGAATGCCGGGCTCCTCCGAGGCCTGCTACTCAGGCGGTCATTGATATTCTCATCCTGTTGCTCGCTCCTGTCGATGGAGGATGGAGGAACCGGGAAGGGCTCTCAGACAGGCTGGGGTACCAGGTGCCTCCTGCCTGCTGGACACAGGGACAGGCGTTTCGGGCGAGCACGTGGTCCTGAGCAGATCTGTGCCTTATTTTCTTTTCCTTCTGTCTTTCCTTTTTCTTTCTTTTCCCTTTCCCTTCCTCCTAGGCCCTGAACTACGCATTCCAGATTCAGAAATGACTCAGTTGAAACCTTTGCCATCAGAAAGCTCCCAGTCGAATGAGGGAAACAGAACATGATGACCCAATACTTACAGTTTTGTGTGCTGAGTACTGTGATTGAATTCTTTATGCATTTCAAATATTTGTTGAATGATGAAAGAAAAAAATTGAATGAATGTCAGGGCAGGGAGGAGGGAGGTGTAGTCAGGGAGGGCTTCATAGAGACAGTGGTGTTTGAGCTCATTGGGAAGGGCTGGTTATAATCACTAGCTCTTGCTAACTGCCAGGTACCTCACTAGGCCCTTTTAGCTGGAATCCTCATGACAAAACTGTGAGGCAGACAATCCTACTTTACAGAGGAAGAAAACCTCAGACAGACTGGATAAATTGCCTGAGATCATAAAGGATTCCAGAACAGCTCTGTCTTCTGCAGAGCCTGTGGTTGTTCCACCAGGCCTGGGGAAGTAGATCCCAAACAGAGGGAACAGCTTGAGCACAGGCTTGGGGAGCACACTATACATGACAGAGGAGCTTATTCTCTGAAACCCTTGGCTGTCACACTCTCTAATATACCCAAGCACTTTGCAAAGCACTCACTGTGGCTTGCAGGAAAAGCAATTGGCAGGTGAGTGTTCAACACTTCCTCCTAGAGCTGGGAATTAGAGTCTGACCCTCAGCTCTTCTGTGATGGGCTGTGTGAACTTGGGGAAGTCCCTTCCCCTCTCTGAGCCTGTTTTCTCTCATTTGTTTAAACAACTCTGTGACTCTTACCCTGTAGAGTTGTAAGAATTCAAGGCAATGTGTGAAGCCTTGAATTACAGTCTATCCATTCAAGGTGACTTTGGGATACCCAGGACTGGTTCTTGATGAAGGGTTTGGCTGAATCACCAGGCAAGGGGACTTTTAGATAATTGGATAGGGAATGCCTTCCATCTCCCAAGAAATGAGGTGCTGGCAGACAGCCTGCTGCTAGCCTGCTTCAAATGGACCAGATGCTATTTTGGAGAAGAGAAAAGACATTCTCTTGACAGTGTAGAAAGAAGATAAAAACCAAGAAATAGAAATATTGACTGCCTCCTGATCAGGAATGGGAGACAAGCAAGCCAGCCAGGTGTCGCCAGCCCTTGAGAGGGCCTCTAGTCCTGGCAGCATCCTGCAGATGTTCACGGTGAAAGGGAGGGGATGGAGAGAGAATGCCGATGGGGTTTCAGGCTGAATCATATTCATGAAAATGACAGTCAAGTGTTTGACCTTGGACTATGACTCTGTTTTTCTCCAATCCCTGGAGCTGGTTGTTTTCAAGAGAAGAAGAAATGGGGCCATCTGCTCAGAGCTGGCCTTGGCACTGAGGAACCTTTCCCTGGGGACAGCCATGCAGGAACTCATACAATGTGGTGTCAAGGTGGGGGTGGGAAATGTTCTTCTTAATGTACAGATATTTACATTAATGAGTAAAGCCATTAATGCCTCATGCCATCCCACCAGTAAAGAAGAGGATGTCTTTTTTTTTTTTTTTTCTGGCCCAAATCCTCAGGTTCTCAGCAGAGATATTATAACCATACTTTCAAAATAAAACCTTCACAGAGTCTATGAATTGCATCCTGACCTCTTCAAGAAATGGGAGACTCAAAAAAAAAAATTGACTGCAGAATATCACATAGCTATTAAGTTGTAAGCCACGGATTCAAATATTGGTCTGTTTCCAAATTGGAACATAAGTTTCATTACACTCTTTTTTTTTTTAAAGAAATAATTGCTATCATGAACATGTACTTACCATGTGCCAGACACTGTATTGGGCACATTTTATACATGATCTCTTAATTTTCTTCAGTAACTCAGCAGAGAATGATTAACCCCACTTTACAGATAAATAAACTGAGTCTCATTAAAGAAATTGCAGGAGGCTGCCTGGCTAATAGGTGGCTGAGGCAAAGGATAAACCGCTTGGATCTGACACTAACAATCTACTTGATCCACAGTCTGGGAGTAGTGGAGCAGGATAGGGCGTCAAGAACTGCCCACTATTTCTGTAAACAGCTCATTTACTGGCCTCTTGTAAATATCTCGTCCTACCACCTGGAAGGCACGTCCTTGAAGAGGACCTGTACCAGAGGTAGAGAGAGGGGGTTGCCTCCTGCGTGGACTTGGTACAGAAGGCTCAGCTCTGTCCCTGGGGTGGGGTTAAATGCTAAGTGGAAGGGATGCTCTTTTACTTATCTGTGAAGTGGTATGCAGATGCTGCTACAAAACAACCTCTGATGAATTCTCTGAGTTTCCCAGGCAGGGAAAACCCACTCTGTGCTGCTCCTGCGTGGCATGACAGAAACAGAAATGTTCCTCTATCACCATGGCAACAGCCAATACACCCGCATCCCACAAGAGGCCAGAGCTGCTCTGTGGGGAGCTGTGGTCCAAGCTTGGTGGGAGTAGGAGTGGGGTGCATGGGGGGAGGGGTGTCTCATCAGCTAGATTCTTCTTGCTTGAGGCCAGCTTGTTCCTGGAGCAGAAATGTTTATACAGGATTCCGAGCCTCCTATGGCTGCAGGAATTTGGGAAAAGGGAGATGGCAGGGAAGCTGAGGAGAGTCCAAGAGGCCTATTATTTTTTCTATGGCTTCCAATAAATGTGTTTAATAGGCAAGCTGCTGATGAATGCCACTCTTCTAAAGACGCCTGCAATATACCCTAATGCAGAATCTCATGGGCCTTGCACACAACCAGATCTGACTTACAGCTTTGTAACTTTTTAGTTCTAAGATCTCACTTTAGTCAGTGTACCCTCTCTGAAGTCTAATAGCTTTATTGGCAAAAGGGGGATATTTAACACCATTATGAGAGGTTAAATGAGATGACACATGGGCAGTTTCTGGTATCCGGTCAGCATCTAATCAGTTGCAGTGATTATTATGTCCCCAGTACTGTCAGAGAGATGGAGACTTGGCGAGGGGACCATCTCTGACTCCCTTAAGTCAGGGGCAGACTTGGAATTAGAATTCACGCCACCTGTGTTGCTTCTGGATGCCCCAGCTTCTCTCTCTTCCTAAAGCCATCTGCCAGTGTTTAGCCCCTGTCCCTGTGTTCCCCAGCTCAGCCTGGTGACCTCAGGTGCTTACTTCCCCCTGTGGGGCCCCACCCAGAGAATCTCACAGCACCAGACCTTGGGGATCACCCAGCTTAGCTCCCTCTCCTTCATCTTTTCCCTGGAGACAGAAGTGAAGTTCCTTCTTCAAGGTCATCCAGAAAGGCAGAAGTCATTTGTTAAAGTGCTTGTTACCTTTATTTTGGCAGCTATAACTCAGCCCGGGAGTAGCTGCAGAGGTGTGCCTTGTGTCCTCTATGAATTCCCTTGGGTGTGTAACGTTGTGGTACGTATATATGAGAGGAGGTCTTATTTTGCATTTTAGTTGTGCTAGTGGCAAGTTCTATGATTCCCCTGGCATCAGAAATATTAATAGCTAACATTTGCACAGTGCTTTACAGCTGATAAAATACACTCACATACTAGATCTTATTTAGGCCTCCAAATAGTCCTTCAAGGTCGTTGTGATAATTATTGCCATTCTTCTACAGATCAGGAAACTGAGGCTGAGAGTGACTTCTTCAGAAGGACACAGCTACCACGAGGCAGGTTTAGGAGTTGAACTTATATTTGTGAGATCCCTAAATACAGCAAAGTGGCCCAGCCGATGTGCCACCTTCAGAGAATTCAAAGATGGGGACATGGCTGTCTTCTGCGCCGGGGTGGAGGAGGAGGGCATCCACAAGGCTGATGGTCACGAAGGCCTACTGGGATGCAGATGACAAACCCTCAGTTCAGTCAGGTTCTCCAAGTGACAGGTCACAAGATAGTATGGGAGGCAATCATGATGCCTCTTCTAGTAAAGCTTTGTCACCTTCAAAGTTTTCCCGTGTTATCTCATGAGAGGCCCAAGGAAGACCTGTTCCTTCCGGTTTACAAAAGAGGCCCAGGTTGCTAAGCAGCTTGTTGAAAACTGCAAAGCCAGTGAGTGACAGAGCCAGGACAAGGACCTATTATACTTTCTGAACCCAAAGTCTACCTCACCTTAGGGCAGCTGGGTCCGAATGAGGTCCCAGATGCTAAGGTATGAGGGAGAGACAAAGATAATACCTACATTCCAACAAACTTCCGTGTTTCGGAGGAACCGAGACAGTGCACCAAGGTTTGCCTTTAAGCTCAGTTTTTTGAGCTGTGCCTGCAGAACACTCCTGTAGCCAGCCTGGCTGCCTGTGAGCCTTATCCACTGCACTGTTGCTCAAGGGGAAGAGAGAAATTCAAGAGGTGGTAAAGCATTTAAATTGGTTCCTGATTTTAGCAGGATTCTTTTCATCTGCGGTCGCCAGATGTTTGCTTGTGTTTACAATTCAGTGGGAAGATAAAGATTACACAGGGAAGGACCTCAAAGAGTCCCGGGCTTCCAGGCTTGGAAGAGACATCCAAGATTCTGACAGTTGGTTTAGTCAATCCCCGAATGATTAAGAAAGATGGGGGAGACACCCCCCCACCTCCTGTCTTCCTTACCACTTACTGTGGGAGAAATGCCTTCCCCCTGCAGACGAGGAATGGTGCTGGTTGGTTTCAGAGGAAGATAGGTAGAAAAGGGCCTAAGTGCACCAGAATTTTCTATTTTACAGCATTTCCTAATCCTGCTCCTCCTTCAGTTCCAGAGGAAACGCACTGGTAGCTCAGATGGTCAAGAGTCTGCCTGACAACACTGGAGACCTGGGTTCAGTCCCTGGGTTGGGCAGATCTCCTGGAGAAGGAAAGGGCAACCCACCCCAGTATGCTTGCCTGGAGGATCCCGGGGACAGAGGAGCCTGGTGGGCTCCAATCCATGGGGTTGCGAAGAGTCGGACATGGCTGAGCGACTAACCCACAAGACAGGTGAAGAGCACTGTGTTCTCCTTGCAGCCGGATCCTAGATCCACAGGTAAGGATAAGGGAAAACTTTGAATTACAGCTCATGAAAAACCCCAGCCCATTTATAGTGCAGCGTCTTTGCACGCTGCAAAGACACTTCTTGGCAAGGACTCAGAGGAACACAGAAGATGTTGGTTTAAGCAAATGCGATTTACAGTTGTGCCAACAAATGAAAATCTTCTGACCTTATTCAACTGATTAATAACCTCCCATGCCCAATCATAAGAAAATACTCTGTTCTTCTGCAAGAGTAATATCTTATTAAAACCAGCCAGAAGATAATTGTGAATGAGTGGAATGTTTAATACATATTTTTACTGGTTTTGTGGGCCTCCATTGTATCAGTGAAGAACTCTCTAGGTAAGCAATTCTCTGGGAACATTTTGATCTAGCACACAAGACTGGGAAACTTTCTGTGTGTTGGGTATTATATGAGGCTTTGCAGATCATTCTAAGAGAACTAGGAGGCAGAATTCCTCACTGGGATTGCCATCTAAAGAAGTAGCTGGATAGGGACTTCCCTGGTCATCCAGTGGCTAAGACTCTACACTCCCAATGCAGGGGGCCTGGGTTCGATCCCTGCTCAGGGAACTAGATCCCACATGCCTCACCTATGAGTTTACATGCCACAGCTAAAGATTCTGCATGCCACAAAGAAGAGAGAAGGTCCCAAGTGCCACAGAGATGGCATAGCCAAATAATAAATATATTTAAAAATTTAAAAAATAACTGGATAGACACTAACAAAATAAATATATGCATAACAACAGTGCCTCAGAGCACCTCTACAGACATCTGAGTGCATTCCACATGCCAGGTGCTATTCTAAGGCTTAAGGAGTGTAATGCTAATACAGGGAAGGTCTTTGCCACCAAGGAATAGATCTATACATTCTTATGACTTACCCAGGGCATCATCCCTGACTTTGCTCTTGCCATCTCCTCTGTCTTGATTGTCTCCTCCAGTCTGTCCTGGTTATCTGAATTCTACCCACTTTATAAGCGCCACCGCCCCCCCCGGCCCCACCCCGTGAAATCTCTTCTGCCCCAGAGATCTCTTCTTCCGCTGGCTCCTTTGACACTCACTGCCTGCTCCACTTTCCGGTCACACGCAGTTGTTGTTGTTATTCAGCTGCTAGGTCATGTCCAGTTGTTTGCAACCCTGTGGACTGTAGCACACCAGGCTTTCCTGTACTTCCCCATCTCTTGTGTTTGTTCAAACGCATGTCCATTGAGGTGGTGATGTCATCCAACCATTTTATCGTCTGTTATCCCCCTTCTCCTTCTGCCCTCAGTCTTTCCCAGCATCAGGTTCTTTTCCAGTGAGTTGGCTCTTCACATCAGGTGGTCAGTTTTGGAGCTTCAGCATCAGTCCTTTGAACAAATATTGAAAGGTCACACACAGACTTCTCTGCTATGGTTAGTTATGTGTTCACCTCTTTCAAAGTTGTCTCCTTACGGGCTCAACTTGTATTTTCTTCATCCTTGAATCTCCTCTACCCTCCAGTGCCTAGTATCATGCTTTGTGTGTATCAGGTTCTCAAAACATATTTGTTAACTGGTTGATTTTTTAATATTATATATGCACTACAAGCGATTCATGGGGTCGCAAAGAGTCGGACATGACTGAGTGACTGAACTGAACTGAACTGAACTGACTGACAAGCTTAATGGTTAGGGGGAATTACTTAGTGGAATATGAAAAGAAATATAATCCACTAATCCACACACACAAAAAAAAAGTGATGCAGTGTCTGAAATCCCATGATTAGAGATTCATGCCTTTGAAAAGTTTCCCCTCACTTTCTAAAACAGTACTTCTAGGAAGGACAATATATTAATCAAAGTTTATTTACCTATTAGTGACTTACTAGTTTTATTCTCCATGGAGAAGGAAATGGCAACCCACTCCAGTGTTCTTGCCTGGAGAATCCCAGGGATGGTGGAGCCTGGTGGTGGGCTGCCATCTATGGGGTTGCACAGAGTCGGCCACGACTAAAGTGACTTAGCAGCAGTTTTATTCTCCAACAGACTCAAGAACT
Source organism: Redunca redunca (assembly GCA_006410935.1). NCBI lineage: Eukaryota > Metazoa > Chordata > Mammalia > Artiodactyla > Bovidae > Redunca > Redunca redunca. The sequence goes on from SJYQ01007040.1 coordinate 238,723, forward strand.
AAGTTGGATACAGTTGGATTGTAAAACAGCAGAGTCCTTGCTATGTATCAGGCAGTGTGCTTGATGCTGGGGTCCAAAGATGACCACGACCCAACCCTATCCTTGAGATGCTTATATTCTAGTCACCAGAATGTTTTGTTATCATTTCGTCAGGGACTCTGATGAATCCAAGCACAGGCAATGAAACACAGCCCAGTGTGGGGACTGAGGAAAAACCTTTCCTGTCATCAAGGCTCATTCCTCCAGGACTTCCCTGTCTGCGTGCTTTCTCCACTTCTCTGCTGGTAAACTCTTATAGCTGCCTCGAGACCCATCACAAATGCCACCTCCTCTGAGAAGCCATCCCTAAGCCTCACAGGCAGAATGAACCCCTTGTTGTATTACAGTGTTTCTCACATCTTATTGTGGTGATTGATCCTCCCTACTCTTTCCTCTAGCCCACATGGACGATGAACTCACAAACAGGTGCCACTTTCTAATCACGTCATTAGGGAGATGGGTGAAAGTCGCTCAGTCATGTCCGACTCTTTGCAACCCTTTGCCACCCCATGGACTATAGTGTCCGTGGAATTCTCCAGGCCAGAATACTGGAGTGGGTAGCCTATCCCTTCTCCAGCAGATCTTCCTGACCCAGGAATCAAACCCAGGTCTTCCACATTGCAGGCGGATTCTTTACCAACTGAGCTATCGGGAAAGCCAGGGAGGAGATGGGAGGACCGCTGTATTGCGACAGTTGACCGAAGACCTCTCGGGCATCACTGGGTCTCTGGCTCAGGGCTGGACTGTGCATCTCCAGCTCCCAAGCTGAGTGGAGCTGGGATGTAGGAAGCAAGGACTGCCTGCCAACATTAGCGCCAAGCTGCTCAGTGATTCCATTCAGTCCAGTATATACTTAACTTACTGAGCATTGAGTTCCAATAAGAAAAAGAATCCGGCCACCACTCCTAGAATACTTACTGTGTGCCAGGTGCTTTACATACATGATCTCACTGGCTCTGTGTAACACTTTTGTAAAGTGTGATCCCCTTTTACTAGCTGAGGAAAATAGTCTGGGAGGTCTGATCTTGCCAAAGGTCATACATTACTCAGAATGGTCTGAATGTAATGTGTATCTGCCGCGGCCTGCTCCAATTCAATGTGGGGATTAAGTATATCTCCTGAGAGGTGAAAACAAAGGTGCGGGGGTGGGGGGCATACAAGATTTAGGGAATGTCCACAGGAAGGCCCTTATCAGAAAAACTTCATGGAGGTCAAGGCAGATCTGGCCAATAAATGAACTGGAAAAAAGACATCTATCTTAAACAGGAGACTTTCTTGGTACAACACAGGATGTACCAATACCTGTTAGCAAGGACAAAGCAGGGGTGGGGGAGTCTTAGATGTCTCATTTTGGGAGGCTCCTCCTCGGGGAGGGGGATCTCCAGCCTGTCACCTTTCCTCTCTCCTATGGAAGAGAAGGAAGAGAGGATACGGGCTCTAGGGTGGGGCATCTCTAAGGTGCAGGTGCTGAAAGTGCACCTCACACACCCTTCTAAGACAGGTGCAGAGGGCCTGTCCCCCACCCCCTTACTCCCCAAAGTGGAGATGACCCTTGGCTTCCTCACGAGGTCTTGTCACCTTAGGGTGTGTGTGTGTGTGGGGGGGGTGGCTTTCTCTCCCAGCATTGAGCAAGGGATTCTCACCATAGGGCGTGTGTGTGTGTTACTGGGGGCGGATTATTCCTTTCTCCCTCACCTGGGGGTTGGGTAGATGACACTTTTCCCCTGCTTTGGGAAGGGAGGTAGTTCTCTTCTTTCTCATTCTCGCCTTTGTGTGTGTGTGCATGTGCGTGTCCGCGCGCGAGAGAGGAATGGCTCCTCTCTCACCTCAGGGTGGGGAAGCTGACATTTCTCTTCGCTCCCAATGGGGACAGTTTCCCTCGCCTCCATCTCGGGTGGGACACGGTTCCTTTCTCCCCCAGTCAAAAAAGGGGTAGGGGCTCTCGGCTCCCCTTACCCACTTCTTGGGGAGCAGGACTGGCTTCCACGGCCTCCCCATAGAGCCGCGCCCAGGTCGCAGGAGCCCTGGCACTCCGCGGACCTCGAGTCCCGAGACCCCGCAGACCCGAGGCTCCCCGCCCGCGGCATTGGCGGCGAGGCGGGGGCGGTGCCGGCTCTGCGGAGAGGGGCGTGGTGATTCGTGGCCCCGCCCCCGCCCCGCCCGCTCCCTGGCGCTGAGCCTCGCGCCGCCCCGCCCGCCTGGCCCAGTCCTCCGCGGCTGTCTGCCGGGCTCGCGCGCCGCGGACTGAGCTTGGGCCACCTCAGCCGCCTCAGCCGCCTCAGCCCCTCGCCGCCGCCTGCGTCTCGCCCTCTGCGCCGCCCGGCCCCGCCGCCCCGCGCGCCCCCAGCCTCTCAGCCAGATGATGAACTTCCTGCGGCGCCGGCTGTCGGACAGCAGCTTCATCGCCAACCTGCCCAATGGCTACATGACCGACCTGCAGCGGCCGGAGCCCCAGCAGCCGCCGCCGCCGCCCCCCGGCCCGGGCGCGGCCTCGGCCTCGTCGGCGCCCCCGGCCGCCTCACCCGGCCCCGAGCGGAGGCCGCCGCCCGCCCAGGCGCCCGCGCCGCAGCCCGCGCCGCAGCCGACCCCGGCGCCGTCGGTGGGCAGCAGCTTCTTCAGCTCGCTGTCCCAGGCGGTGAAGCAGACCGCAGCCTCGGCGGGCCTGGTGGACGCGCCCGCGCCCGCGCCCGCCGCCGCCAGGAAGGCCAAGGTGCTGCTGGTCGTCGACGAGCCGCACACCGACTGGTAGGTGCCCGGCCGCCGCCGCGGCCGCCCGGGGCTCCGGGCTGGGGGCGCGGGGGCCGCGCGGAAGCTGCCGCGGGCCCAGGGAGGGTCACAGCGACGAACACCGGGGTCTGGGGTCCCGCGGCGCGGACAGGTCCTGCGAGCGCGCGCGCGGAGGGGGCGGGGGAGGCACTGATCGGCCTCGAAAGGTGAAGTCTGAGGTGAAACAGCCCCCCAGTTGACTCAAATCCCTCGTAATATGCTGGAGCTACTTTATCCAATAGAGAAGAGTCGTAAGAAGTAGTTTTTTTTCCTCTTCTTTCTGAGGGGTCGCGGAGGGGACAGACTTTTCTGTCTCTATACATCAAAAGCTGAGGTGAAAAAGGTCCTAAAGCCCCGGAGGGACGTTTAAGGCCAGTAGAATGGGTTCTGCTTTATGAAGCCGGGCGGTGGGGGGGCGAGTAAGGAATTAAAATAGGTATTTTGAGGGGCGGGGTGGTGAGGTGGAGAGGGCGAAGGTAATTTTTCACCTGGTCGGTTGAAGGCTGATGTCAGTATTGAAATCAAGGTGGACCAGATCACAGATATGGGAGCCCAGGTGTACACGGACCTGTACAACATGGGGAAGTCGTTTAAGAATACTACGACTCTTGTATTTTGTGCAGCCCCCGGTGTGTGAGTGTGTGTGTGTGTGGGGGGGTCGGGATATGTGGCTTAATAAAATCTTTTTTGGAAGGGGGTATGTGTTTTGGGGTGGAAGTGATGGTGGCTTTTTCCAGTCGAAAGGATGATGACCGAGGTAAGATATTCTGGATCATTAAAGGATCACAAATAAAAAGAGATCTGCCTTAATGCAGTAGATGGGGAACTTAAAAATTTTTTTCTTCTTCTTTTATTCTTTTCTATTTTTTAAAAGGGATATCCAACTTGGAATGGTGAAGGTTGGGGGACTATGTGACCTCTAGTTGATAAAAGCATGAATGAGGTCTGTTTAAGACAAATTCGTTAAAAGAAATTCTAATTTATGGAGGAGGAAATTGACCCAGGGGCGCATGGTTGGGGTGGGAGGTGATAGTGGAATTGACTGGTGAAGGGCCTGAAGAAATGAAGAGGTGAGGGAAAGGGGTTGCTTTTTCTTCTGGACCGTGGAAAGGGTTTCGTTTTGTTTTTGTTTTTGTTTTGCTTGTTGTTGGTGGTTTTTCCTTTCCTCACTAGAGTTGGGGTTGGAGACTAGACCTGTCTTTCCTCCCAAGAGGCAGGCACAGAGGGACCACTGAGCTATTTATCTCCATCTCCTCTTCTGACTGCTTCTCTGGTTTTCTCTATCATTTTCTTACTGGGAGACCTACAGGGAGAGAGTGCTGGCGTGGGGGTGATGAAAGTGAGATGAAGGTGTGGAGATGCCCTCCTGTTGGCCCGTAAACACGACCATTCTGAATAGTCACTTGGGTGACTTGTGTAGTTGGCTTTTTCTTAGGACAGCAGAGTAGAAAATCTAAAGGGACCTTTGTAAGGAAATGACAAAGGCACAAGGAAGAGTGTACTGGGGAAGGTAAGAGAGTGTACAATGGTGCCATCGGCAGTACCCTATGAGAATTATTCTAACTCAGTTCAAAATCAACAAGTACTTATTAAGTGGGAAGGAAAGGTAGCTAAGCTTTTTTAGCATTGTTATATGACAAACCCTGTATTAGGTGTTTTAGTAAATCTCTTGTCAAATTTTTACCAACAAAACTGAGGCTTAGACAAAGTAAGTAATGTGTTCACATTCAAATGGTAGGACTAGAATTTGAGCTTAGGCCTATTGATTCCATTATTGCCACACCATTATATTACCTCCTATTATTATTATTTCATTATTAGTAATATTAATAATTAGCTCCCTCTAGGGGCTAGGCAGTGTACCCACCTTACAGGGAACTAAAGACTCTAATTTGAGAGACAAAATGAAAACATAAAACAGTTAACAAAAAGGAATCTAGAATAATTAGTTGAGACTAGTGTTTTCAGGCATTCAATAGATGTAATGATTAGTGAGAGTTAAAGTTATTGGAGAAAGCTTCACAAAGGATGAGTCCTGAAGAAAGGCCAGGAAAAGGAGGGGAGAAACGAGAATGAAATCAGTGTTTCATTTTTTATGCAAGAATCGGATCCTTCTGTACACGCTCCTGCTCTCCTACCCTGTTGAAGGCATTTATTTTGGGTCTAATTACCAGTTAGGTACAGGTAGGAAGATACTCATTTGTATGGGTATGTGTTTATAACTGCTTCAGTGGCTTGAGATTTGAAACTCTCCTTGGGTAGTGTTATTGTCTAGGAAGACTACCTGCCTGGCATGAACCACAAAATTTACCTTGCCCTGGAGACTAGACTTCTGATGAAAGTAATAGAGGCCATTTTCCTATGGACTGACTCCCAACTGTTTTCTCTGAAGTAATAATGTGGATTTATTAAAACTCGTAAACCCAGTTTGAGTCTAGTGCTTGACAGCATTTCTGTGCTTCTGTGTTTCTGTGCTTAACAGCAGTTCTCAGACTTGCAGAGTCTGTCTTCTTTTAAGGTGTCTATGTTTGTTAAAAACATTTCAGTTAAATATTGCTGAGTGGTTTTATTGAAAAGTTTCTATGAGTTAAGAAGCAGATGCCTGTTTATGACAAGCTCAGTGACTTTAAAAGGTACTTTTTGTTCTAAAGGTTGATTTTAATAAATTTGCCTCACAGTTTAAGTTACCTACATAGTATTCTGTGAGCAGGTGTCATACATGCCTGATATTATTTTCTTGGTGCTTGAATAGGAAGTCAAAATATAGCCTCCCAGTAAAATTTAAGAATTTGAATTATGGCGTTTTAACAAGTATTTCAATAATTGGAAATCTAAAGGGGAGCTTAAAATCGGCAGCCTTGATACATATCTGATTCTTTTGAATTTCTGTAGCATAATTGTGGGCAATGGAATTTGGGAATCTTATCACTAACCAGGTTGATGGGAAAATTGGAGGATGTTTCTCTCTCTCTCTCTTTTTTTTGCTTGAAATGTGTTTTCATTGGGTGC
>SJYQ01007040.1:245011-266647 GCA_006410935.1 Redunca redunca
AACAATCATTTTATTTAAAAAAAGAATAATATATAATAATAGCTGTATTAATATATAATAATATATATGTATATTGTGTGTACACACACACACACACACACACACACACACGCCTGAAAATGCATGTCTTCTTTCACGGTTTGTACCTGAATTTGAAGTCCAGTTAAGATTGCATTTTAATGACCTTTGTGCTTAAACAAGGAACAAGCATCCAATTGTATATTTTTTCTGTGTATTATATTCTCACTGGTTATGAGGTAAGTTTTCTCTCAGATTCTCCCCTGCTTCTGTTCCTGTGAGCCTAATTCCAGTGACCAAGTGCTTTTTCAACATCAAATGTCTCAGTGTTTGAATGAAAATCAGGATGGTATAGGTGTTCTAGGGATTATCTAGAGTATCTAGAGACTGCAGATTGGTAAATCCACAGATGTTTATTGAACACCTCTGTAAGAAAAATGAGACATAGTACCTCTCTTCTAAGATCTTTCTGTCTGGATGAATAGACAAGATAAATACATTTTTAAAAGTTTCCAGAAACTTCCCCTCCTATTAGAACTATGGTCCTTGGATCAACAGAGTTAGCATCAACAGGAGCTTTTCTTTTTTTTTAAAATTTATTAAGGGATCATTTTACTACCTCGATGGACATGGGTTTGGGTAGACTCCAGGAGTTGGTGATGGACAGGGAGGCCTGTCGTGCTGTGATTCATGGGGTCGCAAAGAGTTGGACATGACTGAGCAACTGAACTGAACTGAACTTACTACCTCTACTTTTGTCTTTGTTGTTGTTTTTAATTTTTTTAATTATGAAAGTATGATAACGCATTTACAGGAGACTTGGAAAATACAGAAGGTTACATATAGTTCCACTATGTATTACAATTATTTTTTTAAGTAGATAAATGTAAGATTTTAGTTGAAGTTTCAGTATCAAACACTCAAAAATTAATAGAATGAATATACAGAGAAACGGAAGGATATAGTAGACCTGAAAAGCACTATGAACCAATTCAACATAATTGCTACTGCTGCTGCTAAGTCGCTTCAGTCGTGTCCGACTCTGTCCGACCCCATAAACAGCAGCCTACCAGGCTCCCCCGTCCCTGGGATTCTCCAGGCAAGAACACTGGAGTGGGTTGCCATTTCCTTCTCCAGTGCATGAAAGTGAAAAGTGAAAGTGAAGCTGCTCAGTCAACATAATTAGATTATACAATTTTTACACAACGACAGAATTTGTAGGAATTTACAATTTCTATGTAAGTTCCCATAGACTGTAACTTATATAGAAATCACATAGACTGTGAACTGGGAGACACTGGAACATATCCAGGGACACAAAACAAGGTGCAAAAGTTTCATGGTCTAAATGTATTAAAATCATATGGAGTCTGTTCTCTTATCACTATGGAATTATGTTAGAAATCAATATCAAAAAGATATTTGAAAATAATCCACATATTTTCAAGCACAGTGCACAACTTAGCCATCAAATGTCTCAATAAAAGACTGAAAAAAACAGGGTAATTGCAGAGAAGAAAGCAGTTAAGTGAGAAATTAGTATTAAAGATACTTTAAACAAGATCCCATGTATTTGGAAATTAAATGTCTACTTTTAAATGTTGGGTGTATCTAAGAAGCCATAACAAGGAAAATTAGAAACTATTTGTAATAGAACAAAAATGAAAAGAGAATTTATCAGAATTTGTTGCATGCAACTGAAGCTGCTCAAAGCAATTGAATACAATATGGAGTCTTGAATAGGGTATGAAAACAAATAATGGACACTGGCGACTTCACTTTCACTTTTCACTTTCACGCATTGGAGAAGGAAATGGCAACCCACTCAGTGTTCTTGCCTGGAGAATCCCAGGGACAGGGGAGCCTGGTGGGCTGCCGTCCATGGGGTCACACAGAGTCGGACATGACTGAAGCGACTTAGCTGCAGCAGCAGCATAAAATTTTGTGAAATTTAAACAAAACGTGTCCTTGAGTTAATAATACTGTATCACTTTTTAATTTCCTGGATTTTTTTCTTTTTTTACAGCATAGTATTTCTTTATGTTCTCAAGATTGGATTGGAAGTTTCAAGCCTCATTCGAATTTTTTTTCAATCACTGAGAATAAATTTTCTTTACTTTTGTCAGTAATACTAAATGCCAAAATACATAGAACTATATCAAAGTTTATTGTGAATATAAATTAGAAATCTAGCGTTCTATTCATACTAAGTAAAACAAGTGGAATCAAAATGTCATAAATTGTTTTAGCTAGGCAAAAATTCATAAATTTTCTAAAATATATATATTATACATTATATAGTCTTCCCTGATGGCTCAGATGGTAAAGAACCCACCTGGCAATGCAGGAGACAGAGGCATGGATTTGATCCCTGGGTCAAGAAGATGCCCTGGAGAAGGAAATGGCAACCCACTCCAGAAGCCTCACAGGCTACAGTCTCTGGAGTTGCAGAGTTGTACACAACTAAGTGACTAAGACACACACTCACATACATGCATTATATATACATATACATATTTACACACACACACACTACCTCTACTTTTAATATACTTTGGGCATTAGAACTTGCTTATTCATTAATACACAGCAATATTAATTAAAAGGCACAAATAGACAATGGTTAGGCAATGAACTTGTCTAAAGATTGATGGGCACAGACCCTTCTTAAGCAAGAGCTTTTTGAACTACAGATTATTAGGTCCCACTTGACGCCTACAGAATCGTAATTTGCATTTGAATAAGCCCTCTAGGTGATTCCCAAGCACATTAAATTTAGGATGCACTGAATTAAAGGTTATGTGATTAGTGCTAAAGGTGTGGTAAAGCACCAACTGTGATCCTTTTTTGAGCCACTGCTATATGTCATGTGTGGTGCCACGTTCTTTACAAATATCATTTAATCTCTACTACAATGGTGTATTGTATTGTGGATGTTTGAAAGAGGGAGAGATGGATGTGGGCTAGAATGGAAACAGTGACATTTGAACTGAGCTTTAAAGAATTTAAATCAAAAGAGACAAGTTGGCTCGCTCCAGACAGTGGATGGCATAAGCAAAGTGCACCGGTAGAATAGAGGGAGACCGCCATGAGACCAACTTGGTGTGTGATCTGGGAAGCATGTGTTTCCATTCTTCTCTGGTCGGTCTTTGGGCATTTCATTAAGAATAGGGGAATTCAAAGTACGGTAGCCTGGACCAGTGCTTGTGTGTAGTTCGAGAGAAATATATGAATTAAAACTTGGGGTGGGAGGCTCAAGTGAGGTCTGAGGCTTCTCTCTGCCAAATGTTGTATCGATATGTCCTGTTTGTAATACAAACATACTGATTCCATAGAATTTTGTTGTTCATAGCAACAGTAGCCTATAGCTTAAAATCCTAGGTTGTTAGAGCTGTTATATCATCCAGATTATTTTATAAATGAGGGAAATGTGGATCTGAAGAGGCAAAGTGTTCAAGTTTACTGAGAATTAGGATTTAGAACTTCTAAGTCTTTCTTGTAAGCCCAGAGAAATGGAATGGTTTGCCCAAGGTCAAATAAGAAGTTAGTGAGAGAATGGAGACCAGAATTCTCATCTTCTGACTGTTTATTTACTCTATCAGTAGATTCCTTAAATTTAACCCCTTTACTCTGTGAAAATTCTGTTGTGTCTGCTTCTTTTAAGGAGTTATTGTGAAGTTGTGAATGCTTCAAAAAGAACCACTTGAGCATAGTATTGCACTATATCTCCACCAATAATTTCACTATCTTATTTGTGTTATTGTTGTTTCAGCAAAGGTCATTGTAAAATGACTGAAGGAGACTCTTAGAGCCTACTCATCAAACTCCAACAGTATAATAAAGTTAGTAGGGCTGTAGTGTTAGGATGACCTTGCTCTCAGGGACACATTTTTACCTTAGTGTCCCTGTCTGCCTAAGACTGTTGACTGTCTTTCTGTACCCAAATTCAGAATAGAGGCCAAAATAGCAAGTTTCCCAGAGTCTCATACCTTCCCCTCAGATTTACAAAAGAGTTAACTGGGATATGTTCAGTTCACTTGAGCATCTAAACACAAGCCAGGTGCTGGGGATATAAGATTAAGTTGGGTGTAGGCCTTGTCCACTGAGATCTTCCAGTCCAGAAGGGGAGAGGACAGACATTTAAATAGGAATTTAGTATAGCATGTTAATTAGTATGCATAAGATGCTGTAGGAACACAGAAGAATAATGTTGTGGTTAGAGGTGTTTATACCACTACTCGTTAAAAATGTGCTACTGTTGAGCCTGATGGAGAAGGAAATGGCACCCAACTCCAGTATTTTTGCCTGGGAAATCCCATGGACAGAGGAGCCTGGCAGGCTACAGTCCTTGGAGTTGCAAAGAGTCAGACATGACTGAGTGACTAAGCAGCACTGAGGCTCTGCTCTAGAACCCGGAAACCACAACTACTGAAGTCCTAGGGCCTGTGCTCAGCAGCTAGAGAAGCCACCACAGTGAGAATCCTGTGCACTGCAACTAGGGAGTAGCCCCCGACTCAGTGCAACTAGAGGAAAGCCCAAGCACCAACGAAGACCCAGCACAGCCAGTAAAGACATAAATAAAAACTTATTTTAAAACATGTGCCACTCTGTATTCTTAGCTAAACCACTTTTCGTCTTTGGAGTTTGATTCTCTCAGTTCAGTTCAGTCGCTCAGTCGTGTCCAACTCTTTGCGACCCCATGAATCGCAGCACGCCAGGCCTCCCTGTCCATCACCAACTCCCAGAGTTCACTCAGACTCACCCATTGAGTCAGTGATGCCATCCAGCCATCTCATCCTCTGTCGTCCCCTTCTCCTCCTGCCCCCAATGCCTCCCAGCATCAGAGTCTTTTCCAGTGAGTCAACTCTTCGCATGAGGTGGCCAAAGTACTAGAGTTTCAGCTTCAGCATCATTCCTTCCAAAGAAATCCCAGGGCTGATCTCCTTCAGAATGGACTGGTTGGATCTGCTTGCAGTCCAAGGGACTCTCAAGAGTCTTCTCCAACACCACAGTTCAAAAGCCTCAATTTTTGGGCGCTCAGCTTTCTTCACAGTCCAACTCTCACATCCATACATGACCACTGGAAAACCAATAGCCTTGACTAGACAGACCTTTGTTGGCAAAGTAATGTTTCTGCTTTTGAATATGCTGTCTAGGTTGGTCATAACTTTTCTTCCAGGGAGTAAGTGTCTTTTAATTTCATGGCTGCAGTCACCATCTGCAGTGATTTTGGAGCCCCCCAAAATAAAGTCTGACACTTGTTTCCACTGTTTCCTCATCTATTTCCCATGAAGTGATGGGACCGGATGCCATGATCTTCATTTTCTGAATGTTGAGCTTTAAGCCAACTTATTTACTCTCCTCTTTCACTTTCATCAAGAGGCTTTTTAGTTCCTCTTCACTTTCTACCATAAGGATGGTGTCATCTGCATATCTGAGGTTATTGATATTTCTCCTGGCAATCTTGATTCCAGCTTGTGTTTCTTCCAGTCCAGCGTTTCTCATGATGTACTCTGCATATAAGTTAAATAAGCAGGGTGACAATATACAGCCTTGACGTACTCCTTTTCCTATTTGAAATCAGTCTGTTGTTCCATGTCCAGTTCTAATTGTTGCTTCCTGACCTGCATATAGATTTGTCAAGAGGCAGGTCAGGTGGTCTGTGATTCCCATCTCTTTCAGGATTTTCCACAGTTTATTGTGATCCACACGGTCAGAGGCTTTGGCATAGTCGATAAAGCAGAAATAGATGTTTTCTGGAACTCTCTTGCTTTTTCCATGATCTAGTGGATGTTGGCAATTTGATCTCTGGTTCCTCTGCCTTTTCTAAAACCCCTTGAACATCTGGAAGTTCATGGTTCACGTATTGCTGAAGCCTGGCTTGGAGAATTTTGAGCATTACTTTGATTCTCTAAACCCTGTCAAATGAGAGCACGGACACAGACATTCTCTAAGATCCTTTACAGCACTACGTTAGTTCCATGTTATTGTTTTCGTGCGTTTTTCTTTCAAAGGCTTTGGGTCTATGATTTGTTCTATGTGGTAATGCTTGCAAACTTTTGAAAGAGGAGGCATGGGTCAGTGTATGGTTCACGTGTCCTTGGATGGAAAGCTCATCTTCCAGTACTCTCCCTTCAGTACCCCTTTCTTAGAGAATTGCTACCATGTCATATACTCCCCCCAAAAGGGTTGGTCCTGTAATGCCCACTGTGTATGTTTCCTCCTCAATAGTGGGGACTTGTGGTTGAATTTCTCTCTCCCTGATAGAGGGAAGAACATTTGAATCCATATGTTGGAGTGTTGGCCAACTGCGTTTCTTTCTTGATCCCTGCTGGGTGTGCTGTGTTGCACAGTTTGCACAACATATTCACACCCATTGTCTCATTTTATCTTCACGATGATGAACAAACAGGCTCATAAAAGTAGTTGCTTGCCAAATATTAAATAGCTATTCAGCTTTCCAGCTCGCCGGTTTTTGGTGTGCATGAACACCCCATGCTTGCTCTTCCTCCTTCCTTTCTGGAGAACAGCTATTGTGCTCTCTGCCTCTTCTGCTCTCTAAGCCTGGGCATGAAGATGTCTTTCTTTTTTCTTTCTGTCCGTCTAGTCAAGGCTATGGGTTTTCCAGTGGTCATGTATGGATGTGAGAGTTGGACTGTGAAGAAAGCTGAGCGCCCAAAAATTGAGGCTTTTGAACTGTGGTGTTGGAGAAGACTCTTGAGAGTCCCTTGCACTGCAAGCAGATCCAACCAGTCCATTCTGAAGGAGATCAGCCCTGGGATTTCTTTGGAAGGAATGATGCTGAAGCTGAAACTCTAGTACTTTGGCCACCTCATGCGAAGAGTTGACTCACTGGAAAAGACTCTGATGCTGGGAGGCATTGGGGGCAGGAGGAGAAGGGGACGACAGAGGATGAGATGGCTGGATGGCATCACTGACTCGATGGACGTGAGTCTGAGTGAACTCTGGGAGTTGGTGATGGACAGGGAGGCCTGGCGTGCTGCGATTCATGGGGTCGCAAAGAGTTGGACATGACTGAGCGACTGAACTGAACTGAAGACCTTTCTTCCATTCTGCTCCTCCCAAGCCCAGCTTTAATCCCTTTCCAGGACATTGTGTGTATCTAGTTCTTGTTTAGGGGACCTATCAACTTTATGAAGTAACTTGAGTCTGATTTAATTCTACAAAAGGAGGCTTGGGCTTTGTGGGAGTAAACTGGAAATCCCCTCTCTCTATTGTGGACTTGAATCCTTGGAGGGGCCCTGATATTAATAACAACACAGCTTAAGACTGTGTTTTCTTTTATACCTCCAAGTTTTAGTGATATAGAATGAATCTTCTGTCGTCGGTCCCTGTGATGTACCTCTTGGGACACCTATGGATATGACTCCCTCTTCAGTCCTATCACATCCTGAGGCATAGCTGATGATGAGAATTTAAGTTCTGTAGAGTCCTATGTTTACTAACATTTTAATTCCTGGGGAAAAGGACAGCAATGAAAGATTGATCTGCTCATCAATTAGCGAAGAGCTAATAACTCCAGTTTGTTAGTTTCCATGAAGACTACAAAATAAGTGAAAAACTTGGAATTAGATAAATTATATAATGTGTGCTTTCACTTTTGAGAACTTGTACAGAATCTTAGGGAAGACAAAATTAGCATTGTATAGTGGAAAAATCATTGCAAACATTTAAAATATCTGGATTCACATCTCTCCTCTGCCATGTAACTTTTTGTTTCATCACAGGCAGTTTAACTGCTGAAGCCTCCTTTTCTATTTCAGAAATTAAGGATTAGAGGTAAATCATTTATCTTCAGAGTCCTTTAGAAATTTGATTTCTAAAGGTGAGATTGTTTGATGGTATAAAGAGTTTTTCAGAGAAGGAAGAAATCACTGTGGGCTGGTAAAGTCACAAAATATGTCACAGAAGGGCTAGGTCTGACCTGGGCTTTGAAGGCTGAGTGAGATTTATATTCATAAGGAAGGAGAGAGGCATTATAGTTAAAAGGAAGAGAAAGCAAAATTACAACAGCAGTAATGCGTAAAATGCGTGTAAGAGAACTTTTAGGCTAGTCAGCATACATGTTTCAGGACAGGGAAAAGAGGAAGGGAGGTTTGGATAAGCAGGGTGAAATGATGACAGGAGAAACAATAACAATGATACCTAATGTATTGGGTATATAATGTGATAGGGGTCCTTTTATACAGAAAGTTGTTTTTGAGATGGCTTATTTGTAGAGACACTTTATACTTGGAGGACTGTCACATCCATGTCTCATTTAATCCTCCTTACAGTAGTCTTTGGGCTTTCCAGGTGGTGCTATATATGTGTGTGTGTGCATATGGGGCTTCCCAGGTGGCTCAGTGGTAAAGAATCCCCTGCCAGTGCAAGAGATGCGGGCTCGATCCCTGGGTTGGGAAGATCCCCTGGAGAAGGAAATGGCAGCCCACTCCAGTATTCTTGCCTGGGAAATCCCATGGACAGAGGAGCCTGGCGGGCTGCGATCTGTGGGGTTGCAAAGAGTCAGACACGACTTAGTGACTAAACAGCAGCAGCGTGTGCACATCTGCTATTGATTTATTCTTTCTGATTGCACTGTGGGTCACCAGGATCTTAGTTTCCCAACCAGGCATTGAACCCATGCCCCCTGCATTGGGAGCACAGACTCTTAACCTCGGGACCACCAGGGAGATCTCAAGATGTTCTAAGTAAATGTATTAACTCATTTACTAAGTTATGAAACAGATTACTGTTGTTAACCTAATTTTACAAATGAGGAAACTCATGGTGAATTTGAGATTTGAACCCAGGTAGTTCAACTCTTGAGACTATGTTCTGTAATCACTAGATAACAATGTTCCAAATTTCTCCTTGGCTCCAAACACGTTGGTGTTTCTTTTCCTCAGTGTCACAGACATGTGTTTTATGTTGAGCAATGTCTTGTTCTCTGTGAACTTCAGTTTCAACTATAAACAGGAAATAAAGTATATTTCAAAGGGTTCTTGTGAGAATCAGTTGACATAACTCTCAAAAATGCTTTATGTGACTAGGACCTGGAAAATGTTCAATAAATGTTCCATCGTAACAAGCAGATTTTCATAGCAGCTTTGAGGCAGCAGCTTACATATGAGTATTTATAGGAGCCTTCAAGTCAAGTAAAATCATTTGTAGACAGGTTTCTATGACACTAAAAATAATTTTGAAAAATAGGACAAACCTAAATGAATATTCCTTCATTTTGGTTGGAGTAGTTTGTTGTACATAGTTGAGAAAACACTGATTACTAATGTTTTGAAACAGTCTTGGGGTAAGTTGTTTTTGAGATGGCTAAGTTGTAGAAATTATACTTTGAGGACTGTCATATCCATTGTCTCATTTAATCCTCCATACAGTAGTCTTTGGGTTTCTTTGCAGAAACTTACATTTGACTCAAAAAACCAGTAAACAGTGCCATGAAAGATGGTCACAGGAAGGTTGGAGCTGGTATTTACCTTCTCTGGCGAGGTTGGAGCCAAAAGACCTCAAGAAGCACCATGATGTTCTGGACAGCTTTGGAGATTTGTAGTCAGAAGGTGTGGGTTTAATTTAGCCAAGCTGCTATTCTCTGAGTCTCAGTTTCCTCATGCTTAAAACTGGAGTCATAAAACCTGCTCTGCTTTCTTCATAGGATTGTCCTGCAGACAGATTTCAAACAGTAATATCCACAACAGATTTAAATATATGCGTATTGAAACTGTAGCAACAGGTGGGACTAAGTAGATATGAGGAAGAATTCCACACTTAATTTCCTTCTGAGTATTGTCATGGGCTTCCCAGGTGGCCGAGTGGTAAAGAATCCACCTGTCTGTGCAGGAGGCACATGAGACATGGGTTTGATCCCTGGGTCAGGAAGATCCCCTGGAGAAGGAAATGGCAGCCCACTCCAGCATTCTTGCCTGGGGAATCCCATGGACAGAGGAGCCTGGTGAATTACCGTCCATGGGTGTGGAAACAGTTGAACACGACTGAGCGACTGAGCACACACACACAAGTATTGTCGTGGGCAATTTTTCTATTTAATGAGGAGTAAGAATTTAGGGGAAAAATAGTTTTTTCGCAAGTGTCAAGGCTGCTGATTCTAGTGGGAACTGTGGAAACAGTTAATTCTGTTTCTCCACGTTTCTGCACCTTCCTCCTCCACTGATGCCTTTCATTCTTTGTCCATGGCCTCCTGCAGTGTAGGATCTGTTCCAGAGGTGAACATATTTTCTAAAACAGATTTGGGAATAAGGTCTTGTTTTTCAGTAAGAAGATAGTCTGAGATATGTTTAGATGCTGACACATGGAAATTGGGGGGAAATTTGCAGCTTCCCTGGTGGCTCAGATGGTAAAGAATCTGCCTGTGATGCAGGAGACCCAGGTTCAATCCCTGGGTCGGGAAGATCCCCTGAAGGAGGGCATGACAACCCACTCTAGTATTCTTGCCTGGAGAATCCCGTGGACAGAGGAGCCTGGCAGGCTACAGTCCAGGGGTCACAAAGAGTAGGGCACGACTGAGCGACCAACACATTTTGGAGGTTGAAGACAATGGTGGTTGCTGATGGGAACCTCTTTGAAATCCAGAGATTCCTGGCCAAGTTGTTGTTGGCTTCCTTATTTCTGAGCTTTTCATTTTCAGCAGGCTGAGTTAATCTTTGTTCAGTATGAATTGTTAGTGGCTATTGACAAACCCTTTTTACAGATTCTTGCATTTTCCTAGAAGGAGCTGGAAAATAGAAAAATCTTCTGTAACCCTAAGTAATGAACAGTGCAATTTTAGCATTAAGATAGGATGAAAACGAGATCATACTTTATTACCACCCACTCACATGGAAAGTCTACTCCTTAAAAGAAAAAATTATCATGACTTGGCAAAGAGGGGTGAGATCAATTTTCCTGTAGCCCCTGGATGACTTACACAGTCAGATCAGGCTGAAAAATGCACTGACCTTAACTTTCACCCTGGAAGGAAATTGTAGCATTTGTGATTCTGTAATAAGGCCTATGTTTAAGTAAAAATGTATAACGTATTACATACTTCAACTTGCATGTATCGTCTCATTTAATTGTCACCTTAACCTTGTGAGGTAAGTTGGTATGGTTGCCTATCTTGATTAGGAAGCCAATGCTCAGAGTGTGGTTTATTTAAAGTTACAACATGAAACAAGTAGACTGTATCTAAAATCTAGATTCTTTCTCCACACCCTTCTCTCCTTGCTCAGTGTCCCTTTCTCCACGCAGCTAAACTTTCTGAGCTCTGCATTAGTCAGTTACGATGCTCTTGCCTCAAAGCACCAAGGACGGATGAAAGATTGCCTAAGCTGAAAAGAGCCTGTATGGTCTGTGACAGGTGCTGCGTAGGTTGGTTGAAAAATAACTTAAAGATTGTCTCCTTTCCCTACGTGTTTTTTGTTAATGCTTATAATACTCTGATGACTTAGAGTCCTTCTGGTGCCTCTGGTATATTTCAGACTGCTTTTAAGTTGTCAGGAAAGAGAATGTTCACTCCAGAGCTCAATTCCTTTAAAGCTTCTTATTTTCCTTTTGTATCTGGTAATTTATTTTTTAGCCAGAGCTACACCCACTCTTCCTCACCTCAGTTCCAGCTGGAGTCATATGTAAATTTCTGCGAGTCAAGAGCAGCGAGTTTGGAGGCAAATAATATGAAGCTCCTGTCCCTTCTGACTCTGCCTTTTCCCTGAATATGCGAAGCATCCTGCTTCTGTGTCCACTTAGCAGAACCCTGTGCCTTTCTCTAGACCCTTCAACAGCAAAGGTCTGGGCAGTGGTCTTGAGGGAAGAGAGACTTCCCAGAGATTCTTCAGTGAGATTATTTGGTTTTCCCCATAGTTAGAGCTTAAAAACAGGCATAGAAACTACCCTTTTGTTTGTTTGGTTTTGGCCTTGTGCTTTCGGGATCTTAGATTTCCCAGAAAATCTCCACAGTGAAAGCATGAAGCCCAAACCACTGGACCACCATGGAATTCGCACCTTGTCTTCGGTTTTAATTACCCACTTCTTCACCCCTTCTTGGGGATTAGTTTGAGGGTTCCCGTTTATCTCAATTCTTTCATGAAATAAGGAACTAGTGCTATAATGCTGAACACAAGTGACATTGTCCTGTCTTCATAAAGCTTATAGTTTATTTGGGAAAGTAGTCAATTAAACAAGCACTGTAATAAAGTATCATATCAACACGATTAAGCGAAGTTTTAAATAGAACCTGTTTCTATCATAATTTCACCATAGCAATAGAGCAGCTGTTACATTTTTATATTCTCTTCCAATATTTGTCTAAATACAAGCATATTTTTACACAATTGTGATTGTTATTTATCTGTAATTTCATATTTTGTTTTTCTACTTATAAATAATTTTATATATTGTTATGTAGTCTTAATAATTATATATATTTTAAGAACTGTTGTATCATAAATTACTCAGTTATGTTTCTATTAGAGAACTGTGTTAACTTCCAATTTTTCAACATTATTACATAGTAATACCACAGGCATTTTCATTTTTCAGGAAGTGAACTATTTGATTGAATATTACAATACAGCTCAGCATTGGCTCAAATCTCAATGTAAAACACAGCTAGTTGCCAGAATTAATGCTAATTGCAGGACACATTGATCACTGACACTCTGAATGCCCCTGGGGGCCTGGGGCTATGCCTTGTGAGTGTTGCTGGAAAAAAAAAAAAAAGATTATGATCATATAAGTAGCTTTTGGTAGATATTGCCATATTGTTTCCTATAAAAGGTTTTTCCAGTTTGCAGTCCATCAACTATATTCACCTCACTTTTCTGCACACAGTATTACCCTTTTAAGTGTTAATAGATATACAAGCAGTATTTGAATATTTTATCAAATATTTTTGTGAGTACAGATGAGTTGAATGTTTTCCCTAATGTTTGTTGATAAGTATGTGAAACAATTGCTCTGGGGTTTTTGGCATTTTACTGGTTGATTTGCTAGCTTGATGGTTTGATTTTGAATGGGACATTCATTGTCAATGAGGAGGAATGGATGACAGTGGTAGAATGTCTGCTGGGGATTTGCTCTAATTTAACAAAAAAGCTTCTGTGATTATAGCATTAAGAGTCAGGTTTTTTGAGCTAGAATCAGTACTCTGTGTAGACCTGACACCTGTGGGGTCTACAGTGGACTGTGAGCTCCTTCAAGGCAAGAGTTATGTTTTATTTTTGCCTCAGCATTTAGCAGCCTGGCCAATATGAGGCCTCAAAAAAAAAAAAAACTTGTTGAAGGAATATGAATTTTCTGGGGTCGTCTCCTTCTCTGAATATCATTCTCACATCTTTACCATTTAAAATCATTCTTTGGATCTCAAAGACTTTCTAATCTTGGATGCCTCTGGGAATTTATGAATACCTGTAGGAGGATGAGTGTGGTGGTCTCAGGAACGTACTGGAGATTATAACCACAATACAAGAGCAACACTCTGTAGAGGTGGAATGAAGAATGGATACTCAGTGATGCATGTGTGGAGAGGGAGTGAGAGAGATGTTGAGAAGAGTTGTCGGGAATAAACCTCGTTTATTGTAGAGAATCCCAGGAATGTGAGAACAGGAAGGTAACGTTAGTCATAACCTGAACTTTGATGTCCATATAATAAACGCAGATGAGAATATTTACTTTCCAGGTTTTTTGTGCAACTTTATTTAAATAAAGTAGGTTATAAAAGTGCTTTGTAAACTCTGAAGTGCTATGTGAGTAAAAAATCATTGTTATCATCACCATCATGTAGGAAACCAAGGAGTAGAGGGATAAAGTTACTTTTATCTTTTTGCCAGGAGCTAGATTTCATCTTCATATTTTACAGTCAGTCTTTATCATTTGAAGATAAAATGGAAATTTCTAAAGTATTATTCCCACTGCGCTCCCCCCACCCCATTATAATAGTGAGGAAGAATGGGAGATGGGGTTGGGTAACTCTAGGGACTAAATAAACTTTGTTAAGCTTTTTGTCAAATGCTTTTGACCAAATGATTAGTTTCTCTTTGCCCAAGTCCTTTTCCTAGAACATGAAGCATAGCAAAAGAGGAGGATAAAACAACCTGACACGGCTATGTTCAGAGGTGGTAAGTGATTTGATTGAGGCAGCGGGTTAAGATGTTGAGGAATCATGAGCCGATCCTGGATTGGTAGATTAGGATCCAGCAAGGAGAACCTTGAACGCAAAGCTTAGACATGATCGGTAGAGAACAGTGAAAGTTTTGAAACAGGAGAGTAATTCAATCAGTGCTGTGGTGAGGAAGCTTTATCTGGGATGCCTGCTTAGTTGCTCAGTTGTGTCTGACTCTTTGTGGCCCCATGGACTGTAGCCTGCCAGGCTCCTCTGTCCATAGGATTTCCCAGGCAAAGATACTGGAGTGAGTTGCCATTTCCTACTCCAGGGGATCTTCCCAACCCAGGGGTCAAACCCGCACCTCTTGCATCTCCTGCATTAGCAGGCAGATTCTTCGCTGATGTGCCACCTGGGAAGCCCATTTATCTGGCGATGGTGTAGAAAACGGGGAGGAGGAAGAACTTGGGCAGGGCTGGAGGCCAATTTAGTGCATGCTTTGGTTGTCCGTCTGTGAGACACTGAAGGCTCCTAAGAGGACCATGGTAGTGGAAAAGAAGGGGTCAGCACAGGATGTCAGAGAGTGTAGTCCCAAGCTGAAGGAACTCTGGGACGCTATCACCTTTCATCTATTATCTCTCCCAGAGGTCTGTTTCCCTGTAAACTTTTTTAAAAAAATTGAAGTATAAAAGTGCATGAATAGTAATAGTTCAGTGGGTTTTTACAAAGTATAAAGTCTGAGCCAAGTTAAATACACAACATAACCAGCACCCTCTAAGCCTCTGTAAGCCCCAGTCCTGGCTCAGACAGAAAAGAATCTACCTGCAGTGTGGGAGACCTGGGTTCAATCCCTGGATTGGGACGATGCCCTGGAGAAGGGAATGGTAACCCACTCCAGTATTCTTGCCTGGAGAATTCCATGGACAGAGGAGCCTGGCGGGCTACAGTCCACAGGGTCACAGAGTCAGACATGACTGAGTGACTAACACTTTCACTTTCAAGCCTCTATAACCCCTTCAGTCATTACTTCTCCCTTCCCAACAGGTAACCACTATTTTGGCTTCCTTCACTATATGTTAATGTTGCCTGGTTTTGAGCTTTCTATAAATAGAATCAGGTGGTACTAACTCTCTTTTGTCTGACTTCTTTTGTTTGACATTATGTTTTTGAGATTGTTCTGTTTTCTGGTATGGAACATTAGTTCATTCTTTTTCAGTGCTCATTTGTATTTCATTTATTTATCCATTCTGCTATTGATGGACACACAAGTTGTTCCAGTTTGAGGCTGAATAATGAATTTATTCAAGTTATGAATCATATTGCTATGAGAAATTCCTTTGCATGTCTTCTGATAAATGTAAGCTCCTGTTTCCTATCAAAGAGCATAATCTGCTGGGTTATAGGGCATATGCAAGTTCACCTTTAGTAGATACTACCAAATAGTTTAGCATTTTACAGAGTTTACCGGTTTACACCACTTTTAGCAGTATGTCAGAGTCCCTCACCAATTCCTGTGTCTTGGTCAGCTTGGGATGCTGCAATACATACCATAGGCTGGTTTAATGAGCAGTTACTTCTTTCTCACAGTTGTGAGGCTAAAAGTCCCAGATCAGGTTGCCAGCATGATCAAGTTCTGTTGAAAGTCCTCTTCTTGGCTTGTTGATGCCACCTGCTTGCTTTATCTTCACATGGTACATTGACAGCTCTGATCTCATCAACTCCTTAGTGAAGTGAAGTCGCTCTGTCGTGTCTGACTCTTTGCGACCCCATGGACTGTAGCCTTCCAGGCTCCTCTGTCCATGGGATTTTCCAGGCAATATACTGGAGTGGATTTCCTTCTCCAGGGGATCTTCCCAACCCAGGGATTGAACCCGGGCCTCTCGCACTGTAGGCAGACACTTTACCATCTGAGCCACCAGGGAAGTTATCAACTCCTTATGAGGGCACCAATTCTATCACAGAGTCTCCACTCTTATAAATTCATCTAAACCTAATTACCCCCCAAACGCCCCACTTCCAAATACCATCACACTGGGGATCGGGGCTTCAACACAGGGATCGTGGCAAGGGACACAAACATTCAGTCCATAATAACTCAGCATTGTAATATTTTAAGGGGTTTCCCAGGTGGTGCTAGTGGTAAAGAACCTGCCTGACAGTGTAAGAGATGTAAGAGATGTGGGTTCGATTCTGAGGTCAGGAAGATATAGTGGAGGAGGGCTTGGCAACTCACTCCAGTGTTCTTGCCTGGAGAATCCCATGGACAAAGGAGCCTGGTGGTTTACAGTCCATGGGGTCGCAGGGAGTCGTACACGACTGAAGCGACTTAACACTCATGCACGTAGTATTTTAAATGTCAGAGGCTCTTAGATTATAAGCAACTTGAAGAGAGAGGGCTGAGTCTAGCATAAAGGAAGAAAGGGACTGCAGTCCTCCCTTTGCGTCCTCAGGGGGTTGGTTCCAGAACCCCTTCCCCCACAAATCTACGAATACTCAAGTCCCTTGTATAATAATGGTGAAGTATCCCAGGGACGGGGGAGCCTGCTGGGCTGCCGTCTGTGGGGTTGCACCGAGTCGGACACGACTGAAGCGACTTAGCAGCAGCAGCAGCATATTCCGTACAAACTATGCCCATCCTCTTGTATACCTTAGATCATCTCGAGATTACTTATAATACCTTAAATACTGGAATGGGTTGCCATGCCATTCTCCAGAGGATCTTCCCAACCCGGGACTGAAGCTGGGTCTCCTGCATTGCAGGTAGATTCTTTGCCATCTGAGCTACCAGGGAAGTCCAATATAATGTAAATGCTATGTACATAGCTGTTGCATGGCAAATTCAAATTTTGCTTTTTTGGGGGGAACTTTCTGGAATTTTTTTCCCAAATATTTTTGAACCCCAGTTGGTTGAATCTGTGGATGCAGTATCTCAGGTACAGAGAGCCAGCTGTGCTGGTTATTGAAGGCCTGCCACGTGCCAGATACTGCCTCAGTGCTTTTACTTACATTGTCTCATTTAATCAAGATAATTCACATGTACACTGTGAGCTCAGTGTTATTGCGTTGATGTTTCAGGCCAGGAAACAGATTCACAGGTCAGGCAGCTCGTAATTACTTCCAGAATCCAACCTAGATCTGCTTGAATCCAAACAGTCACATCACATAAAACTGCAGTTTGTCAGTGAGGCGTTTTGTTTTTTTGGTGCGTAAAGGGGGCTCTTGCTGATGACCCCGAAGTCCCCTCATATACATAGTCCCCTTCTGAGCCTGTAAACAGCAGCCTCCCAACCAGGCACCCCCCTGCCTCATGCCCTCTCTGCTTCCCCCACTGAAGCTCTTAGCAGCCAGTCATTAAGACCGTCTCAGGGTAGTTATTATCCTGACACATCCTCCAGCTAGCAAGATGATGGAAGAAGCTCCCATAGAATTTTTAATGCTAGCCAAGCCTCTTACTTCTCTCTCTCACCAGTTTTCTTCATGTAGCTTTCCCCTCCATGACTAGGAAGACAGACACGACATATAATAGAAACAGCTAGAAGGCAGGAGACCTAGTACAAAGTACTAATACTGCTAAATACTAGTACTGACCCTAATACTAAATTGTATGCTCTTGAATGTCACCTGCTCTTGATCCAGGTTTCCTAATTTATTAGAAAGGAGATTGGATTGTGGTTGGTGGTTACATGGGTCATCCTCAGGGCTTTCTGCGGGAAGACTCAAGCAGAAGTTCCTTTGAATTCTCTGTATATGATTGTAAACAGAGCAGCTCTGGTTTTACTTTTGTTGTGTATATATTGAGCTTCCTCATGAGATTTTAGTTCAGGTGGAAGATTATATGAAAGTACATGCTTGAAATCCACTAGACTAGATGTATCTATTAAGTCAATGTATCACTTTGTGAAACCTTTATGAAAGATTATAAGTGGCAAAACTGAAATGAGCAAAATTTTTACCCTTTACATAACACACAAACACACACACATTCTTACAAGCCTTCATGCTCTTCTCTGACCACTGTAAGGGAGTGGGGCAGATATAATGAGTTTTGCCCAGAGTGGTAGGTTGTGGAAGGCAAGAGGAGGCATCTGACCTGGACTTAAAGGAAGAATAGAGCTTCTCTAGGTGGATTAGAAGACTGGAGAGAGAAGCCATTTCAGTCAGAGAAATGAGGCAAGAAGGCATGGAAAAACACTGCTCTTTTGGAAGTATTGCGTTCTTGGTGTAGAGGTTGTATATGATGGAAAGAGAAAGGAGGAGGAAAGCCAGATGACGAGGCCTCTTTGTGAAGGGACTTGAACATTTGAGGACTAATGGAGTGTGGATGTCATTTGAATTAGCACTGTTCATTCATCCGGGGCTCCTTTAGTCTCAGGACCCCTGATCCACACAGCAGTGGTAGGTATGGCAGTGATGATGCTCACATATTCAGAAGTGACTTTGATTAGAGGCAGCCTTGCTGATCTGCATTAATTTCTTCTTAATTGGCTAGGAATACTGGGTATATATGTGTCATACTTGTATAAAACGAAAGGGTAGGGGTCGGGGAGGCTGTGCTTGTGGGCAGCGACTTTCCACAGTGTAATAAACTCAGTAGTGTCCTTACCATTTAATTCATCATCAAGAGTGGAAGTGGCAAGATTGTCATTTTACCTCCTATGTGAAAAACTAGAGTCAGGCTTGTGGCTCAGACTTCACAGCTCTTCTCCGTAATGAATCTCCTGATTCTGTCCCTGGAAACATATGTTTATTTGTAATGCATTCCATTTGTGGTAATTGGAGCACCATGCCTTTTCATTCTCCTGTCAGATGTCTGTCTTCCTGCTTGGAGAGCCTCAGAGCCTGATATAATGAGCCTATGAATTGCACTGGATTGGGAATCAGGTTTCTGATTAAACGTGTAGGAGGGACATCTCACCCACTTGCCCCTTTTTCTTATTTGTGACCTTGAGATGTCCCTAAATCTCAGATGAATCCTATCCTGGTAGAGGACAGATTTCAGATTGGGACACATATCTGCCCATTTGGGGGCAGTGTCAGCTTCATCCATTTTACAGAACCATGGGAAGGAGCGAGCTGACAGTGACTGAAAAGTTACATGGAGCAGGCGCTTCTGTACGTTGTCTCACTGAGTGCTTACACCTAAAAAGAGGGCTTACCAACATTTTGCATGTGAGCAGATAGTTAAATAATTTCCCCAAAGTTGTATATAGCTAGAAAGTGATAAGTGAAGATTTGAATCTTTGTCTGAATTCAAAACTCACGTTTTTTTTTCCCATTTCATGACTCTGAAAGCAGAATGGTTGTGCTAATAGAGTCATAGGAATTTTGTAGCTCGATGGAAAAATTTTAGGGAGGAGGCTTTAGGCATTAGAGCCAGAGGAGTGGCTTTGGAAAATCAACACTAAAAGCTAATCAAAAGGGTAGCCTTTATAAAATATAGAGAGTAAAGAATTATAAGCTGTTCTAATACTTTCCTCACTTTGGGAATGAAACACATTATGCTGTGACCAGTGATAAGTTTAGATGATATCCAAGTGTGAGGCAGAGTAGGGAGCAAGAAACTGATATGATATGTAGCTAGGACTTAAAAACAACCGAGATATAATTTGCATACCATATAATTCACCTTTCTAAAGTGTACAATTTGTTGATCTTAGTTTACTTATGAGATTGTATAGCCGTCACCACTGTCTAATTCCACAGTCTTCATCACTCCAGAAAGAAAATGACCTGTACCCATTGGCAGTCATTCCATTCCCCTTGCTCCCTTCCCCAGCCACGGACAACGGATTCTCTACTTTTTGTCTCTATGAATTGGTCTGTTCTAGACATTTGATGTAAATGTCTAGACTTACACAATAATGTGACCTTTTCTTCTTCTGTATCTAGCTTCATTCACTTAACATTATGCTTTCAAGGTTTATCCGCATTGCAGAATGGACATAAAAAGGAACTAAGTAAATAGCACTTAGTAGTACTTAGTTCCTTTTTATAGAATTTTACTCCTCTGTTCCTTTCTGTAATATTCCGTTGTATAGATGTACCTACCACATTTTATTTACCCATTCATCAGTCAATGGATATTTGGGTTGTTTCCACTTCTGTGCTGTTGTGATAATGCTGCTATACACATTTGTGTATGAATTCTTATGAACATGTTTTCACTTTTCTTATGTATATTCCCAAAAGTGGAATAGGAGTGACTCTATGTTTAACTTTTTGAGGGACTGCCAAACTGTTTTCCAAAGCTGCTGTGCTGTTTTACATTCCCATCACTAATGTGTGATGGTTCCATTTTTTTCCCACCTCCTCAACAACATTGTTATTCTTTTAAAAATTCTTATTCTAGCCATCTTAGTGTGTGTAAAGTGGTATCTCATTGTGTTTTTCATTTGCATTTCCCAAATTAAAAGACGCTTACTCCTTGGAAGAAAAGTTATGACCAACCTAGACAGCATATTAAAAAGCAGAGACATTACTTTGCCAACAAAGCTCTGTCTAGTCAAGGCTATGGTTTTTCCATTGGTCATGTATGGATGTGAGAGTTGGGCTGTGAAGAAAGGTGAGCGCCCAAAAATTGAGGCTTTTGAACTGTGGTGTTGGAGAAGACTCTTGAGAGTCCCTTGGACTGCAAGCAGATCCAACCAGTCCATTCTGAAGGAAATCAATCCTGGGATTTCTTTGGAGGGAATGATGCTAAAGCTGAAACTCCAGTACTTTGGCCACCTCATGCAAAGAGTTGACTCATTGGAAAAGACTCTGATGCTGGGAGGGATTGGGGGCAGGAGGAAAAGGGGATGACAGAGGATGAGATGGCTATATGGTATCACCGACTCGATGGATGTGAGTTTGAGTGAACTCCGGGAGTTGGTGATAGACAGGCAGGCCTGGCGTGTTGCGATTCATGGGGTCGCAGAGTCAGCCACGACTGAGCAACTGAACTGAACTGAATGATTAATGATGATGAGCATCTTTTCGTGTGATTATTGATTATTTTTATATCTTATTTGGAGAAGTATCTATTCAAATATTTTCTCATTTTTAATTGGATTAATTGGGTTGGTTTGTCCTTTTGTTGATAAGTTGTAAGAGTTTTCTTTATATATAATGGTTATAAGTAACCTTACCAGAATGTGATTTGTAAATATTTTCTCACACTTAGTGTATTATCTATACAGTCAGCAAAAACAAGACCGGGAGCTGACTGTGGCTCAGATCATGAACTCCTTATTGCCAAATTCAGACTTAAATTGAAGAAAGCAGGGAAAACCGCTAGATCATTCAGGTATGACCTAAATCAAATCCCTTATGATTATACAGTGGAAGTGAGAAATAGATTCAAGGGCCTAGATCTGATAGATAGAGTGCCTGATGAACTATGGACTGAGGTTTGTGACATTGTACAGGAGACAGGGATCAAGACCATCCCCATGGAAAAGAAATGCAAAAAAGCAAAATGGCTGTCTGGGGAGGCCTTGCAAATAGTTGTGAAAAGAAGAGAGGCGAAA
>SJYQ01007040.1:267585-341685 GCA_006410935.1 Redunca redunca
AAGAGTTGGCTCATTGGAAAAGACTCTGATGCTGGGAGGGATTGGGGGCAGGAGGAGAAGGGGACGACCCAGGATGAGATGGCTGGATGGCATCACGGACACGATGGACGTGAGTTTGAGTGAACTCTGGGAGATGGTGATGGACAGGGAGGCCTGGCGTGCTGCGATTCACGGGGTTGCAAAGAGTCGGACACGACTGAGTGACTGAACTGAAATGAACTGAGTGTATTATCTTTTTACTTTTGATAGGGTTTTTTGAAGCATAAACCAAATTCTTAAATTTTGATGGAGTCAAGTTTATCTGTTTTTTCTTTTGTTGCTTGTACTTTTGGTATATGTCTAGGAAATCATTGCCCAGTTCAAAGTCACCTGCTTTCTTCTTAGAGCTTTATAGTTTTACCTCTTGCATTTAGGCCTTTGATTCATTTTGAATTAATTTTTATAGATGGTATAAGGTAGGAGTCCCACTTCATTCTGACACATGTAGACATCTATATTTCCCAGCACATTGATTGAAAAGATTCCTCTCTCCTCATTGAATTGTTTTGACACCCAGTTCACTATAGAATTATGGATTCGTTTTTGGATTTTCAGTTCTCGTTCATTGATGAGATGGATTCCAGAGATCTGCTGTCTATCCTTTAATATCACACTGCCCACACTGTAGTGGCCTTGACGTAAGCTTTGAAATTGGAAAGCATGAGTCCTCCAGCTTTGTTCTTTTATAAGACTTTTGGCTATTCTTGGTTCATTGAATTTTCTTACGGATTTTAGGATCAGTTTCTCAATTTTTAAGACTTGTTTATTTATTTTTGGCTGTGCCACACAGCTTGTGGGGTCTTAGTTCTCTGACCAGGGATTGAACCTGGACCCCAGCAGTGAAAGTGCTGAGTCCTAACTACTGGACTTCCAGGGTTTCTTTTAAAAAGGCATTTGGAATTTTGAGAGGGTTTATGTTGAATCTGTAGATCTATTTGAAGAATCTTGGCATCTATTAAGTCTTCTAATCCATGAATACTGTTGATTTTCCACTGTTTAGATCTTCTTTAATTATTCTGTAGTTTTCAATGTATCAGTCTTGTACTTCTTTTTAAACATTTGTTACCAATAATTTTATTCTCTTTGATGCTATTGTGGATGGAGTTGTCTTCTTGATTTAACTTTTAAGTATTCATTACTGGTATATGGGAATGCAACTAATTTTTTTTATATTGGTTCTGAATTGTGCAACCTTGTTAACCTCCTTTATTAGCCCTAATAGAATATATGCATGTATTCCTTAGAATTTGTTGTGCATAAGATCATGTCATCTGCAGACAGAGGTAGTTTTGCCTCTTCCTTTTCAATGTGGATGCCTTTGATTTCTTTTTCTTGTCTGATTGTCCTGGCTGGAATCATACAATGCTAAGTGGAGAGAGCAGACATCTGTGTCTTATTCCTGACCTTTGAGGGGAAACTTTCAGTCTTTCACCATTGGTATAAAGTTAACTGTGGTTTTTTTCATAGATGCCTTTTATTAGCTTGAGGAACTTCCTTTTGATCCCTGGGTTGCTGAGGGGTTTTTTGTTTTGAAAACATACTGGGTTTTGTTAAATACTTTGACTGTGTCTGTGATCATGTGGTTTTTGTCCTTTGTTACTATTGTGGATTATATTGATATTTATATGTTGAATCAACCTTGCATTGCTGGGATAAATCTCAGTCATCATGTATAATCCTGTTTTTCCCTCCTGAGTGTTTTTTTTCTTTATTGAGGTCTGCTGCTGCTCAGTCACTTCAGTCGTGTCCGACTCTGTGCGACCCCATAGACAGCAGCCCACCAGGCTCCCCCGTCCCCGGGATTCTCCAGGCAAGAACACTGGGAGTAGGTTGCCATTTCCTTCTCCAATGCATGAAAGTGAAAAATGAAAGTGAAGTCGCTCAGTTGTGTCTGACTCTTTGTGACCCCATGGACTGCAGCCCACCAGGCTCCTCCGTCCATGGGATTTTCCAGGCAAGAGTACTGGAGTGGAGTGCCATTGCCTTCTCCTTATTGAGGTCTGGTTGATGTATAATATTATATATGTTTCAAATATACAACATAGTGATTCACATTTTTTAAAGTTATATTCTGTTTATAGTTGTTATAAAATATTGGCTAATATATAATTCTTTTTATATACTGGTAGATTTGGTTTGTTAGCATACTGTTTGTAGCTGGAGCTTTTTGCAAAGTGTTTTTAGTAGATCTGACATTATACAGAGAGAAATAGAAGGTGCCTCACATTTCACCAACTGCTGTGTGCTGCCACCATGCTGAAAGACTTACTTGTCTTTCTCTTATTTAGACTTCTAGGCTGTATTGTCCCTGTCTTGCAAATGAGAAAACAGAGGCAAAAAAATTTTTTTTGGCTCAGGACTTATCTTCTCTTAAATAGGGATTGATACTGCAAGGAAAAGGAGTAAGACAGAGCCAATAGCCAAAAAAGCAGCAGAATTTTTGAAGATGTATCATAAATTATAAAGCTAGCTTTATATATGTAATAACAGAACTAAACCTGTCATGGGTACAATTGTAGGCTAGACATCTCATATAAGGTAAAGGGTTGAGGATAGAAAGAAACACAATTTTTTCTTGGCTGTATGACTACTCTTTTTTGATATCAGATATGGTCAGGCCTTAACCCTTAAGCCTCAGTTTTAAAGAAGACATAGTTTCCTGCCCTTAAGTCTTAATAGTTAGTTTTCTAGTGTGGATGATGGGTAAGCTGTTCAGTGAGGTTCTGGGTCCCTAGCGATGCCCAAGTTAACCAGGTGGGCACTGGTGTTGGGGGAGCCTGGAATACTTCTGTATACTTAGTTAATAACAATGAAGTATGGAATGATTAAGGATAAAATATGCTGATTTGGGACACAGATTGGTGATTTGGGAGATTTGTGTCTGTGTTTGGCAGCAGAGATTCTCAGTTGGATTCCCATGAGTTAAGATTTCATGAGGATTCAGCTTCCAAAGATGATTGGAATTTGAGGAAGGACTGCCTGGCAAGTGTGTAGCTGCAGACAGAAAAGACATTAAAATTAGATGTCAGAGTGGGAAAGGAGGTCTTTGGACTAGCAAATTAATCTAGTTCTGATGAACAGGAGAGAAGGATAAACACAACATTCTGCATAGTGATTACTTCTGATGGAAGCCAGGGTAAGGCAGGAGGGTTGGATAGACAGCTTTAATGATATTGGTAATTTCTGTTTCTTAAAACAGCTGTAGATCCATGAGTGTTCTTTTTATTAATAGACTTTATAGTAACTTTATCATGTTTTAAAATATATCCAATATTTCTTTCAGAAAAGGAGGAAATGAAGGGAAAATGATGGAAGAATAAAGGAAGAGAATCCAGTCCCAGCAGGGAGCTAATGCCAGGCAGCCTCTGCTTAATGTCTGTCATGTCATAGTCATCTTGCCCATTTGGAGTTATTAGGGGATATATGCTTCTCTCTTTTCTTCCGTGACTTATAACTGAAAGGTAATTTCTTAGAACTAAGCTTTGGGAAGAAGAGAAGAAAATGAAGCTTTGAAACAGATTTTGTTTCTCCTTCTCAGGGGAGAAAGTGGAGGGTGTGGGAGTGGGAGCTCGTGTGTCCAGGCACCAAACTTGGCAGACAGCTCCTTCAGAGCAGATGGAGCGAGGATTTTATCGCCTGACAGACTGACTCAGACCTGCCTCCCTACAGCCACTACTGGGTGTGCTGGGGATGGCTTGAATCTCTGTCAAAAGCGGCAGGATGGTGTTATTTCTCCTTCAACTCTAGCAGTGGCATACTCACCTTCCCGGATGAAGAGCTGCCCAGGACCTGGCAGACCCCGTGTTCGGTCAAGGAACTGGTGTATCTGACCTCTGTTGTTTGCAGGGACAGTGGCTTTGATGGAACGGGCATTTCTTAGACTGAAGTGTTTAAGCAGAGGCTGTAACTCTCAGTGAATGACTACCCCAATCCATGTTGCTGTAGGGAGGATTTTTACATTGAATTAGATCGCCTGTGTGTCCTCTGAGCTTTTTTTCTTCCTGGAGATTATGAGAAATGTGAAGTGGAAACTCTTATATAGTCCATGATTGGTTTAGTGAGGTCAGCATAGGGGGAAAAAAAAAAACCCTGGGAAAGACTTAGAATTATCGCCTAAGATGTAAGCAGTTTTCTGGAAGTGACAGATCTTGCTGCCAGTCACGATTTTAGTAACCAGTGAAGATGAACATGTGCTGGATTAGGGCCACAGCCTTTTAGTTAGTGTCCTTGCCTTTAGTCTCTCCCCTGCCAGTTTAATTGCAAATGCTGCCAGGCTTTTTTTTCCTTAAAAGCCGACTTTCATCATGGCACTTTCCACTCAGGTTTCTCCAATAACTGCCGCTCTGCATCAAGTCTAGGCTTACTGTCTACCTTTGAAAGTGAAAGTGTGAGCCTGTCAGTTGTGTTCAACTCTCTGTGACCCCATGGACTGTAGCCCACCAGGCTCCTCTGTCCATGGATTTCTCCAGGCAAGAATACTGGAGTGGGTTGCCATTTCCTTCTCCAGGGCATCTTCCCAACCCAGGGACTGAATCCACATCTCCCACATTGCAGGTAGATTCTTTACTGTTTGAGTTACCTGGGGAAGTCTTTGAGATGTGTTATAGCTGGCCTTCTTCTCTATCTAAATCCTACCTACCTGTCCTGTAAGTCTTAGCTCAGTTTCCTCCTCCTTCAGGCTAACATTGATCACTGTCTTTTGTGCTTTAACAAACGTATATAGTAGTTTCTAAATAATGTAGTGATAAATTGTTTCACAATGTTTATTTGTATATGAGTGTTGGACTGAGAGCCCTTTGAAGCTATGGACCATGTTTCCTCCTCTTCCCCATGGTATTTAAGATGGTACCTGGCACTTATCAGTACATTTTGTTAAATTATTGAACATTGAAATTTTTGTAATAACTAGTATCTGTATATTAGTAATTTTAGAGTTCATAAGTGCTTTCACATTTATTGTTTCATTTAATTCTCTCAGAAACCTTAAGATATTCCCATTTAGAGATGAAGAAATTGACTCTTAAGAGAGATATAATTTTTCCAAGATCTCATGGTTGCTAACTGGTAGACAGAACTGGAGTCCAAGTTTTTACTTCTGTTGAAAATACCGACTTGCCTCAGGTTTTCTTAAAATCCCAGTTTTCTTTAAGGGATTTGTAGATATTGTTATTCAATACCATGGAAATATACTGGGAGTGCAATGAGAAGGTACTATCTTCCTGTGAACTAGACGGTTATAGAAGATGTTATATTTCAGATTCAAACAGATCTGAAGAGGAAAGTTACAGTGAATTGAGCAGAGTCTCTCTAAAATTCGTACCACCCTTCACTTCAGAATGTAACCTTTTTGGGAAATAAAGTCTTTGCAGAAGTTAAAGACCTTGAGATGAAATCATCCTAGTTTAGGACGGGCTCTAAAGTCAATGACTGGTGTCCTCATAAGGAGAAGAGAGTACACAGAGAGGAGCAGGGGGAAAAGGCCTGAAGCAGATAGAAGCAGAGACTGGGGCTAGGCAGCTGCATGCCAGGCAACAGTGAAGGCTGCTGACAGCCCCTTGAAGCTGGAAGAGGCAAGCAACTGATGGACCCCTACAACTTTCAGGGGAAACATAGCCCTGCCATCACCTTGATTTTAGGCTTAGCCTCCAGAACTGTGAGAGAATAAACTTTGCTTGTTTTCAGCCATTATGTTTGTGCTAATTTGTTATAGCAGCCTTAGGAAACTAATACAGAAGGGGAAAAAAAAAAGTCTCTTATATACCAGGCTAGTTCTAGGTACTATAATATGTTATTTTACTTTATCTCTCAACAACTTTATGTAGTAGGGTGATTTATCCATATCTTATGGTCAGGAAAATAAGACTCTGAAAGGTAAAATAGAAAGCTCATGTTTTAAAAATGTTCTTTCATCCTGTTTTCAGCTGCATACTTTTCCTTTTCTTGTTGATTGCCTGAGGAGCTTATTTTGTGGTCCTCACAGTGCCAGGGCACTGAATTGTGATGGTCTATCCTTAGTAGATTGGTCAAAGATGTGAACGGTGGATTAATCAAACGAGGGCTGAAAGTCTCATATACCTTTCTTCTGGGCCTGACTTTCAACCTCACTCCCCCAACTTCCTTACCTACATATTCACATAGCCTTCATGAATCTGTCTTAGGTTCCTCTTTACCTAATATTTTCTGTTTTTCTCTCTTTTTTTTTCATCTGAAACTCCACAGCAGCTTATCTATTGAATTTTATTACGCCTATCGTTGTCTTTTATTATGTGCTTTGTGCCTGTCTAACTCTCCCAGGTGTATTGTCGGTTTCTTAAGATGAGGATCTTGTCTCGTTCATTTTCATGTCTTCCATATTACCTATTGGGAATCGTTAGTTGTCACATCTGTTAATTAACGATTAGCTGAATTTTGCTTTCCTCTTCTTCCTCCTCCCCAGTTTTCAGGTTCCAGTGCCAACGTTTGGAAGGCAAAGTTCGCCTTTGGCTTCCTTCTGGCTTCCTTTCCAGTGGCGTCATTATTCTGTGTGCCTCCTCCCTTCCCCGAGCCTTGCTGTCCACTGGCTGTCACGTAATTCTCTTGTGAAGTGCTGCTGTGCTCTGCTCCAAATCCCTTTATAAGAGGCCTACTGTAGCCCTGCCACAGTGTTACGGCCACGTTAGGTGTCTGCCTCCCAAGCTACAAACTCCTCAAATGGAAAAGAACTTTCCTTGCTTATTCTAGTACCCAAATGCCTAGCTCTTTGCTTCACATTCATTAGATGTTGATTGAGTGAGTAAATTAAATGTGTTTTACTTCATAGGATGTCTATATTTTTCTAGGAAAACTGGTAACCTGATAGGCCTTCCAAATGTGGTGGTAGAATTTTTAAAAAAATATTAACAAGTATTGAGGTAGAGGTCTGAGTTGGGAGCCTTTTGATTCCCCAAGTATTCAACCTTATAGGTTACTTTCTATTTTATATGGCTAATCTTGCCAGGTATAGATGTGAAGCAGATCATAAGGCCAAGGTCATCTTGAAAAGTGATGCCAAAACCCTCCATATGGAGCAGAAGTGTTTCCTGGAGAGTTTTGTGAAGCCGTCTTTTCATGAAAATAGCTTTTAAGAAGCAAAGCAAAGCATTTTAAGCTTCAGATAATTCAAGGCTTAGAGGTGATTTGAGATTCTCTTTTGTAGTTTCTTCCCCTAGGGTAGTTGCATAGTATGAGAGAAAGAGCACCGAGCTGGGAGTCACAGTGCAAGTTCTTCTCCAGATAAGACTGTAATTAGTCACATGATTACAGTGGGCTCTTGTGGGTTTTGCCTTCCAGTGTCTGTTTTCCCTTCTTTTAAATACCAGTGCCCAGGTTTTCCATTTCCTCCCTAGAACTCAGGCCTTATGCTTTGGACATAGCCCACTTCACCCCTGGCTCCAAGGATGCACATGTGATTCACGCCTTGCTAATAAGAGGATTGCATTCTTCCTGATGATGTAGATTACTTAAGAATGGGCAGTGGTCTCAGTTTGGATATATGCCTGACTTTTAAAAAAACTGTATTTATTTTTTACTTGAAGGATAATTGCTTTACAGAATTTTGTTGTTTTGTGTCAAATCTCAACATGAATCAGCCACAAGTATACATATATCCCCTCTCTTTTGAACCTCCCTCCCATCTCTCTCCCCATCTCACCCCTCTAGGTTGATACAGAGGCCCTCTTTGAGTTTCCTGAGCCATACAGCAAATTCCTGTTGGCTATCTATTTTACATATGGTAATGTAGGTTTCCATGTTACTCTTTCCATACATCTCACCCTCTCCTCCCCTCTCTATATAAGTTTATTCTCTATATATGTTTCTCCATTGCTGCCCTGTAAATAAAATTCTTCAGTACCATTTTTCTAGATTCCATATATATGCGTTAGAATACAATATTTATCTTTCTTTTTCTGACTTACCTCACTCTGTATAATAGGCTCTAGGTTCATCCACTTCATTAGAACTGACTCAAATGCATTCCTTTTTATGGCTGAGTAATATTGCATTGTATATATGTACCACAACTTCTTTATCCATTCATTTGTCAGTGGACATCTAGGTTGCTTCCATGTTCTAGCTGTTGTAAATATGCTGCAGTGAGCAATGGCATACATGTGTCTTTTTCGGTTTTGGTTTCCTCAGGATCTTTGCCTAGGAGTGCGATTGCTGGGTCGTATGGTGGTTTTATTCCTAGTTTTTTAAGGAATCTCCATACCATCTTCCATACTGGCAGTATTAATTTACATTCCCACCAACAGTGCAAGAGCATTCCTTTTTCTCCACACCCTCTCCAGCATTTATTGTTTGTAGGATTTTTGACAATGGCCGTTCTGACTGGTGTGAGGTGATATCTCCTTGTGGTTTTGATTTGCATTTCTCTAATAATGAGCCATGTTGAGCATCTTTTCATGTGTCGTTAGCCATCTGTGTGTCTTCTTTGGAGAAATGTCTGTTAGGTCTTTTTTCAACTTTTTGATTGGGTTGTTTGTCTTTCTGGTACTGAATTGTATGAGCTGCTTGTATATTTTGGAAATTAATCTTTTGTCAGTTGTTTCATTTGCTATTATTTTCTCCCATTCTGAGGGTAGTCTTTTCACCTTGCTTATAGTTTTCTTTGCTGTGAAAAAGCTTTTAAGTTTAATCAGGTCCCACTTGTTTACTTTTGTTTTTATTTCCATAATTCCAGGAGGTGGGTCATAGAGGATCTTGCTTTGATTTATCAAGTGCTCTGCCTATGTTTTCCCTTAAGAGTTTTATAGTTTTGGGTCTTACATTTAAGTCTTTAATCCATTTTGAGTTTATCTTTGTGTATGGTGTTAGGAAGTGTTCGAATATCATTCTTTTACATGTCAATTCAGTTCAGTTCAGTCGCTCAGTCGTGTCTGACTCTTTGCAACCCCATGAATCGCAGCACGCTAGGCCTCCCTGTCCATCACCATCTCCCGGAGTTCACTTAGACTCAGGTCTGTCGAGTCAGTGATGCCATCCAGCCATCTCATCCTCTGTCGTCCCCTTCTCCTCCTGCCCCCAATCCCTCCCAGCATCGGAGTCTTTTCCAATGAGTCAGCTCTTCGCATGAGGTGGCCAAAGTACTGGAGTTTCAGCTTCAGCATCATTCCTTCCAAAGAAATCCCAGGGCTGATCTCCTTCAGAATGGACTGGTTGGATCTGCTTGCAGTCCAAGGGACTCTCAAGAGTCTTCTCCAACACCACAGTTCAAAAGCATCAATTCTTCGGTGCTCAGCTTTCTTCACAAGCCAACTCTCACATCTGTACATGACCACTGGAAAACCCATAGCCTTGACTAGACGGACCTTAGTTGGCAAAGTAATGTCTCTGCTTTTCAATATGCTGTCCAGGTTGGTCATAGCTTTTCTTCCAAGGGGTAAGCGTCTTTTAATTTCATGGCTGTGGGCACCACCTGTGGTGATTTGCGTGTAGCTGTCTGGTTTTCCCAGCACCACTTATTGAGGAGGCTTTCTTTGCCCCGCTGTATATGCTTTCCTCCTTTGTCAAGAATAAGGTACCTGTAGGTGCCTGGGTTAATTTCTGGGCTTTCTATCTTGTTCTGTTGGTCTATATTTCTGTTTTTGTGCCAGTAGTATCCTGTCTTGATGACTGTAGCTTTGTAATATAATCTGAAGTCAGGGAGGTTGATTCCTCCAGCTCCATTGTTCTTTCTCAGGACTGCTCTGGCTATTCGGGCTCTTTTGTGTTTCCATATGAATTGTGAAATTTTTTGTTCTAGTTATGTGGAAAATGCCATTGGTAATTTGATAGGGATTGCATTGAATCTGTAGATTGCATTTGGTAGTCATTTCCACAGTACTGATTTTTCCCACCCAGGAGGACATCTGTTTATGTCGTCTTTGATTTCTTTCATTAGTGTCTTATAATTTTCTTTGTACAGTTCTTTTGTCTCCATAGGTGTTTATTCCTAGATATTTAATTCTTTTTGTTGCAATGATGAATAGGACTGATTCCTTAATTTCTCTTTCTGATTTTTCATTGTTAGTATATAGAAATGCAAGTGATTTCTGTGTATTAATTTTGTATCCTGCAACTTTGCTAAATTCACTGATTAGCTCTATTAATTTTCTGATACTGTCTTCAGGGTTTTCTGTGTAAAATATCATGTATGACTGACTTTTGATCAATTTTTTCTTTTTTACAGAAGGCATGTATTCTTTTTATATTGGATATGAACCTGGGAAGATGTAAGATTGGGGTCCTCAGGAGAAGTTCTGCCTGGGAATGAAACCAAAACAGAGATGAAGAGCAACCAGGTCCTTTGAACCCCAAAAGTCTGTTGAACTCAAAACCTGGATGTTTCATATGTGAATTAGTAGAAAAGTTTTTTTGCCTAGTTTACTTTTGCAAGTCATCTGAAATGGTGACTTTCAACAAACTTTTGAGCCTTTATTTTAATATCTTTAAAATGAGTAGACTGGGCTCATTAAGAGATAGATTTCTTCTATGTTGATCCTGTTTGAAATAAAATAGATTTTTTTCACACTGGAATTATACAGATTGAGAGTCTAGGTGTTCTTGGTGCTACTAAATTGTGTTTCCCTGTAGTTAAATCTGACCGCTGATGTTTCAGTGAATTTATAAAGTTATAGCCTTGTCATTGGTCAGATCTGTGAACTTGACCACATCTTTTAGCCTCTGAGGTTTAATTTCCTCTTTTAGGATGTGATGCTGATGTTGTCTTATTAAACTCACAAAGTCAAATGATGGAATGAAATCAGAGGGTCAGAAGAGAAGTGTAATTTTGACGGTACAGGATAGGTAGGGTTCAGATGAGGAGAAGAACGGTAAGGCATGAACATGAAT
Source organism: Redunca redunca (assembly GCA_006410935.1). NCBI lineage: Eukaryota > Metazoa > Chordata > Mammalia > Artiodactyla > Bovidae > Redunca > Redunca redunca. The sequence goes on from SJYQ01007040.1 coordinate 278,476, forward strand.
GATGTGAGCAAAGGCAAAAAAGAGTGAGTCAAAGTCTGTAAGTCAAATTTGTTCAGATTCCTGATAGAATATTGTGTTTCTTTCTGTCTTTCTCACTACATGAATAATCAGGGTACTGAAAGATTTGAAATAAGATCTTTGTGGGAAAGTAAAGGCTTCCAGAAATATGACAGAATTTAGTAACTGTCTGTAGTTATCTTGCTCTGTGGTTGAAACAATTTGAACAACTATTTTCCATTCTTTCAGAGGAGAGGACTAGGGGAATTAGTATGAGATACTTGGAATCTAATGATGACGTTTGGTTAAACATTATAACCCCTCAAAATAGGAGGAATCTATCTTGAGTCATGGCCCTCTAGTTTTATAGAAGTATGTGGAGGCACTGAGGTTTCCAGAGGAGCAGTTTGCATCCCCCATTAGAACCATGTGGTCGTGGTTCTTGTAAACTACAGATATTTCTGTTATTGAGGAATAAGCACAATACCTTCGAATAAGTTTTTTATATTTTATTGTACCACGTAGCATTAGGCTTACAGAATCATGGAATTTTAGAGCTGAAAGAGATAGAATAATAGAGCAAGTATTTATTGAGTTCTAATTGTGTGCTATCCACTGCCCTGGTTTCTTTATGTATATTAAATCTTCCTCGGCTTATGATAGAGTTAGATTTTTATAAACCTATTGTAAGTTGAGAATATTGTAAGCTGAAAATACACTTAATACACCTGACGTCCTGAATCACATCACAGCTTAGCCTGGTGGTGTTTTAATCATTAAGTCGTGTCCAACTCTTTGCGATGCTATGGACTGTAGCCCACCAGACTCCTCTGTCCACAGGATTTCCCAGGCAAGAATACTGGAGTGGGTTGCCATTTCCTTCTCCAGGGGATCTTCCTGACCCAGGGATTGAACCTGCATCTCCTGCACTGTAGGCGGTCTCCAACTGAGCCCCTAGGTGGCACCAGTGAGATGAAGTTTCAATTCCCGGGTCAGGAAGATCCCCTGGAGGAGAAAATGGCACTCTACTCCAGTATCCTTCCTGGGAGAATCCCATGGAAAGAGGAGCCTGGCAGGCTACAGTCCATAGCGTCGCAAAGAGTCAGACATGACTGAGTGTCTGAATGTAGCACAGACAAAAATAGCACAAATTGACAGTATTGTAAGATGAAAATGCCCTTAATACACTTAACCTCCTGAACATCACAGCTTAGCCAAGGCTACCTTAAATGTGCTCAGAACACTTGCATTTGCCTACAGTTGGGCAAAATCAAGTGTTGAATCTCTCATGTAAGTGCATACGATACTGAAAGTAAAAACAGAATGGTAGTCTAGGTACAGAATGGTTGTAAGTGCACCATTTGTTTACCCTCGTGTTCGTGTGGCTGACAGGTTTTGGGGAGCTGTGGCCCAGTGCTGCTTCCCAGCATCATGGGTGACTGTCCTGCCACACGTCGCTAGCCTGGGAAAAGGTCAAAATTCAAAATTTGATGCATGGTTTGACGAATGTGTATTGCTCTTGCACCACTGTAAAATAAAAAAATTGTAAGTCAAACCATCGTAATTTGGGGACCGTCTACGTGTTTAATTCCCACAGGTGCCCTACAAAATAGGTAGCTGTCACTCCTATTTTTAAAAATATACAACTATTAGTGGTGGTGTGATGTAATCCTCAAAGGACAAGAGAAAAACAAAAACAAACCACCCATTCAAACAGAGAAATAGCAGTCTCTATTCAAATCTGCATTCAAATATCGTATTCAGATATCACACTGCACTCAGATACCGTACGCAGTGTGAAGCATAGTTGATTTACAATGTTTCAGGTGTATAAATCATTCCTACTTTATGAGTGAGGGGATTGAAAGATTAACAGGTTAAGAAATGTACCTTTAAATCATGCAACTAAGAAGTGGCAGAGCCAGAATAATTAAAAATCTGTAATTGTATATCTTAAAGTTTCTGTGGTCTGGGGTTTCCAGCCTGGGCTCCTGGTGTTGAGTAATCGAGTCACAGTCCCCTTCCCTCCCAGGGTCTTTGCACTGTGCCACCACCAGGGGGCAGTGCTTGCGGTGTAGCAAAATGTGCTAAAAACGCAGTTTAGAGGGAGTTTACTACATTTAGTATTTTAGTATCTTTTTTAAATATTAACTTCAGTGACTGCTTAATGACTGAGATGTGATTAGAATAAATTAGGACTGTTAGCCTTTTAAGATTTTTCTGATGCAATAAGAGTAGATAAAAAGCAAAATGCATAAATTAATTTTCCTTTTACTGCAAATAAGAATTTTGCATTTAAAATGATTTAAAATGAGATACTAAGAATGAATGAGGAGAAATATATTTCAGGTTTTTTCCTGGGTTAAAAAAGTAAGTGGCGGTGCTATTTCTCTATTTGAATGGGTGGTTTGTTTTTGTTTTTTCTTGTCCTTTGAGGATTACGTTACACCACCACTAATGACACTTGCGTAAAGTTTTATGCTTCACAGAGCACTGTCACTTATGTCATTGTACATATGAGTCTTTCCGTCTTTTGTGTTCCCATAGACCTCTGCACAGAGCCCTTCACTGTGTTATGTGTTATTTACTCCCCAACTATAGTCTCCAGAACAGTGTTCCCAGTGAGCTGATTTGTGGGTCCTGTGGAGTTAGTATTGCCATGTTGAGTGGTAGGGAGCTCAGAGCTGCCTCCCAGAACTATATGAACTTTGAATCTGTTGGAGTTAAGAAAAAAGTTAAAATCAATTTGCTTAGAAATACAAATGAAGCTTCTGTTTCAAGCATAATGTAGCAGGAAAAAAAGCTTGGACTTGGAGTCAGAAGACCTGAATCTGAATTCCTTCCGCTATTTTACTAGACATTGATTCATGCTTAAAGCATCCTTGTACTTCTCCTCTATAGTATTTATTGCAATTGTAATCAAATAAGTATTTGTTTAATGATTATGTTTTCCACTAGTATATAAATTTAATCAGGAAAGAGACTACAGTACTCTTCACAATTGCATTCTCTGCACCTAGTGCAGCAACTGATACATTTTAGGTGCTTAATAAATATTTGTTGGATGAATAAATGAATGAAAACCCAGTAAACTGGGACAAGGGGAATTAAAATTGGCTTGACTGGATCTGAGGAGTTGGAAACTTTTAAACTGAGGATGCTGTATTTAAAATTGAGACTTGAAGGGTGAAGGGGGGTTGGCAAGGCAAATAATGAGGAAACTGTTCTGAGGGAAAAAACATCTGGGAAGGTAAAGAGCCTGGTTAATTTGAAGAAACACATCCCTGTGTGATTGGAAGGTAGAAGGGGTGGAGGAGTGCTGTGAAGTGAGCCTGGAGTACGCAGAGGCGGATCATGCAGAGGCCTATGGGCTTTGCTAAGGCTTTTGCACTTGATTCTAATAGAAATGGGATGCTCTCAGAGTTTTGGTAGAGGAGAGCCATGATTGGGTGTCCCTTTTGAAATGGCTGTCCTAGCAGTTGTCTAGTGGGGACTGGATTGGAGGAGGGGGAATGTGGGTCCTGGGAAACCATTAGAAGTCTCTCACAGAAGCCCACGTGGGAGATGATGGTGGCTGGGGCAAAGATAGTGGCAGTGGGGATGGAAGGAGGTGGAATAGTATAATGTTTGCTAGATAAGATGATCAGGTCTTGATGATTAACTGGATGTGAGATGAAGGAGAGGGAGGTAACAAAGTATGTCTAATACGTTTCTGATGAGGCACCCGAGTGGATGGGGTGCCGTTTCCTGAGAGGGGAGGAACACTGGAGGAGCCTGAAGTAACAGGTTTTAGAGTGAAAGGGGGAATGTTATTTTAGACACGTTTCTGACATGCGTTTCAAGTGCCTGTGAGACATCCAAGTAGAGGATGACTATGGGCAGTTAGGTACATGGATTCGAGCTTCAGGAATGCATATTGTGTTCTATGACTGTGAGAACAGAAAGAACCACCTTATTCTTTTTTTCATGACTGCATGTTTAAGTACTAAGATACCAATTATGTGGTGTAATTATCTTAAGGAAAATATACATAATATGGAGAGAAAGAAAGAAATGTTTTTTTGCCCAGAACGTTTTTTTAATTGAAGTATAGTTGATTTACAATTTTGTATTAGTTTTAGGTGTTATCACAGGTGTGATCACAGCAAAGTGATTGTTATACATATATTTCTTTTCCAGATTATTTTTCGTAACAGGTTATCACAAAATGTTGAATACAGTTCCACCCTGAATGTGCCCCCTGCACCGCCCCGCCAAATTGTCTAATCTCATAAGGTCAGCACAGTGGGGCCTACTTGGTTGAGAGAGAAGAGTAGTTTAAAATGTGAGTTTCCTTTAAGAGAAAGGGGAAATGAGGTCCCCCTAGCAGGTGGTTTTGGTCTTAGATTAGAGGAGGTCCACCCGATTTATTATTTTAACAGAAGGGATGGAGGAGAACGTACAGAGGGATGGAGGGGAAGATACAGAAAGCTGTGTAGACTGAATGGTGTGAAGTTGAGGACGTATCCATCTGGTGGATTCTATTTTCTTTGATAAGTAGGAGGCTAGGTCATCTACTGAGATGGCAGAAGGGAGAAGGAAGGGATGCTATTTGAAGGGGATGAATAAGATTGGAAGTCACCATTGTCTTTTGACCAGACAAACATGTGATTTATTGGCAGTTGAAGACTTTGTTGAGGTCCTTTCTGCCCTGTTATATGTAGGTGTTTTGGCATTCTTCAGCAACTTGGGGACATGTTTGGAGAAGGTGGGTAATTGAGCTTATCAAGGGGTTTTGAAGTTTTACCAGATAGAGAGGATGAAAGGCAAAGGAAGTATAGGCTATTGAAATACTGGGTCATGGAATCCAAGTTGAGTGGAGAAGCAGAAGACAGGAAAGGAGCAATGGAGTGAGAGAGTGGCACTCAAACTTTAGTGTGCATCAGAATCATTTGGAGGATTTGTTAAGACATAAGTTGCATTCATTTGTAAAACAGGAGGATAAGTTCTGATGCCTTTTTCATTTGAGTATTGTAGAGTATAAGGAGGGAGCATGTGAATATTCTCTTTAATTTGAAAAGAGCTATTAACATGCTTTTTTTTTTTTTAATGCAGTAAGGCATTCAGATTTAAGGTGGCTCAATAAATCAGCAAGTAATTCTTGGTATAAGAATACTTTCATTTCCTAGGTACCTAATTACACATAGGTTACACACTTTGTGTATTCCAGCCTTTTGCTCTGACTTACAGGCAAAGTGCTCATTATTTGTCTCTAGTGGATCGAGCGTTTTCTGCGATCCCTAATGAAAGATTTAACCTCTCTGTGCCTTTTTAAAATGAGGCAATCAATGTTTGCATTGTTTTGCTTCCCCATGAGGAAAGTATGAGATTTCATTATTTTTTTAAATAAAAACTTATACTTTTGACATTTTTTCACATATAATAAAAGTCTTCATTTTAGTTATAGAATCTGGTGATTTATTATAATGGTGATGATGGCTAACATTTATTGAGCATTAATTGTGTGCCAGTCACTGTCCCAGTTACACAGTAAATAGGACAATCCAAGGAAGAGCCTACTTAGTGTTTTTATATATTTCACTTAATCCTTTCAGTAGGCTTAGGAAGGTATACACTACATTCCCCCTATTTTACAAATAAGTTAAGTAAGGCTTAGGTAAGCAATAGGCCCAAGTCATGCAGCATCTGTATGATGGCTAGGGTTCAAAGCCAAGGTTATCCAATTCCATATGCCTGTTCATAATCACTAGACTAGAATTGCAGGAGTCAACACAGTAGCGTCTTCTATTAGTCATTGAGTCAGCTGGCTTATTAATTTTGCAATCACATGCAGACTTAAGTGCTGGGAGCTCGTGTGTCATTCTTTTGAGTTCTATATCAGATGGGATTGTCAGGGTTTATGAATATGCAGATGAGACTGGAGGCACTTGAAGTTAAGAAATGTTCACGGCCCCATCTTTATCATTTATTCAACAAAAACTTATTGAAAACTTAGGGTTTGTAAGGACATTGTGCTAAGTATGTTCTAAGGAAGACAGTCTGAATTCTTACTGGTTTAGCATAACTTAGGGATTTTAACATTGGGGCTCAAAAGATAAGCAGAGAGAAATTGTGGGAAGAAGATTAGATGGAGGCTTGAGAGATCTAGGTTCTAGTCTGGTACCAGAGTGCTATAGATGGGTTGGGGGTTTTATCGGAAATGGTACAGTACTTCCTGTGAAGTGGCTAGAACTTGTTGAATGAAAGCCATGGTTTGGAACTAATTTTGTTTTACAGTTCTGTGATATTTTCTGTTATGAAATTCTTCTCTTTTGTTTATTCATACATCCATTGGGCCCATTGGACAGTGTATATGTTTGTTCCACACCTCTGCCTAGGTGGCTGATCAATTTGGAAACATGCTTGTGTGCAGAGGACTGGAGGGCAGATATAAGCCAGAGGTAGAATCAGTACCCTGGAGAGCTCCAAGTGGGCATGTGATCTGAAAACAAACCAGTCCTTAGGCTGTCAATGATTGTAATTCTCTGCAAGAACCTTAGAATGTTAACAGATCCTGAAGTTACACCCTTCATTTAATATAGATTCCTTGAAAATGATGGCTCCAGTTTGAACTTATTTCATAGGTTTGTAGACTTGGAAAGATCTTTGGGATCATCTCACGTCTTAATTTTAAATATAAAGAAAACAGAGACCCAGAATGAGAATAGCAAAAGGATAAATGGTCTGGACAAGAACCCAATCTTTTGACTCACAGGCCAGTGCTTCATGTATGGTGATGGATCCACCTGTCTTTAAGTGTCCTTTTAATAAAAGCACTTCTGATTATAAGAATAAAGTGAAGTGAAGTGAAGTCGCTCAGTCGTGTCCGACTCTTTGCGACCCCATGGACTGTAGCCTACCAGGCTCCTCTGTCCATAGGATTTTCCAGGCAATAGTACTGGAGTGGGTTGCCATTTCCTTCTCCAGGGGATCTTCCTGACACAGGGATCGAACCCAGGTCTCCCGCATTGTAGACAGATGCTTTACCGTCTGAGCCACGAGGGAAGTCCTTGTAAATAAGTCCTTCTTATTTATAAGAATAAAAGAAGTAGTAAATCTTACACAGTATTTGTAGCAAGAACTTATAGTTTTCTTCTTGAACCAGGGTTTAAGATGACCTCATAGGACTATGGCAAAGGGATATATAGTATCAGTTTCTTTAGACACTCTTGGTGTCTTTCAGTGGAGAATATTCTTTTTTATTACTGGAACATAAACAGAGGGTATTGTGCTGAGCGGTGAATTGCTGCATTGTTCTGTATCTCTGGAAGAGGCACTGCTGCTGCTGCTGCTAAGTCACTTCAGTCATATCCGACTCTGCGGCCCCGTAGATGGCAGCCCACCAGGTTCCCATCCCTGGGATTCTCCAGGCAAGAACACTGGAGTGTGTTGCCATTTCCTTTTCTGCTGGAAGAGGCACAAGCTCTGATAATTTCTTCTGCCAAGCTGCTACTGGTCTTCTAGTGTAGGGTGGTTGTGGTCTGTTCTTCACGTTGCTGCTGCCCTAGTAAGTCTTCTTAGTACAAATAGACACCCAAATGTCAGAGCTAAATGATCTTACCTAAGGTCTACCTCCTTAATTTTACGGAGTACTTTTAGTTCTGAGCTGTTCTTCAACTTTAAGTGTATCTCAGGGGCTCTGAATTTGAACACTCAGGCTTGTTCTTACATTGACCTACTTGGAAATGGCTTACCAGAGATCTTTTCTGAACTAGAGGAATATACCTTAAATAGGTCAGTTGCAGAGAACCTCTTTTGAAGCACACTCTGAAACAGCATCTGGCCTGAGGTGATAGGGTAGCATGTCTTCAGGCAAAAACTTTCTCAGATACTCATTTGACTTCGCGAAAGAAGCTTTTTAGTCCACTCTATATTTTCTTATGAAGTTCACTCTGTATTTCGCATAGGGGTTACTGCCTCTGGGCTGGCTTTCTGCTGGTTTCCTCTTCCATTCTGTTTCTTTATGTTGTACTTTTTAATGATGATGATTCTTTGCCTTTGACAGGTGTTTCAGTTTTAAAATTGTTGACACATCTTTATTTAATCCTCCCACCAATTATATGAGATATATATTATACACATTTTAGTATATAGATTTAGCGAACATTTATGAATGTTAGCCACATGCTCTCATATATACCATTTTTTAAAGTGTCAAGTTTTATCCACATTTTAGGAAAGAGAAACTAGAAGCTCAAAGAAATTAAGTAACTTCGATTCCATTCTTTTTCTTTCTTTCTTTTTTATACCTATCACCTGATTAGAATTGTTCTTAGCACTTAGGAGAAGTAAAAGACACGTTTGCTGTTCTCTGGAACTCATGCAGTGTCTGAGGGAGTCAAGATTTGTAACGATAGTGTAGACTTTAATCAAGGTTAAGAGTTAATTGTTGGTTATACTTCCAAGAAAAAAAATAAGTTGATCTGTTAGAAGAGAGCAAGAAAAATCAGAGTGGACCAAAGAAACAAATACAATTTACTGATGAGAAGACAGAACCTAAATTGAGGGATCTGGAGCCATTATAGGTTCCTGATCTGTGGATAAGATGAGAAAGAGTGAGGTTAGGAATGTTAAACTAACTAGAGGGGTTAGTGGGAAAAGAGATTAGAGGCTGAAACACAAACTAGGAAATTGTTTTAATCTAGATTACCCACAGGGGCCAGGCCTGGCCATGTCTTTGAAGTTATAAGAGAAAAGAGAATTTTTTTTTTTAATACAAAGGATCATAGCATTTTTAAAATTCTTAGCTTTACCCCTGTAGTTTAGCCTTCAAAGAAGTGGTAATTTAGTGACTTTGAACTCTTCTTGTCCCTCTTCTCTTCCTTTGACCCCTTTGAACTTGCTAATACTCTCTTCTCCCTTCTCCTGTGTGGAGATCTCCCTCCCAGAACCCTCTGTTCTGTTTCAATCTGTATTATTTGTTATCTAGGCCTATTGCATCCTGGGGTTTTGTTTTTTCTTTCAGTACTCTTCCTGGGGATTAGATGCTATTTTATAAATTCAGCTTTTTTTCTTTACTTTTATATTCTCATTCTTCAGGAGCACATACTCCAGGAGGTTTTAAGAAAGAGGCCTAAGAGATGAGTCTTCTGAGAATTGCATGTTCAAAACGATGGTTTTTGTACTCATACATTTGGCTTACAGCTTTGTTGAATACAGAATTCTAGATTGAAAATAGTAATTTTCTCCCATATATAGAAAATTATTGTTTCTTTCTTAACAGCATCTCATTTTACTTTGAGAAGTTTAATACTGATAGGTTAAGAAGGCACAATTGAAAATCGAAAAGCTCAATGCTTGAACTTTTGGTGATACAGATTTCTGTATCAAACAATTTAAGGATATACATAGAACATTTATAAAAATTAATATGAATGAGTCATAGAGAACACATAAAGTTTCAGAAATAGAAATTATAAAGAATGATCTTTGACTACAACTTAACAAAATCAGAAGTTAATACAAAAAACATAAATGTTTAAATTCTTTATGTATGTTGAGAATTTAAAAGCATATAGCTAACCTACTGTGTGTAGCACAGGGTAAATCTGTTCAGTATTCTGTGATAACCTAAATGTGAAAAGAATTTGAAAAAGAATAGATACATGTGTATGTATAACTGAATCACTTAGCTGTACACCTGAAACTAACACAATATTGTGGGGTTTTTTTTGACACTTAAAAAAATTATCTATTAAATTCACATTTTAAGTGCTTCACATTTCTATGAGTGCAGACTGTAACTTTTTTTTCAGTTCATATGCAGAACATATTTACCCATTACCCATGTGACACCATTGAATATATTATTGATTTAGAAACAAAGATTTCAGTAGAATTTTAGTTCTGAACACTATGGGGAAAATACATTTTCTTTGGAATTATCCATTATTAACACATTATTAATCAACTGTATTGTAATATAAAGTAAAAAAAATTGTGAAAGGCATATTGCCAAATAAGTAACACAAATTTAAGATGCCTAAAACTGAATGAAAATGAAAACATTACATAGCAATATTTGAGGGATAAAGCAATATTTGAGGGATAGAGTTTTGAAGAAAACTTGTATTTTAAATACATAAATTAGGTAAAAAATCTTTAAAATGAATGAACTGGGTTTTATGAAGTTAGGAAATGAAGAGAATAAGCTGAAAGGAAAAAAGAAGCCCATAAAAAATAATGGATTTCCATACACACAGAAAAGACCTGTTGAGATTTTGTGATTGTAATGACTCTGTGGACCAGTTTTGGAAGAAAAGACATCTTTACAATTATGAGTCTTCTAGTTCATAAACTAGATGCATCCCACCATTTATGTGTTGCTTCTGTAACTTCTCTAAATTTCATTTTGTGGTTTTTCAGTGTGGAGACTTTTGCATATTTCATTACCTTTATCCCTGGGTGTTTGGTGGGTTTTTTATGCTATTATAAATGGCATTATTCTTTGAAATTCACTTTTTATTTGCTGACTGCTGGCACATAGAAACAAGTAAATTTTTGCAAAAAAAAAAAAAAGACAAAACTAGAATATTATCATTTTGCAATGCCTAGTGAATTAATGTATCTAGGTATTGACCAACAACAGCTGTTGAGTTCAGATCAGTTGCTCAGTCGTGTCTGACTCTTTGTGACCCCATGGACTGCAGCACTCCAGGCTTCCCTGTCCATCACCAACTCCCAGAGTTTACTCAAACTCATGTCCTTCGAGTCAGTGATGCCACCCAACCATCTCATGCTCTGTCGTCCCTTTCTCTTCCCGCCTTCAATCTTTCCCAGCATCAGGGTCTTTCCCAATGAGTCGGCTCTTTGCGTCAGGTGGTCAAAGTATTGGAGCTTCTATACATTTTATACATGTTTTCTCTGATCTGAACTAATGAGCAAGAGGATTAGTGAAGAAAAGAAGGGAGCTGTATGAGAAAAAGTTTTTTGTTTTTTTTTTTATTACTACTCTATGCTGGTCTCTGTGCTAGGGCATTTCACAGATAGTATCTTAATATTCAAAACCCACTATCCCCGTTTTACTGAGTCTTACAGAGGTTAAATAACTTGATCATTATAGTGAGTTAGCAGAGTAAAAGTTAAAGCCCAAACTTGACCTGGTTCCAAAGTACAGATTACTTCTGCTATTCCCATTGATTTGATATTGGCAAGCAGAAATGTGGGGGGTACACTGATTTCTCTCTAAACTCATTCTCTATTGTATTGGTCCTTCAATTAGTATTTCATGTATATGAAAATTTTTCTGGAAATATGTATGCTAAAATCTCTTTCCCCAACTGATCAATACAGAAAGACTCATTATATTATTCATTCTAACAGAAAAAAATGATAGTTCTAAGAAGATATCATAAGATAAGAAAATACAGTATTACCTTTAAATATCATTTTTTTAGGGGAGTTATTTTTCTAGTGAAACATGGAAAAAAGATAGGAATGAGTTACAAATATAGTCTAGTTTCTGAACAGTGCCAGAACAGTCTTATACATATAGAAATATATATATTGTGAGAGATATTGTTTTTAATATTTTGTGTTGATTTTAGCCCTCAACACTATATAAACTTGGATTAGACTTGCCAATAGATTGACAAAAATTAAAACTGTTACTTTTCTGACTCCAGCTTGATTTTCTAAAGTTTATTTTGTATTTAATTTTGACCTAGATTTATTTCTCTTAGCATTTTATCTGTTGATAACTTTATTTGTACTCTTGAAAGTGAAAGTGAAGTCGCTCAGTAGTGTCCAATTCTTTGGGACACCATGGACTGTAGCCTACCAGGCTCTGAGGAGCCTCTCAGTCCATGGAATTTTCCAGGCAAGAGTACTGGAGTGGGTTGCCATTTCCTTCTCCAGGGGATCTCCCCAACCCAGGGATTGAACCTGGGTCTCCCGCACTGCAGGCAGACGCTTTACCATCTGAGCCACCAGGGAAGTTTACAGGAAACTGATCTCTTCTACTCTCTGTTGTCCTACTTTTCCTTTCCCATGTTGCCACTGTTGTTTAGTTGCTCAGTCATGTCCAATTCTTTGTGACCCCATGGAATGTAGCCTGCCAGGCTCCTCTGTCAATGGAATTTCCCAGGCAAGAATACTGGAGTGGGTTGCCATTTCCTCCTCCAGGGGGTTTTCCCAATAGAGGGCTCAAACCTGCATATGCTGCATCGGCAGGCAGAATCTTTACCCCTGAGCCACCGGAGACGCCCTTTCTATTCCCTTATCATGCCTTTATTGTTACTATAAGACAGTCAGGGGAGATTTTGTGAAATGCTTAAAACAAGCATATAAATTGAGCTGGGTTTAATTTTAAAAGAATGTTAAAACTAAAAATAATTATATAAATATACCTGAAATATATTGATGGTTTTAATCATTTTAGAACATGGTTTCTCAAAGTGTGATACTCTGCCTGCCTGAGTCAAAAGCCCCAGGATGCTCATGACTGTAAAAGCATACTCCATAGGTCCCTCTCCAATACTTCTGAATCAGGATCTCTGCATTTCTAAATGAGTGCATGCGTTTAGAATTTGATTTTCATCCTTTTCTCAAATTCTGTATTTCTTACTTATAATGTCTTTAATGATTTATAGATATCAATAGACCATCTGCAGGTTGACTGTGTAGATTTGTGATGTAAGTGGAAGATGTTGAGAGCATAAATATATTTTCTTTCCAACAAATTAATGATCTCTTTAATGATAATATACGATTTCTGAATGATTCCCAGCTGCATTATCAAAGGCATTAAATTAAAATGTTATTAGGCTTTGTGTATAGACTAAAAAAGGAATCAAGACTCAGAATTTCTTTTTTCAGAATGAGTGTCAGTTATTGCAGTCATTATTAACCTTTGTGTGTCTGTGTGGCTTGAGATAACAGTAATTTACTTCTTTTCCTGACAAGCAGTTGTTCCCTTTCTGTTTAAATATGTCAGAGGCAGGAAGCTCTTTCCTGAAGCAAACTGTTCCTTGCAGCGAAGGACAATTTGCCTCTATTATTTCCACTTATTCTAGGATCAGTTCTTCTGATAATGATTAAGCTCTAGCCTGTCCAAGTAGACCCAGTGAATGAGTCAAGATAAAAGTATTGGGGAAGGGTATATGAAGGCAGTGCTGAAATAGGAAGAGCGGCCTGGGCAGAGAAAAGCCCAGAAAGGAACATGGGCACTGGAGATCTATTTGATCATTTCACTTTCCCTGACATAGTTAAAAGATTCTGTTGGAGTGTCATAAGGTGCTGAGAATGGCTTCCAAAAGGAGCTGCTGCTGCTGCTGCTGCTGCTAAGTCGCTTCAGTCGTGTCCGACTCTGTGCAACCCTATAGACAGCAGCCCACCAGACTCCCCCATCACTGGGATTCTCTAGGCAAGAACACTGGAGTGGGTTGCCATTTCCTTCTCCAATGTATGAAAGTGAAAAGTGAAAGTGAAGTCTCTCAGTCGTGTCCGACTCTTAGCGACCCCATGGACTGAAGCACTTACCTTTATTATCTCCCACCCCACCCCATACCCTGAGAGCCCCTTCTCATTTCAGTTCCATGCTGGTTCCAACTACTTTCTCATCATATAAAACAATTCTCTAATGGTAGCACTTGAGCCCTAAGTCACCATCAGTTTGGGTGAGAAGGCATATTTAAATCTCTCGCTCTGGTTACATGCATCTCAAGTATTATGTTGCCAGGTGGTTTCTTAAGAGGGCAATTGATTAAACCATATGGATGAAAATGAAAGCAGCAGGTGTCAGTTCCCACATACAAAGAGCTTAGAAGTCATTACACCCATCCTTACACAAGAAACAACTGAGCAAAATGAAAACTGGTAACTTTTCTTGGACAGTAGGAAATCAATAATAAGTAAGTTTTCTTATCAGAGAGCTGAGATTGCTGCCCCAAAGTATGGAGAGACTTTTCCAGAAAAACAGTTGGGATCTGCTTACTTAGGGCAGAAGCTTCCACAGTCATGAACTGGTAGGAACACCTAGATGGTAATTTAGATGAATTGCTGCAGGCTGAGTGCAGGCTAGCTGGAGAGTGAGACACTCCTGGGGCCACAATCTTAGAGATGTGCCACATTTTCATAGGTTTTACACCCAAGAACCTTATCAGGGTCTCACTGTGAAGAGCCAAGAAAGACCCCATCTTGATTCTGGCAAGAAGAGGAGAGTAACTATTATGAAATGTACCTGGAGCCTTCTCTGTAACAAAGGTCTTCTTTCCAGGGGAAAAGACTGGGCCAGAGCCCTGTCCCACCTGTGGAAAGGACATTTCTCTGACTGCAGCCCCTCATGTCTAATTGTCTCACCTAAGTGAGGAGAGGAGAAAGAAGTTGAGAAACACTGGTGAAGGTCATAGTCCAGGGACAGAATCGCACTAAAAGACTGAGATATACTCATAAGACTATAGAACTCTTATCACTTGATTAATAGGACTCTGATATAATAACTGGATTACAGCCAACAGTCTAGTATTAGATAGTTGGTGACGTTTGCACAACCTTCTGAATACACTGCTGCTGCTGCTGCTAAGTTGCTTCAGTCGTGTCCGACTCTGTGTGACCCCATAGATGGCAGCCTACCAGTCTCCCCCATCCCTGGGATTCTCCAGGCAAGAACAATACACTAGAACTTTCTAAATCGTACACCTTGAATCATATCTCAGTAAGCTAAGGAAAAAAAATAAAGATATCTGAATAATGTTTGTACTTTAGTTAATAATAAAGAATAAAATGATGTATTAATTTTGATAAGTGTGTCATATGAATGTAAGATGTTAATAGACAAAGCTAGGCTTGGGGGTTTTGAGAACTCTCGATCTAAAATTGTCCTAAAAAATAGAGTTGGTTTTAAAACAGGAAAGCAGCTGTTTTAACATCAGAAGTGAAAACAAAATCTCACTTATGAAAGCAGGAATAGTTGGATTCAGTTGTTTTTGAAAAAATAAAAAGATTTAGAGGGAGAGAAAAACCTAATCACACTGCAAAGGATGGATTGAGGATGTTCACCAAAACTCTTGGGGCCATTCGTAGAAAATCCATCTGATTCTTGTGCAAACTGGATATCTTATTGGCATAACTACTGAGTTTTTCAGCCCAAATATTTCCCTCTCTCCCCCCAACATTTCTATACTTATTTCAGAATGTTTATAGCATGTTGGATATGGAAATAAATATGCTGGAGCCCTGATATCACAGGGTGATGTGGTAGTGACGTTTGGAAGGTAAAGCACTACATTCTGTTTCCAGAATCTCTTCACCAGTTTTGTGAAATTTGTCTCTAGGGGAGAAAGGACAGATGCAAATTGTAGCAAGGGAAAGGAAAAGAACAGATCCATGTCAAAATGTACTTCAAGTTGTGTTCAGTAATAAAAAGGGAATGTTGTTCCTTTATTGTTTCAACTGTCTGATCTTCCCTTGTGAAATTCTTTCCATCCTTCAAGACCATGTCTTCTATGAAACCTCTGTTTCTCTCTAGTCCATATTATGTCTCTGTTGAATTGCTCTAACTACAATTGATGTCACTACTTTGGCCCTTAAGTACTTATATATAGTCTGATTATTTGGGACATTGCATATCATGTATGACATGTTTCCTTTTTGTGAGAATCTGTGGGAGCAAGTTCATTTTAGTTCTGATTGTGAGATATAGTTGGGCTTCAGAGGTGGCACTAGTGGTAAAGAACCTGCTTGCCAACACAGGACACACAGGAGATGAGGGTTCGATCCTTGGGTTGGGAAGATCCCCTGGAGAAGGGCATGGCAACCCACTCCAGTATTCTTGCCTGGAAAATCCCATGGACAGAGGAGCCTGGCAGACTATAGTCCATAACGTTGCAAAGAGTAGGACACGACTGAAGTGACTTAGCATGCACGTGAGATGTAGCTAGGTTGTATGTGTGTGTGCTTAGTCACTCAGTTGTGTCTGACTCATTGTAACCCTGTGAACTGTAGCCTGTCAGACTCCTCTGTCCATGGAATTCTCCACGTAAGAATACTGAAGTGGATAGCCATTCCCTTCTCCAGGGGAATCTTCAAACTCAGAGATTTTCTTTGCCTTAACACCATCAATAATTTATTTTGCATTCTTCTCTATTGTATGTATGTTAGGAAGCACTCATAAATCCTTTGTAAAAGGGTTTAAACATTAAAATTACCTGTGGGTGTGTGGTTATTATAGCTGGTATGGTGAGAACAGTAATCAGCAAGTCAGTAGACTTGAGTTCTCAGTGATCTGGGACATTAACTAGTTATTTGCATTTCCTAGCTTCCATTTTGCTACTTGCAATATGAAAGAATACTATCTTATACAATTTTTAAGCACATTTTGTGATATAAAATTCGTGGGACTCCCCTGGTAGTCCAGTGGTTAAGAATCTGCCTTCCAGTGCAGGGGACATGGGTTTCATCCCTGGTTGAGGAGCTAAGATCCCACATGCTGCAGGGTAACTAAGCCTGCCCACCACAATTTAGAGAGTCCGTGTGCTACAGTGAAGATCCTGTGTGCTGCAACTAAGATCCGACCCACAGCCAAGTAAATAAACAAATAAATAAACATTAAAAATAAATATGTGTGTCAGTCTCATCCCACTATGTGAAAGTCACAGAGAGTATTACATAAGGCAGAGTACCTGTTAGGATATTAATAAAAACTTTTTTAATTAAACATTTTTCCAGGCACTGTTCCTGTGTATGGAGTCATGGTTATATTTTCAAGTTGATACCCCACTAATTTTTACTAACAGATGAGGAGGTCCATTTATTTCACAGAATACTGAAGAGTGCAGACTTTTCTGTGCTGCAGGCATTATGAACTGTTTGCACATATCCTGGGGCTTTCTGCAGGGCAGGTAAGTGGCTGCACTTGTCCCAATATCATTGATGTTCCATTTGGCCCATTTATCAAAACTGAGATACTGTAACCTCTGTAGTAGACATTAATGTCAGGCTTTCTGGGAAGAGATAGCAAGTCTCTTCTATCTCTCTAAGATACAAAGGTCTTATCGTTGATGAAAGGCAGATAGGAGGACATGTAAGAGAGCTAGACTTAGAGTTCTAAGTTCTGGTTCTGGCTCTGCCTTTGATTTTTATTTTTGAAACAATAAAGTTGGTTTTTAAAAATAATACCAACATTATTGGTCCCAAATAATTTTACACAGTTTTTTTTTCCTTTTTTACTTTCTTTTAAACTTTGGAAAATCACTATACCTCTCAGGTCTTTAGACTCTTCATCTTCACACTGAGGAGTTGGACAAGATGATTCTTGCAGTCCTTTCCCAGAGCAAACATTCCAGAACTTGTATGGCTTAAGTGCTTGAAGATGATAGGCTTTGCCTGAAACCCCTGATGGGTGATAAAAGTTCACAGTCACACTCATAGCTTGAGCCTAGAGCACTGAGGGAATCCAGATTTTCTCCTTGATAATTTGTACAATCACCTCTAGTGCTTGAGGCACTGTTACCTCCCGGATAGATCCACTTCAGATATTTTGCAACTGTACACGGTAAAGTTTATATGGAATCACACAGGTGCAGCCTAAGTTCTGTTTTTCATGTCTGAAAATACTACCCTAGTACTTAATTGATAGTTACCTGGCTTTGGAGTTCTAGATTGGAAGTCTTTTCCCCTTAGAACGTTGAAGGCATTATCTTCTAGATTCCAGTATTGTTCCTGAGAAGTTCAAAGCTACTTTGATTGCTCATGTTTATTCCTGGTTTTTTCTATATGATCTGTTCCCGTGGCTCTTCCTTAAAAGCTTTAAGTGTTTTCTCTTTGGCTTGCTCTTCTGAAATTTATAATATTGAACCTTCATGAAAATCTATTTTCCTTCTTTGTGCTGGGCTCTCGGGAGCACTTTCAGTTGGGAAAACAAGTCCTTTGATCTTGCATGCATTCTCTTGAATTATTTCTTTGTTCATTTCCAACCAGTATTTTTCTCATCTCTCTTTCTGGAGCTACGGTTATTTGGATGTTGAACCTTCTGAACCAATTGGCTAATTGTCTTAATTTTCTTCTCTTCTGTTTTCTGTCTTCGAGTTTTTAAAAAATGTATCTTTCAGAAGGTCTCCTCAACTTTTCTTCCAACCTTCCTACCTTTTTTTCAGCAATATTTTATTTTTCTCTTAAAAAAACTTCCCATTTAAATTGTACATTTCAGTGGTTCCTAGTGTTTCCACAGAGCTGTGCAGCCAACACTATTCGATCTTAGAATATATTCTTTCTCATCACCCCTAAAAGAAACTCTGTACCCATTAGCATCCATCCCATCTCCCCTCACCTTCTCAGCTGAAGGCAGTCACTGATGTAGTAACTAAGGCTGGAGTCACATAACTAGGTAGTCACAGAGCCAGGACTGAAATACAGGTCTGATGCTCCCAAGTTCACGCTGTTCTCATTATGCTGTAGTGCCTTCAAGGTGAGAAAAAGCAGGCTCGTAGGGAGCTAATGAAGTAATCCCCGGGTGAGGTAAAAAGTGCCTGTGACGCCACAGCTCTTGAATTTTCTTGATGGTGATTTCAGATAGTCTCCTTGTCCCATGAGCCATGAAAATGTTTGGCAAAATCCAGTGTTTGGGCATGCAAAGTATATTTCTCAGGTTGATTTTTGAACTTAGAAGTAATCTTTTTTTTTTTTATTCAGACCATGTGTACCAATATCTTTTTATTATGATAACATGATCACCATGAGAAGTAAGGCTACAGGAAAAAATGATTTCCAGGGAATAATGCTAAGAGTCATTACTAGGTGCCAGACACTATACCAAGTATTTTACCGGTATTGATTAGTCCTCACAAGAATCCTATTGGAGAGGTATTATTTCCCACTAAGACTAAGAAAGGTTTAATAACTTGTCTAAATATCACATGGCTCCTTAGTAGTAGAGCTGCACTTGGAGCCTTCACCTCTGTCATTACAAGGTCCTTGAGCATCCCCTGACACTGCTCTGGAAACAAAATGGCTTCACCCTTATAGCCCGGGGAGAGATGAGTTCAGTCCAGGAATATTCGTGTAGGAATACCCTTCAAACATGGCTACAGATTTCAAACAAAATCAGCTTAAAGTGTTTTAGGGTTTTCTACCATCTTAATTGTGGTGGAATAAAAATGTTCAACTATAAGAATATGAAGGTTGATAGTTTAGAGGAAAGATAATTAAATTTTTGAATAATGTAAAGAAAGTAAATAGCATCATCTGTTAGTGTATTTTTCCTGATGAGAGGATTTATCACACCTGGATTTTAGAGCATTTTTAGCCAGTAAACAACAAAGTTTAGTCAAAGGTTAATTTCCACTGTTAGCTTGGTAGTACTTGGCATATAAATGCTTAATGAATGCTCATGGAATAATCAAGTGAAAAGCTGCCTTTTATTTAAGCACACACAATTGTCTTTTTTAATGCAGTGCTGTACGTATGTCCATAATATCAAATCACAAAAAGAACTTCTTGAAAGGAAAATGGAATAAGTAATGTTACCTTCTGTTGGTTTCTGAAAGAATGGGCCATTGTTCCAGATATTTTGCATTTCTACAATAAAAATACAGCTGAAAGATGATTTGCTTTTTTAGCATTCCTCATTTTAGTGCATGATTTTAAGCGTGACCTTACTAGCATGGGGATGAGTGCAGCTGCTTCTCGGCAGGGAAGCGATGACCAAACCTAGACAGCATGTTGAAAAGCAGAGACATTGCTCTGCCGACAAAGATACATATGGTCAAGGCTATGGTGTTCCCAGTGGTCATGCACGGTTGTGAGAACTGGACTGTAAAGAAGGCAGACACTAAAGAATTGATGCCTTTGGACTGTGGTGCCGGAGAAGACTCCTGAAAGTCCCTTGGACAGCAAGGAGATCAAACCAGTCAATCTTAAGGGAGATCAGCCCTGAATATTCACTGGAAGGACTGATGCTGAAGCTGAAGCTCCAGTATTTTGGTTATCTGATGTGTACAGACAACTCATTGGAAAAATCCACGATGCTGAGAAAGATCGAGGGCAGAAGGAGAACAGGGCATCAGAAGATGAGATGCCTGGATGGCATCACCAATGCAATGAACATTAACTTGGGCAAACTCCGGGAGACGGTGAGGGACAGGGAGGCCTAGCATGCTGCAGTCCATGGGGTCGCAAAGAATCGGACACAATGGGGTGACTGAACAACAACATTTTAGTGCATATTATCAGATTGTTCATTTTAGATGTTTGAACTTCTAGCTTCTTCCCTTAATTTACCTTTTTTTTTTTTTGTTACCAATGCAAATCACAGAAAGAATACTTGAGGAGACAATTTGGTAATGATCAGTCCTTTATAAAGCTTCCCTGCTAAGCTAAGTCACTTCAGTCGTGTCCGACTCTGTGCAACCCCATAGACGGAAGCCCACCAGGCTCCCCTGTCCCTGGGATTCTCCAGGCAAGAACACTGGAGTGGGTTGCCATTTCCTTCTCCAATGCATGAAAGTGAAAAGGGAAAGGGAAGTCGCTTAGTCGTGTCCAACTCTTAGCGACCCCATGGACTGCAGCCTACCAGGCTCCTCCATCCATGGGATTTTCCAGGCAAGAACACTGGAGTGGGGTGCCATTGCCTTCTCCAATAAGGCTTCCCAGGTGGTGCAAATGGTAAACAATCTCCCTGCCAATGCAGGAGATATAAAAGACGTGGGTTTGATCCCTGGGTCAGGAAGATCCCTTGGAGAAAAAAATGTCAACCCTCTCCAGTATTCTTGCCTGGAAAATTCCATGGACAGAGGAGTCTGGTGGGCTAAAGTCCATGGGGTTGCAAAGAGTAGGACATGACATGACTGAGCATACACACAGTCCTTTGTAATAGACCCAGAGAATGTGTTGTGTACATTTCTGAGTTTTTCAGGTTCTGCAGTTGAACTGATGATTTGTAACAGTGCTCAAAAATTAAGAGATCAAGAATCTCAGACTTTTTTCCTCAATAGCCAACTGAGCCATCCTTCTGCCTCCAAATATGCCCCTCTCCCACAGTCTTCTGCTTTATCCTGTGTCGAAGTGCTTGCCCTATTTCTAAATGGATTGATTTGTAATTTACTTTCCACCTATTTATATGCTACTCATTACTTAAGGCCCAACACAAGCAGTATTTCCTCTAGTGAGCTTTCCTATGGCTCATGCTGTTCTCTTTGTTTGCTTCTTTGTTTCTCATTAACTTTAGCATTTGTTCCAAGGTGTAGAACTGAAGGGCCAAGGGGCAGAAACTAAGGAAGGGAGAAAAAGGCTCCATCTATGTGTCAGGAGTCCCTAAGACCACCCTCAGGTTTGGTGATTTGCTAGGAGGGAAGATTATCAGGCCTCAGCATATGGTCATCCTCACAGCTAAGATTTATCATAGCAAAAGGATACAAAGCAATGTCAGCAAAGGGAAAAGATGCACAAGATGAAGCGTGGAGAAAACTGTGTGTAAGCTTCCAGGAGTCCTCCTTGGTGGAGTCACACAGGATATACTTAATTCCTCCAGCACCAGTTGTGACAAGTAGAAATGCTGTCTTCTAAGAAAGCTTGCTAGAGACTCAGTGCCCCAAATTTTCCCTCGGGCTGGTCTTGTAGGCACCTTCTGCTGCTGCTGCTGCTAAGTCGCTTCAGTTGTGTCCGACTTTGTGTGACCCCATAGACAGCAGCCCACAGGCTCCCCCGTCCCTGGGATTCTCCAGGCAAGAACACTGGAGTGGGTTGCCATTTCCTTCTCCAATGCATGAAAGTGAAAAGTGAAAGTGAAGTCGCTCAGTCGTGTCCAACTCTTAGCGACTCCATGGACTGTAGCCCACCAGGCTCCTCCATCCATGGGATTTTCCAGGCAAGAGTACTGGAGTGGAGTGCCATTGCCTTCTCCTGCTTAGCATATACATAATTCTAGGCCCTACAAAGAAAGAATGGGCTTCCCTGGTGGTTCAGTGGTAAAGAATCCACCTGTCAGTGCAGGAGATGCAGGTTCAATCCCTGGGTTGGGAAGAGGAGATATATCCATTGCTGCTCTACAAATCTGGGGACTTTTATAGTCCCATAATATATGTTATTTTGTAGGTTCTTTGTCCCATGTGGTAGTCCCTTATTACACTGGAGAATAGTACTGGATTAGAAATCAGAAGACCTGAATTTTGACTGATTTAATGCTGGGTTATGGGTATTATTTCTGCTATATATTTACTTCTGTCAAAATAATGAAATCTCAAGATTTAGTGGAAACTTAACAGTGGTCTAGCCTCTGTAATTTGCCCGTGACTTGACATCTCTGCTTGCTGATCATTGGAATAGAGGACTTGACCATCAAATAAATGCAGGGCAGCAGCTTATGGGGGACTGGAGAGAGAGATTGTTGAGCCAGAATTTGAGGTGACTTCAGAATAATCTTTTATGTTTCTTGATCAGTACTGAAGAACCATTGGTGCTCTGAGAGTAGCTCTATATTTTCCTTTTCCTTCATTTTCATTACTTTTCTCACCAGGGGCCCTATGTGACTCTCTTTCTCCAGGATCTGTTTGCCATCCTGATGACCTTCTCTCCTTCAGGGTCCCTTTGACTTTGAACTTATCACTTATCCCCTTTGGGCTCCTGTGTCTTCATTAGTAAAATAAAACCAAAGAAATCTTTAACTTCCTTTCCATCTCTAATATGTTATGATGCCATTGTCCAGAAGCTTTGCTGAATGTTGGAGCAAATTATATATCACCATTTCATTGTCATAGAAGCCAAATTGGTTTATTGAACAGGCCCCTGGATAATTAAAACTTATTAATTCAGGCCCCAGATGTACTGGGTATATTAGTATTAGTGGTCTCTGTGGGTTTTTAATCCAAGGAAACTTTAGACATAGGAATGCTCTTGGTTGCTTGCTGTCAACTGAGAGATGCAAGCTAGGAAAATGTGATTGACATCATTAGCCCCTTTTGACAGCATAATGTTATTCTCAGAGCACACCACAGCATGTGAGTTATTTTTGTCTTCTGTGGGTCAGAATCTGGGGCTTGTTCCTATTCCCTGGGAAGGTGGGCAGATGGTTTAATGATGGCTTTGCCCGCCAAGATATTTGATCTTAATAATGGGCTCAAATTTTCCTTTGTTCCATTGGGAACTTAAATTGTTTCAAGGAAACTTAGTAGTAAAATACTTTGATGTGGGGAAAAATAAATACCTCTTGCTGAAATCAGTTTGCTCTCATCATTGATCCTGAGCATGATTTTCTCATTTCCATATCAGTAACTTTATTTTCTGAGTGTCCTGCCCCTCTTTGCTGATATCCTTAATATATATCTTTCCTGTCCTAATAGACCTTTCCAGAAGCCTACTCCCATCCCCTTTCCCCCAAATGCCCTCTCCCCTTTCTCTGAAATTTTATTATAAAAAGACTGCTATGTAATTTAATGCTTAGTTATCTACTGTCTTATATTATTATCTCATTGTTTTATGTTTTTTTCATTTTGTCTCCTTAAAATATTTGCTTCTTGAAACCAAGGAGCAATCTTTGTTCAGCTCTGTAATCCTAATATTGCTGAATTTGTCCCAGAAAAAAAGATGTATAGAAGAAGGAGCAAAAGACTGTAAAGGAACTTAATATTTATTGGACTGATACCCAGTACTAGGTATATGTAACTTATAGTTTATTTAAAATTTTAAAACAATAACCTAAAGATGGGAAGTATTAGGTCCATTTTATTCCTGAGGAGACTTGGCCTCAGAGAGGTGAGTGATAGGGTCAGAGGTAGTGTGGAGTTACAGTATTTAGTTTTGAATCTCTCTTTCTCTGCCATTTACTATCACAATAACTTTCTTAACCTTTCTAAGCTTCAGTTTCAAGATGGGGATAATACCTGCTCTACTGGGTATTCGTGACCCTTAATGAGAAAGATAATGTAGACGAAGAGTCTTTGAATGTTCAACCCATAGATAGTCTGTAAATGAGACATGTGTGAAAGCAGAGTGAACAGGACTTCCTGTTGGATTGAGTGTGGTACACAGGGAGAGAAAAAATGAAACATGACTCCCAAGTGTCTGTCTTGAACTACTGAGAAGATAATGATATAATCTGCAGAGAATTTGACATGCTAGAAGAAAAACAGGTGTGGAAGGGGAATACAGAGGTTAATTTTGAAATCTTGAACAGGCAATTGAATATGCAATTCTAGAGCTCAGAGGGGAGATCTGAGACAAAGATCCAGTGTAAAATCTGGGAGTCACTGGCCTGCATGTGGTAACTGAAGCTGTTAGGTGGAAGGGAGGGAACACCATTAGATGACCTTAATTCTGAAGAACTTCAACATTTAAAGGTAAGTAGAGGGTAACTCAGCAAAGATGACCAAAAAAAAGGCAGCCAGATAGGCTGAAGAATCAGGAAACTATAGTGTCACTGAAGTCAAGGGGAAACAAACATTTCGAGGAATTTGTCTGTACGTGAAGTCATCTCTTTCTCACCTTCCATTTACTCGTCAGCTCAGTACAGTCTGGCTTCTGCACCATCCCTTTCAACTGCACTGAAAAGACGCCTTTAAAAGGACCAGCACTCCTAGCTGGACAAAGACAGTGGGCATTTCTCTGTCCTCATTGAAACTGCTCTGTCAGCAACATTCAGCACAGCTAGCCACTCCCTATTTCTTTCTCTTACCTCAGTGGCTGTTATTTTTTTAGTAGAGTTCCTCGTTATTCTCTCTCTACCTGATCCCTAAATGTTAGGATTCCTAGGGCTCAAAATTGAGCCTGTATCTCTTTTCTCTCTGTTAATTATTTTCTTAGGTTATCTCAACCAGTGCTGTAGATTTTATACTGTCTTGATCTTATAACTTCCAAATTTTTACTTCTGGTAATATCTGTCCTTTGAGTTTCAATTATCTGCACGACATCTCCACTTAATGTCTTATATTCATGACCAAAAACAAGGCCCTTAAATATTTTCCCTTTGAAACCCGTTTCCTCCTCAATACTTTCCCCTAGCTTAATAAATAATATTAATACTGCAATCTAACCATTCAAGCTATAACTTTGGGATGAGCTTTGACTCCTTTCCCCTTATTCTTCATATCTAAGAAAAGTGAAAGTGTTACTCAGTTGTGTCTGACTCTTTGCGACCCCATGGACTGTAGCGCACCAGGCTCCTCTGTCCACACAATTCTCCAGGCAAGAATACTGGAGCAAATTTCCATTTCCTTCTCCAGGGGATCTTCTAACCCAGGGATTAAACTTGCATCTCCTACATTGCAGGCAGATTCTTTACCGTCTGACCTAGCAGGGAAGCCCCTTCACTTTTCACTTTCAGCCTGACACTAAATCAAATATTTTCTGTCTCCAGAATTTCTCATATCATCTCATTTCACTTTGGTTCAGGTTGCCATCAGTTTTTCCTTAGACTTTTGAGGTAGCTTCCTATCTACTTGTCCTGCTTCCTCTTTGTCTTCTTGTAATGCTTTTTCCATATAGCATACAGGAAAGAGAACTCTTAAAAAATATAAATTTGATAGAGCATGTATGGGTTAAAGATGAAATTAATCACTTCCGCATTGAAGGGCAGATTGTTTTTGGCTCCTTCAGAATCCTACAACAGGTCAGAAGGTGGATTGAAAGAGAACCCAGGTGTCCAGAGAGTCAGTTCAGAGCACTAGAAGGACATTCTCACTAATCTGATTCCAGGCGATGTTTTCTCAAAGTTAAATAAAAAGGAATTACATGACTTTTCTGTTTATTCTGTTAACTATAAGACTTTTTTAAATTAGATTTATATGATAAAATTCAGTTGTGACCATAAGCTTCTGCTTTCATCTGAGGACTTAATGCCTTTGATGAGATTGGTTTTTATCACCAGAGAAGGCAGTGGCACCCCACTCCAGTACTCTTGCCTGGAAAATCCCAGGGACAGAGGAGCCTGGTAGGCTGCAGTCCATGGGGTCGCCAAGAGTCGGACACAACTGAGTGACTTCACTTTCAGTTTTCACTTTCATACATTGGAGAAGGAAATGGCAGCCCACTCCAGTGTTCTTGCCTGGAGAATCCCAGGGACGGGGGAGCCTGGTGGGCTGCCGTCTATGGGGTCGCACAGAGTCGGACACGACTGAAGTGACTTAGCAGAGTGGTAACTTCTTTACTGAAAATCAATTCAAAAAACATTTTCTCAGTACCTTCTCTGTATTAGATTTTAAGTGTACAAAGATGAAAAGGTATAATATCTGTCCTGAAAGATTTGCAGTCTAGTAAAGGAGACAGGATGAGATGGTTAGATAGCATCACCAACTCAATGGACATGAATTTGAACAAACAAACACTGGGAAATAGTGGAGGACGGAGGAGCCTGGCATGCTGCAGTCCATGAACTTACAAAGAGTCGGATATGACTTAATGACCTAACAATAAAGAAAACAGGATACATTAAATATTAGCTATAATAAATAGATGCATATAAAGAGGGCTATAGGAAGAGGGGCAGGGATGACTGATTTTGTTCATTGCTAGATGGAGTAAGGAGGACCTAACAGAACAGTTGATATTTGAACTAGATCATAAAGAATGAATCAGAGTTTGCCATAATAGGAAGAGGGTATTTAGGAACAGAACATGACCACATATTTAAGAATACGTCAGAGGATGACGTGGAAATGTCTCATAAAAGTGTACAGTGACTCTAGATTCAAGAGGAAAGAAATTATGCACCAGAAGATAGAGAGTGTGAGGAAACAGAAATAAAGAAAATGAAGAGTGGGTCAAGTTAAGAAGAATTGCCTAAGTCAGGAAGGAAATTAAGAGCTGCCTCGGTGAGAATGATGGAGTAAAGACCTCTGACAGTCCTCTCCATAAAAGCAATGAGAGTACCGGCAAAGATTGTCAGAATCAACTTAGTCAGAACTATGGATGTGAACTACAGGCTTACGGCAATGCAGAGAGCATTTTAAAAATCGCTAAAGAACAAAAAATCTTGTGGTGCTGTAACCTGCCCTATTCAAGTCCTCATGCCTCAGCTCCACTGTAGCCTTGAAAACCAGTAGCCTGCAATCACCGTTAAAACCAGCAGACTGTCAGCCACTGGATGGATAGAATGAGGATGGAGTTCCTTTGAAGCCACATTGCCAGAGAATTGTCATTATTTGACTTGTCTTATGGTTCCCTGGTGGCTCAGAGGCTAAAGCGTCTGCCTGGAATGTGGGAGACCCAGGTTCGATCCCTGGGTCGGGAAGATCCCCTGGAGAAGGAAATGGCAACCCACTCCAGTATTCCTGCCTGGAGAATCCCATGGAGGGAGGAGCCTGGTAGGCTACAGTCCGTGGGGACGCAAAGAGTCGGACATGACTTCACTTTCACTTTCACTTTCATGGTTCCCTGTAAGACATCAGTTGCAAGGCTTGACTGACTGGAAAATTGCCCAGTAAGAAAACCCTTTTTTCTGGGAGTATTTATTGAAAGCAATCAGTAGCAATTGTTTAACATTATGACCGCCTGAGGTGAAACAAAGGGAAACATTAGGGAATGAGATGTCTATAGAGGACTTTAAAAAGCTCCATACTTTTCTGTATGATACATTTCTGGGACTGTATGTGGGCTTCCTTGGTGGCTCGGATGGTAAAGAATCTGCCTGCAATGTGGGAGACCTGAGTTCGATCCCTGGGTTGGGAAGATGTCCGAGAGGAGGGCATGGCAATCCACTCCAGAATTCTTGCCTGGAGGATCCCCATGGACAGAGGAGCCTAGTGGCCTACAGTCCATGGGGTTGCCAAGAGTTGGACACGACTGACCAACTAAGCACAGCACAGAAAGCCATGTACATATGCAGGACTGTGTGCATGCACCAGAAACACCTGATAAGACCCCAGTCTCTCACCTCTGGCTAACATGAGGCTTAGTATAAGGAGGTTTATAGGCTAAATCAGAGTTGTGAACTGCATACCTGAGTTTCAACGTCCTTGCCTAACACACACAGACCCTCAGCAAAGACTAGGAGACTTACTGGTCCCAGGCATTTAAAGAAATTTCCAGTCATTAGGAGACCATTGAGCTAACCAAGCAGTGACTTTGCTGACCACACAAAACAAAGAGTACAAAAAAGAAATGATACAAATGAACTTATTTATAAAACAGAAACAGACTCAGACTTAGAAAATGAATTTATGGTTGCCAAAGGGGAAAGATGGGGAGAAGGGATAGTTAGGGAGTTAGGGATCCATATGTACACAATGCTATATTTTAGATTGATAACAGAGTCCTACTGTATAGCACAGGGAACTCTGCTCAGTGGTATGTGGCAAAGTGGATGGGAGGGGAGTTGGCGGAGAATGGATATGTGTATATGTATGGCTGAGTCCCTTTGCCGTCCACCTGAAACTATCACAACATTGTTAATCAGCTATTCTCTACTATAAAAGAAAAAGTTAGAAAAAACTTTAAAAAAACTTCTTGAATGAAAAAGAGTGCAAGCACTTGTTCATGAAAATCACTAAACAAACAAATGGGGAGGGGGGGAAACAGCAGCAGGAACAACTAACCTGAATACCTGAGAGATCCTGACCTCCAGAGTTGCCACATTATATTATTTAAAATGTCTGCTTTTCAAAAAAACTTGCAAGATATGCAAATAAGCAGAAAAGTATGGCCCATACATGGAGGAAAAAAAAAGATACTCAATAGAAACTGTCTCTGAAGACTCCAATTGTGGGAAATGTAATAGACAAGCACTTTAGTTAACTATTTTAAATATATTTAAATAATTGAAGCAAATGGTGTATAAAGAATTAAAGGAAAATATGAGTGTGATGTCTCCCCAGGTAGAGAATAATAAAAAGATAGAAAATCTGTGTGCATGTATGTGCGTACATATACACGTACAAAGAAACTCTACAGTACAATAACAGAAATGCAGAATTCACTGCTGCTGCTGCTGCTAAGTTGCTTCAGTCGTGTCCAACTCTGCGACCCCATAGACGGCAGCCCACCAGGCTCCCCCGTCCCTGGGATTCTCCAGGCAAGAATGCTGGAGTGGGTTGCCATTTCCTTCTCCAATGCATGAAAGTGAAAAGTGAAGTGAAGTTGCTCAGTCGTGTCCGACTCTTAGCGACCCCATGGACTGCAGCCTACCAGGCCCCTCTGTCCGTGGGATTTTCCAGGCAAGAGTACTGGAGTGGGTTGCCATTGCCTTCTCCGGCAGAATTCACTAGAGAGGTTCAATAGTAGATCTAAGCAGGCATAAAATCAGTGAACTTGAAGATTGCTACTGCTACTGCTAAGTCACTTCAGTCATGTCCGACTCTGTGTGACCCCATAGACAGCAGCCCACCAGGCTCCCCCGTCCCTGGGATTCTCCAGGCAAGAACATTGGCATGGGTTGCCATTTCCTTCTCCAATCCACGAAAGTGAAAAGTGAAGTGAAGTCACTCAGTCGTGTCCGACTCTTCGAGACCCTATGGACTGCAGCCTACCAGGCTCCTCCGTCCATGGGATTTGCCAGGCAAGCGTACTAGAGTGGGATGCCATCGCCTTCTCCAAACTTGAAGATTGGTCAACTGAAATTATATACAATCTGGGGAACTGAAATAAAAAAAGAAAAACAGAACCTCAGAGTCTTCTGGCACATCAACAAGCATACCAATGTAAACATAATAGGAGTTCTTAGAGGTGACAGACAAAGGAAAGACTATTTGAAGAAATAAAACCAGGAAAAAGAATATCTAGAGAAATAAAGCCAGAAAACTTCTAAAATTTGATGAAGTATATGATTTTATATATTCAAGAAGCTCAAAAAATTCCAAGTGTAAGATAAGCTCAGAAGAGATTCATACCTAGAGACATCATAATTCAGTTTTGTTGAAAGCCAAACCCAAAGACAGTCTGAAAATGGCAAAAGAGAAGTGTCTCATATCATTTATAAGGAATCTTTAAAAAGATTATCAGCTTATTTTTCATCAGAAATGATGAAGGCAGTGGCACAAGGCAGTGGGATGACACATTCAAAATATTTAAAAAAACTGTCAATCAAGAACTCAATATCCAACATTATTCTTCAAAAATGGGGAAACTACGATATTCCCAGGTAAACAAAAGTGAGAGGATTAATTGCTGACAATAGTTATAAGTTTCCCAGGTGGCACAGTGGTAAAGAATCTGTCTGCCAAGCAGGAGATATGGGTTCGGTTGCTAGTTAGGGAAGATCCCCTGGAGAGGGAAATGGCAACCTGCTCCAGTATTCTTGCCGGAAAAATCCCATGGACAGAGGAGCCTGGTGAGCTACAGCCCATGGGGTTTCAAAGAGTTGGACATGACTGAGAGACTGAGCTCACGCGTGCACACACCATTCTTAGGAGAAAATATAGATGTCAGTGTTTGTGACCTTGGATTGGACAATGGGGATTTTTTTGTTTCTGTTTTTAGATACTACGTCAAAAGAACAAGCAATAAAAGAAAAAAATGGATCAATTTCATCAAGATTAAGAATGTTTGTGTTTCACAGGACATTATCAATAAAGTGAAAACAAACCACAAAATGGGACAAGATATTTACAAATTATGTATCTGATAAGCATCTAATTAATAGAATATGAAAATAACTTGTAAAATTCAAAAATGAAAAGACAACTTAATGAAAGAAATGGTCAAGGGATTTGAATAGATGGTTCTCTAAAGAACATAAACACATGACCAATAAGTAGATGAAAAGTCTCATGAGGACATAGTCCTGAAGGAGTAAAGAGCACTGAGGGGACAGGTGAGATTTTAGATGGCCATAAAGAAGATGAAGAAGCTCTTTTTGTATTGATACGGAACAATTTCTAAGATCTTTTTGAATTAAAAAAAGAGATGAAGTATAAAGTGTATACAGTCTGTTACTATCTGCATAAAAGAAGAAAAATTATGAATTCAGTTACCTACATAAGTATGAACTTTCCTAGTGACTCAGATGGTAAAGAATCTACCTGCAGTGGAGGAGACCCTGGTTTGACCCCTGGGTCAGCAATATCAAACCAGTCCAAAGAAAATCAACTGTGAATATTCATTAGAAGGACTGATGCTGAAGCTGAAGCTCCAATACTTTGGTCACCTGATGCAAAGAACCAACTCATTGGAAAAGACCCCAATGCTAGGAAAGATCA
The DNA here is from genome assembly GCA_006410935.1 of Redunca redunca. Taxonomy (NCBI): domain Eukaryota; kingdom Metazoa; phylum Chordata; class Mammalia; order Artiodactyla; family Bovidae; genus Redunca; species Redunca redunca. The sequence continues at coordinate 309,567 of SJYQ01007040.1, forward strand.
AGGACAGGAGGAGACGAGGGTGACAGAGGGATAAGATGGTTAGATGGCATCTCTGACTCAATGGACATGAGTTTGAGCAAACTCCAGGAGATAGTGAAGGACAGGGAAGCCTGGTACACTGCAGTCCATGGGGTCGTGTGAAGTCGGACACAACTTAGCAACTAAACAACAACGACATGAGTATAGAATATCTCTGGAAAGAGGCACATAAGCTGAAAACATTGGTTGCCTTTAGGGACAGGAGCGGGATAGAAGGGACAGTGGTGGGGAATGTGGAAGACTTTTTACTGTGATACCAGCATGGTACAACAGATTTTAAAGATCCTTCCCATTACAAAACTAGGTCCTTGATAAACTACAGTTAAAATACCATTTTTAATCATTGCTAGGCCCTCAAAAACATGAAGTCTCTAAACTTCCCTCATTCATATCCCTCCATGAATTTTTTTTTTAAAAAAAGGAAAAATGAATGCAAAATGAATTGGGAAAAAGAAAAAAGAGTGGTGGAATGAAATTTAAAATCAACCACAAGAAGAAAACTGGAAAAATCACAAATCTGTGGAGACTGAAAAACATGCTATTAAATAACTTTACTCAACAAAGAAATCAAGGGAGAAATTAAAAAATTATCTGAAGATAATGAAAATATGACATACCAAAATTTACGGGTTACAGCAAAAGTGGTACTAAGAGGAAAGTTTATAGCAATAGAGGTCTATCTCAAGAAATAAGAAAAATTTCAAATAAATCTAATCTTACACCTAAGGGAACTAGTAAGGAAAGAACAAGCAAAGAAGAAAGTTAGTAGAAGGAAGAAAATAATAAAGATCAGAACAGAAATAAATGAAATGAGAATAAAAGACAATAGAAAAGCTCAATGAAACTAAAAGCTGGTTCTTTGAAAAAATCAATGAGATTGACGAAACATTGGCAAAATTAACTAAGAAGAAGTAGAGGATCCTGATAAATCAGAAGTGAAAGAGAAGAAATAACAATATACACCACAGAAATAGAATTATAAGAGCATATTATGAACAGCTGCTGCTATGCACCCACAAATTGGGCAATCTACAAGAAATGGACAAATTCTTAGAATCATACAACTTTCCAAGACCTAATCAGGAAGAAATAGAAAGTCTGAAGACTGCTCACTAATACAGAGATTGAAACAGTAATCAAAAAGCCCCCCAAACACTAAAGTCCAGGACCAGATTGCTTCCCAGGTGAATTCTACCACACATTCAAAGAACATGTAATACCTCTCCTTCTCAAACTGTCCAAAAAATTAAAGAGAAGGGAAGGGAAGGGAAGTGAAGTCGCTCAGTCGTGTCCAACTCTTTTCGACCCCATGGACTGTAGCCTTCCAGGCTCCTCTGTCCATGGCATTTTCCAGGCAATATACTGGAGTGGATTGCCATTTCCTTCTCCAGGGGATCTTCCCAACTCAGGGATTGAACCTAGGTCTCTCATGCTGTAGACAGACACTTTACCATCTGAGCCACCAGGGAAGTCCAACTTTGATCTGGTAAACATAAAGAGAAGGGAACAATTGCTAACTCAGAAAGGAAGGAAGGAAGAAAACTACAGTCTTACACCATACACAATTAACTCAAAATGGATCAAAGACTTGAATAAAAGACCTGAAACCATAAACCTCCTAAAGGCAGTATGCTCTTTGACATTGCTCTTAGCAATATCGTTCTAGGTATATCTCCTTAGGCTAGAGAAACACAAAAATAAGCAAATGGGATTACCTCAAACTGAAAAGCTTTTGCACAACAGAGAAAACCATCGATCAAGGACAACCTACCAGATTGGAGAAGATATTTGCAAATGACATATCTGATAAGAGATTAATACCTCAAAATATATAGAATTCATACTCAACAACTAAAAACAACCCAATTTAAAAATGGACAGAAGAAATGAATAGACATTTTTCCAAAGAATATATACATGTCTCCAATAGGTACATGAAAAGATACTAAACATCACTAAATGCTAGGGAAGAGAGGTGAGCAAATAAATGAATAAACTTTCCTCTATAAGTCTAAATGAACATTTTATAAGTATGATGTATAATTATGGAATTTTTTAAAGACAATAAAAATCCCAGACAGCAATAGCATGTGAATCTAAATGTGGACATTTGAAGTAACAGGCTTCCCTGGTGGCTCAGCAGTAAAGAACCCACCTGCCAATGCAGGAGATGCAGACTGGATCACTGGGTCAGGAACATACCCTGGAGGAGGAAATGGCAATCCACTCTAGTATTCTTGTCTGGAAAACCCCATGGACAGAGGAGCCTGATGGACTACAGTCCATGGGGTCACAAAAGACTTGGACATGACAGCGGCTGAGCACGCGTGCATACACACACACCACACCCACACACACACAAGTACTGCTCTGGTTAGTTGAATCCTCAGATGTGGAACCTTGGATTCAGTCTGGAAGGCTGACAGTATTTAAAGATTTTCTCCTGAGCTGGGGAGTCGAAGGACTGATGCTCTTACCCCGCCATGCTGTTCCACAGTCAACTATACATCCTTCTTAAGCACATATGAAACATTTTTTCAAAACAAAACAAAACTTGAAACAACTAAGGAAGAGATTGGTGATGCAGGTAAAGTGTAATACAGATAGTGCAGTTTAGTTGCTCAGTCGTGTCCGAATCTTTGAGACCCCATGGACTGCAGCGCTCCAGGCTTCCCTGTCCATCACCAACTCCAGGAGCTTGCTCAAACTCATGTCCATTGAGTCAATGATACCATCCAACCATCTTGTACTCTGTTGTCCCCTTCTGTTTTCAGTCTTTCGCAGCATCAGGGCCTTTTCTAATGAGTCGTCATCAGGTGGCCAAAGTATTGGAGGTTTAGGTCCTTCCAATGAATATTCAGGGTTCGTTTCCTTGAGGACTGACTGATTTGATCTCCTTGTAATACAGGTAAGATGGGCTTTTAAAGATTTTCCTTTTAAATCTTTATTTTGAACATTTCTAGCACTAAGTGAGCACAATACATGTAATCACTGGTTCTGAAGCCTTACTCATCCCTATGAAACTCATCTATATTTTAAATTTGCAGACACTGCTGGGAATTGAGAGGGAACTGCTTGTGTCTTTGACAACATAATTGAATTGTATGAGCAATCTGATTTCTTCTGTTCATCAGGCTTAAATTAGGAAAATGCCAACTCATGCAGCAGCTGCAGTGTTAGACAAGGGCTTTGCATCCAATAACAAGAATGAGAGGAATAGAGATTTTCAAATTTTGGGTATACTGCCCTTCCTTCAGCATTCTTGATTCCTGAATTGTGACTTCTTTGCTTATGCAAAAGCAAAGTAAAGTAATTTTTGACCTTCCCAATATACCCCATCCCCAGGTAGCCAGAAGTAATCTCCATCTCTTCTGAGTCACTGCAGTCTTTTATCTATGCACATTGTTTGGCACAAAGTGGTCAGCTAACAAATGTTTGAAAGAGAAAATAGAAGGGAAAGAGGGAGAAAGAAGATCCGTGTTTTCCAGGAGGAGGTTTTGTTGCAGATAGCCCAGGAAAGGAAAGGAAACCTGACTTGGCAGAAAAGAGGCTTGCTCTAGGGCAAATCTTGTGCTTCATAAAGAAGGGAAAAGCATCAGAAGCTTCTAGTGAAACAGTCTGTAATATTCTCCAAGACCTTTAGCTATAGAATTAATATAGCCACACTTGAGAGTTTTCTCTCAAGATTTCTGGAGAACACATGGGCTCTGTTATGGTACAAGGAAACTTTTCTAGCCTGGTTTGAAGGGAGACTCTATATTATTATTATTATTATTATTTTATAGCATGTGATGGCTCAGATGGTAGAGTCCGCCTGCAGTGCAGGAGACCTGGATTCAATCCCTGGATCGGGAAGATCACCTGGAGAAGGAAATGGCAACCCACTCCAGCATTTTTGCCTGGAAAATTCCATGGACAGAGGAGCTTCTGGTGGGCTACAGTCCATGGGGTTGGAAAGAGTCAGACACAACTGAATGACTAACACACACGCACACACAGTTATGTATTATTATTCCAGACCTATCTTGCCACCTTAGCAGATGCTCTGAACTCATACAGTTCCTATACTTGGTAATGGTTTGTTGTGTTAGTTTCCTATTGCTGTGTAACATCCATTTTTTAGTTCACAGTTCTGTAGGTCAGTAGTCTGACAGGGTAGCTAGGTTCTCTGCTTAGGAGTATTAAAAGGTCAAAATCGAAGTGTCTGGCTGGGCTGAGTTCTCGTCTGGAGAAATCTGCTTTTTTTCTCATTCTTGTTGGCAGAATTCAGTTCCTTGTGGTTGTAGGCCTTAGAGCTCGTTGTTTCCTTGCCAACTGTCAGCCACAGGCCACTCTTAGCTCCTAGTGTCTGCTTGGATTTCTTAACATGTGGCCTTCTCAATCTTAATCCAGCAATGGCACATCAAATCTTAACTGTGTTTCAAATCTCTGACTTCTTCTTCTGCCACCAGCTGGAGAAAACTGTGCTTTTAAAGGGCTTGTGTGGTTAGATTAGGTCCACCAGAATAAATTCCCTATATTAAAATCAGTTGTGCCATAATAACCTATTCATGGAAATAAAATCCATCATATTCAAGAATCCTGGGAAAGCTGGAGCCATCTTAGAATTCTGCCTACCACATTCATATGTGTTTTATCTCATTTATTAGGTCCTAAGAGTCTTGAGGACAAGTTAATGCCTTGCACATAGTAATGCTTAGAAAATACTGATATTCACATCAGCAGTGACTAAAAATTAATATTAGAAGTTGTGTATGATATTTATAATCTTATTCATGTTTAAATCCCTAGTATCTGACATAGTGTATGATTTAACTATATGGCTCAGATGATAAAGCATCTGCCTGCAATGCAGGAGATCTGGGTTTGAAAGCACATTCCTGGGTGGGGGAGATCCCCTGGAGAAGTAAATGGCAACCCACTCCAGTATTCTTGCCTGGAAAATCCCATGAACTGAAGAGCCTGATGAGCTGGAGTCCATGGGGTCACAAGAGTCGGATATAACTGAGCAACCAACACTTTTAGCATTTTAGCAAATATTTAGATGAAGTAATGAAAGAATGAATAACTAATTGTATAATTCCGGGCTATGAACACTTCTGGTTATGATGTAGCATGATATATTTTCTTAAAATCATGTGTAATCCAGTTTGTTATATTTTTGTAGTTTTAATGAATTGATAGGGTACAGATAGAGTCTTCTAGATATTGCTATTTTTAATGGCTATTTTAAAAGCAAAACTTTGCAAATTGCTCTTTCACAAAAATATCTTCTATATTTTTTTTCCTGATACAGTGATGGGCACTGGAATAGGAAATGAAAGCTAGATTTAGATCTTGACCCCACCTCTAACTACAAATAGGCAGCTGGCATGTGCATATGTTCTAAGTGTGGGGCCACTTGGCTTGGATAATCTTGTACGCTCTGCTGTCCAGTTCTACTATTGCATATACTATTCAAACATAATAGTTTACATAACTCTGTGCCTTAAACATTTCAATTTCAGATGCCCCACAAAAGTATTCCAAGAAAAGAAAGAAATACTTGGAGTTAGGTCTCAGAAAGATTAACCATTTCCTTCCAGCATCCAGATGGCTGCCAGCAATATGTTCCAAGACACATTTATCTTTGGAATTGAAAGTCTATTACCCTAGGACTCTCTAAATGTAAATGTTTTCCTTCCTGCTTGAGTAGTTAATCTATAGTTTTGAGTGATGGGTATTATTGTTGCAATTTAATGACATTAGCTCAGCCCTTATTGATTATCTGTTTAAAAAATGGATTAGTGGATACTTATTCTATCAGAGAGCTTCTCTGTATAATGATGTCACTGTAATCAGACTGGGTAATGTAATTTTCTGCTTAGGTCAGTTGCTAATCCTCATCCAAAGAGTTTGTTCCCATTTGAGATGACTCATGCGGAGGCCCTGGAACACAACACTGTATTTCAGAGAATGCCATGGAAAATTATGGCTTTTTCATCATCTCTGCTTTTTCAGTGCAGGATGGGTCTTAAGCCAGCATTTCCTAAAATCATTTGACTACAGAAGAGCTTCCACCTAACACCTAATAAATTTCATAGAACACAGCTTAGGAAAGGCTGATTTTTTATAATCAAGACTAACTCTAGGGAGCATTATAGAACACTTTTTTAGAAGTAGCTTTAGATGTCATTTGGTTGAATTACCATATTACAGGGCTTCCCTAGTGGCTCAGACAGTAAAGAATCCACCGGCAATGCAGGTGGATCAAAGCTGGGTTTGATCCTTGGTTTGGGAAGATCCTCTAGAGGCGGGCATGGCAATCCACAGCAGTATTCTTGCCTGTAGAATTCCTATAGAATCCCATGGACAGAGAAGCCTGGCAGGCTACAGTCCATGGGGTTATAAAGAGTCAGACATAACTGAACGACTAAGCACAGCACACAGCACCATATTACAGCTGGAGAATCTGCATTTCTGGAGGATTAAAGAGACTTATCCAGGAAAATTGGTGGCAAAGCTTGGATGAAAACAATGCAAAGGTCTTGTCTCTCATTTCTGGGCTTTTCTTACTATGATGCATTTCTTAACAAACTGATAAGCCTAGCAGCTGTGAGCCATAACCCCGTTTTTGCTAAAGATGACCATACCTTTAACATTGACTGGGCTTGTTTGGGGGTAGGATTGGGAAGAGGGCTTTGACTAAAAGAATATACTGAAGTTTTTGTTTTTTAAAGAATGTCACAAGGGACTTTCTTGGTGGTCCAATGGTAACGGATTCACCTTGCAATACATGGGATGTGGGTTCAATCCCTGGTCAGGGACTTAAGATCCCACATAGTACAGCACAGCTAAGCCCTCGGGCCACAACTCCTGAACCTGAGCACTGCAAGCAAGATCCCTCATGCTGCAGCTGGGACCCAAGGCAGCCAAATAACTAAACAAATATATTTTTTAAATGTTATTCCTCTAAAAAAAAAAAAAGAATTGCCATTAAAAAAAATGTTATGAAACAGCTCTTTTCAACTCTAGTTCCATTCTTTTTATGTACAGAACCCTTGTCTTAAGTAAAACCTTCTTATCTTCCCTTCTCCATTCAGGAGTAAACTGTTATTAAGTTATCAGACTCCAGCCATCTTCTTTTCTAACTTCTGCACTATAGTACTGCATGTTACGAGTGGAAACTTGCATTCTTCATGCTTTAGTGTTTGTTTGTTGTTGTTGTTGTTAGTTTGTTTGCTTAGGTTTTTTTTTTTTTAAAGATATAATCCATTTAGAAACCGATTTTCCCAGAGCTCTTCCTGACCATCTGCTTAAAAGAGAGAGAGGGGAAATAGATGCAAAGTGTCGGGAGAGAGATTATATGGAAAAAATGCAAATACCTATTTCTAATATTGAGCTGTTCAACTGAAAAAAGCCATAGAGACCCAATGAGGTTTGCAGGTTGTTCCTGCTTATAGCCTATAATTCCATCCCTAAATAGCTTTACATGTTGAAGATTTTTCATTCTTGTTTTCTCTTATCAGAAAGTGCCATTATTAGAAATTAAGGGAGTATTTTATAGGATTGGAGTAGGATGGAGGCAGGATAGGAACAAAACTGGGGGTCTGGGAACTTGGAGAAGTGTTAGGCAGGGACCTGCACAGAAGATATAGTTGCCAGAGGCACAGTACTGAAAAGTTTCCAGGACTTTGAAGTCACCATGCTTTTTGGATTTGAACCTTGTCCACCTTGGACAAGGTATTTAATCTCCCTAGGATTTTATCTATCTCTAAAATGAAGATAATACTACCTATCTTCAGGATTATGAAGATTACAGAAATCAAAGTACAGTGTTTATTATATCAATAGTATTACATTATATTTTATATTCATCAAACCAGTTAGAGTTTGCCTTTGGGAAATGAGATTGAGAAAGTATTCTACTTTCTCCTTTTTGCTTGAGATTTTTATGATAATTATATAGTATCAGAAAATCAATAAGTACACTCTTGTTTTAATGTAAAAGGAAATATATAAAGTGCCTGATATTTGCTCAATGGTCAGTTAGTTCTCTTTTCATCTCTCCCATCCTTCCTTCCCCATGGCCAAACGTCTTGATCTTTTTTCCTGGTACTGTCTTTTTTCTCTGTAAGGAAGAGAATAAGACCCAACGATACGGGCAACTCACCTCCAGGCTTTGAGGTACATATGAGATGAGAGAGGTCAGTTCTGCCTATCTAAGTGTTCTGTAAGAGGCCACAAAGTGTATAGATTAAAGACTCAACCTTGGGAAAGATTCAGATATGAATTTGTATCCTGGCTCCTATCATTTACTAGCTGAGCAAGCTAAGGCAAGTTATCTTGATGAAACTTCTGTTTTTCCTTTTCCCAGGCAAGAATACTGGAGTAAGTTGCCATTTCCTTCTCCAGAGGATCTTCCCAACCCAGGGATCAAACATGCGTTTCCTGTGTTGGCAGGCAGATTCTTTTACCACTGCGCCACCAGGGAAGCAATAATTATAACACTTACCTAATAAGTTGTGGTGTGTATATACTTAGCATACTATTTGGCACATTATGATGCCCAAATAGATGTTAGTTGCCATTGTTGTTATTATCATCATCCCATCCAGATCTCCTTCATGTCCTTAGACAACCCTAAATGAACTTTTAAAGAACTGGTAATTCCTAAGCAGCCCTATAGAATACCTCAGAAAAAGTCATCTTCCTCTTTTAGTAGGGCTTCTTTTTTCTGATCTTTATCTTCATCTTAAATGGGACTTCTAACTCAAAAGCTTTGAATTTGCTTTTGGTGTCAATTTATTGCTCACTTTACCAGTCTACCAAGTAGTCCTAGTTAGTGGGCTTTTTTTTTTTTTTTAAAAGAGAGAAATCTGGAACTTTTTAGCCATGATTCACTGCATTGAGTCATTTGTCTCTGGGATATTGACTACTGTTCACTGTTGAAGAATCAGAGAATCCTTGACATTGACAATGTTGTTCATCATTGCCACTATCTAACTCCAGGACATTTCACCACCCCAAAAGGAAACCCTGTACCATTAAGCATTTGCTTTACATCTCCCCATTTCCTAACCCTCACAACCATTAACCTGTTTTCTACAAATTTGCTTATTTCAGATATTTAATATAAATGAAATCCTCCAGTGTGGTGGTCTTTTGTGTCTAACTCATTTCACTTAGCATGTTTTTAAGGTTCATTCATATTGTAGTATATATTGGTACTTCATTATTTTTTATCACTGAATAATATTCCATTGTTTGGATATAGCACATTTTATTTATTCATTCATTGGTTGATGAAGAATAGTGCTGCTATGACATTCATGTAAAATATTTGTTTAAATACCTATTTGCCATTCTTTTGGGTGTATACCAAGCAGTAGAATTACTGAGTCATATGGTAATTCTATGTTAAATTTGTGAGGAACTGTCAAACTGTTTTCCAAAGTGGCAGCACCATTTTACATTTCCACCAGCAATATATGAGAGTTTCCATATCTCCACAAGCTTGCCAACACTTACTGTCTGTCTTTTTTTATTACAGCCATCCTAGTGGGTATGAAGAGTTATCTCATAGTGGTTCCAATTTTCACTGCCTTAATGGCTAATGATGTTGAAAATCTTTTCATATACTTGTTGGCCCTTTATATGTCTTCTTTGGAGAAATGTCTATTCAAGTCCTTTGCCCTTAAAAAATGGGTTGTCTTTTCGTTGTGTTGCAAGAGTTCTTTTTATAATCTGGCCCTAGGCCCTTATCAGATATATGATTTGCAGATAGTCTGTCTCATTCTGTGGGTTGTTTTTTTACTTTTTTGATGATGTCCTTTGATGCACAAAAGGTCTTCATGAAGCCTTTTTTTTTTTTTTTGTTTACTTATGCTTTTGGTGCATATCTAAAAAAATATTGCCTAACCCAAGGTAATGAAGATTTATCCTTTTGTATTTCTTAAAAGAAAATTTTAAGAGTTTTACAGCTTTTGTCTTACACTAAAGCTATGATCCATTATTAGTTAGTTTTGAATACAATGTGAAGTAAGGGTTCAACTGTACTTTTTTACATGTGGGTATCCAGTTGTCTCAGCACCATTTATTGGAAAGGCTATTCTAGCCTTGTCTAACTCAATGAAAGTATGAGGCATGCCGTGTAGGGCCACCCAAGATGGACAGGTCATGGCAGAGAGTTCTGACAAAACGTGGTTCACTGGAGAAGGGAATGGCAAACCACTTCAGTATTCTTGCCTTGAGAACCTCATGAAAAGTATGAAAAGGGAGGACACTGAAAGATGAACTCCCCAGGTTGATAGGTGCCCAATATGCTACTGGAGAAGTATGGAGAAATAACTAAGAAAGAAAAAGAATTAACAGGAAAAGAATTAAGAGATGGAACCAAAGCAAAAACAACGTCCAGCTGTGGATGTGACTGGTAATGGAAGTAAAGTCTGATGCTGTAAAGAACAATATTGCATAGGAACCTGGAATGTTAGGCCCATGAATCAAGGTAAATGAGAAGTGGTTAAACAGGAGATGGCAAGAATGAACATTGACATTTTAGGAATCAGTTAACTAAAATGAACTGGAACGGGCAAATTTAACTCAGATGACCATTATATCTACTACTGTGGGCAAGAATCCCTTAGAAGAAATGGAGTAGCCCTCACAGTCAACAAACGACTCTGAAATGCAGTTCTTGGGTACACTCTCAAAAATGACAAAATGATCTCTGTTCGTTTTCAAGGCAAACCATTCACTATCACAGGAATCCAAGTATGCCTGAACCAGTAATACTGAAAAGCTGAACTTGAACGGTTCTCTGAAGACCTGCAAGATCTTCTAGAACTAACACCCCAAAAAGATGTCCTTTTCATTATAGGGGACTAGAATGCAAAAGTAGGAAGTCAAGAGCTACCTGGAGTAGCCGGCAAATTTGGCCTTGGAGTACAAAACGAAGCAGGGCAAAGGCTAATAGAGTTTTGCCAAGAGAATGCACTGGTCATAACAAACACCCTCTTCCAACAACACAAGAGAAGACTCTACACATGGACTTCACCAGATGGTCAATACTGAAATCAGATTGATTATATTCTTTGCAGCCAAAGATGGGGAAGCTCTCTACAGTCAGCAAAAACAAGACTAGGAGCTGACTGTGGCTCAGATCATGAACTCTTTATTGCCATTTTCAGACTTAAATTGAAGAAAGTAGGGAAAACCACTAGACCATTCAGGTATGACCTAAATCAAATCTTTTGCGATTATACAGTGGAAGTGACAAATAGATTCAAGGGATTAGATCTGATAGAGTGCCTGAAGAACTATGGATGGAGGTTTGTGACATTGTACAGGAGGCAGTGATCAAGACCATCCCCAAGAAAAACGCAAAAAGGCAAAATGGTTGTCTGAGGAGGCTTTACAAATAGCTGAGAAAAGAAGAGAAGCTAAAGGTAAAAGAGAAAAGGAAAGATATACCAAACTGAATGCAGAGTTCCAAAGAATAGCGAGGAGAGATAAGAAAGCCTTCTAAAGTGATCAATGAAAGAAATACAGAAAATCAATACAGTGGGAAAGACTGGAGATCTCTTCAAGAAAATTAGAGATACTAAGGGAACATTTCATGCAAAGATGGGCACAATAAAGGACAGAAATGCTATGGACCTAGCAGAAGCAGATGCTATTAAGAAGCGGTGGCAAGAATGCACAGAAGAACTGTACAAAAAAGATCTTCATGACCAAGATAACCACAATGGTGTGACCATTCACCTAGAGCCAAACATCCTGGAATGCAAAGTCATGTGGGCTTTTGGAAGCATCACTACAAACAAAGCTAGTGGAGGTGATGGAATTCCCGTTGAGCTATTTCAAATCCTAAAAGATGATGCTGTGAAAGTGCTGCACTCAATATGTCAGCAAATCTGGAAAAGTCAGCAGTTGCTGACTGGGAAAGGTCAGTTTTCATTCCAATTCCAAAGAAAGACAATGCCAAAGAATGTTCAAACTACCACACAATTGTAGTCATCTCACACGCTAGCAAAGTAATGCTCAAAATTCTCCAAGCCAGGCTTCAGCAGTATGTGAACCGTGAACTTCCAGATGTTCAAGCTGGATTTAGAAAAGGCAGAGGAACCAGAGATCAAATTGCCAACATCTGCTGGATCATCAAAAAAGCAAGAGAGTTCCAGAAAAACATTTACTTCTTCTTTGTTGACTACGCCAAAGCATTTGACTGTGTGGATCACAACGATCTGTGGAAAATTCTTCAAGAGATGGGAATATCAGACCACCTTACCTGCCTCCTGAGAAATCTGTATGCAGGTCAACAAGCAACAGTTAGAACTGGACATGAAACAACAGACTGGTCCCTAGTTGGGTACGGAGTACATTGAGGCTGTATATTGTCACCCTGCTTGTTTAACTTATATGCAGAGTACATCATGCAAAATGCTGGGCTGGATGAAGCACAAGTTGGAATCAAAATTGCCGTGAGAAATATCATTAATCTCAGATACACAGATGACACCACCCTTATGGCAGAAAGCAAAGAAGAACTAAAGAGCCTCCTGATGAAAGTGAAAGAGGATAGTGAAAAAGTTGGCTTAAAAGTCCACATTCAGAAAACTAACATCATGGCATCCAGTACCATCACTTCATGGCAAATAGATGGGGAAACAGTGGAAACAGTGACAGACATTATTTTTTGGGGCTCCAGAATCTCTGCAGATGCTGATTGCAGCCATGAAATTAAAAGACACTTTCTCCTTGGAAGAAAATCTATGAGAAACCTAGACAGCATATTAAAAAGCAGAGATGTTACTTTGCCAACAAAGGTCCATCTAGTCAAAGCTATGGTTTTTCCAGTAGTCATGTATAGATGTGAGAGTTGGAGTATAAAGAAAGCTGAGTGCCAAAGAATTGATGCTCTTGAACTGTGGTGTTGGAGAAGACTCTTGGGAGTCCCTTGGACTGCAAGGAGATCGAACCAGTCAATCCCAAAGGAAATCAGTCCTGAATATTCATTGGAAAGGCTGATGCTGACGCTGAAACTCCAGTACTTTGGCCGCCTGATGCAAAGATCTGACTCATTGTAAAGGACCCATTGAAGCTTCAGTGTCACCCAAGAATTTTTTGTAAAGTGAATATATTTCCTGGTAGTTACATGAAATCAATGCAGTTAGTTACAACCACATACCTCTTTCCTACCTTCATGGATATGGAAAAGGACTCACTTAAAATGTACCAGGGCCATGATTTCTCCTTGCTCACAAGCTTTGAAATATAGCATCACCGGACCCAGTTTTTATTCCTAGGGAAAACTACAAAGCACATTCTTTCAGTAATGACTACTGAGTCATTTAGCATATAATTTTTGAGTGACAGCTTTGGATTCAATGTTGAGAAATGTGGATTTAGTCCCTAAATTATATCTTACCAAGGTGCAGTCTTTAGGAAAAAGACTCTCCTGTTTTGTTTAAATCTCATCTCAAAATCTACAAAGAAATGCTGGAAATTACTAAAGATGTGCTGCTCTGGATTTTGTACCATTCAGTGCTGACTCTATAAGATCTCATTATTCATTGTTTACAAAGGTCCTGGGAGACAGAGAACTATTTTCCAGCCCACCCTCCCTGAAAAACATCAGGGATTGGAATCTGCAGCACTCTGGATGATATAAACAGATAGTGCCAGAATCTGTTATATAACCTGCTAAAAACTCTGCCTTGAGGTTGCAGCTAGTCAAAGCTAAATCCTCTCCTGCGTATCTGTTTTCTGCCTTTTGCCCTTCTTTAAAAGGACTGAACTTCCTGCCCAGCAATCTGCAGCATCTTCTCCAGAGGCAAGCTTCAGCCTTCCTGCAGTGTGTTGGGAAACAGGGATTCCCACCCAGCTCTTCCTATCTTGGCCCTATGTACCACATTTTAAGTGTTGGCGTTAGTTGCTCAGTTGTGTCTGACTCTTTGTGACCCCATGAACTATAGTCCGCCAGGCTCCTCTCTTCATGGAATTCTCCAGGCAAGAGTATCAGTGTGGGTTGCCGTTTCCTTCTCCAGGAAATCTTCCTGAGCCAGGGATAAAACCCAGGTCTCTCTCATTGCAGGTGGATTCTTAACCCTCTGAGTCACTTGACTTAGTCTCAATTCTGAGTTCCTACTGATGATGGGCATTAGATAGTCTTGTGGCTTCAGATATGAACATGGCTTGGTACATTCAAAGAACATAGTCTGGTTAAGGAGATGGAGCATACAGAGGAAGAGCTAAATAGTGAGGAAGAGCATTAAGACAAGTGAATTTTGTGCAGTGACAGGCAGCATCAAGTAACGGAGACAGTAGTGACTTTACAGTTCGAAGAACCAAGTTCAAAGGCTCAGTTTTATGTGCATGACCAAAGGAACCTTTTCTTGACTTAGTTTACTCATCTATAAAGTGGAGAGAATGATCTCTACTCTGTCTAAATCTCTAAGTGGTTGTTAATGTTGAGTGAGATATTATATGAGAAGCTTTGGGAAATGCCAATTAAAAAGCAAGGTGGAAAGTGATCTTATCTCATTTTACAGTAGAGGAAACTGGCATAGAGATGAAAAACCTTGATGAAAGTCTCACATGCTTCTATGAAACAGCACTCCATTATTTAAGCACAAAATAGAATGACTTTCTTCATTTGTCTCCCTCACTCGTAGACTTTGTCCACTGCAAGAACTCTTAAGTAATCCATATGCTGTTGGCACCATGTAAAGTGTGTTTTGGTAGAGTGTGAGGAAGTTTAGGGGTCCATATTTTATCCTAAAGATATTGGTCAGAGAGACATACTGTCACCTTCTTTGCTGGGCATGGCAAAGGTTTAAATCAACACTATCCAGTAGAAATATAATGCAGATGGCAAATGTGAGCCTTATGTAAAATTTTAACTTTTATAGTAGCCATAGTAAATGGGGAAACAGAGACCCACCGAAGTGAAACAACTTGCCTAATCCACACAGCAAGCTAGTGACAGAATCTGGACTAGAACCCAGGTTTCCTTTCCAGGCCAGTGTTCATTCAATCAGTTTACTGTGGAGAGCCCCATTTCACAAGGGTAGAAGACAGTAACAATGAGTCTTTTATTATATTCTCCTTGATGAGACCTGACAGGGTCCACCTCTTCTTCTCCGCTAATAAATCAGGTTCGCCCCCCTCTTGTTATTGTTTTTCTCTAGAACCCAGGCTGGGGCTTGCCTTAGCCTTTGTTCTGTTCCCAGTTTTTGCGGTGCCAAGAAGGATGGGGAGAAAGCGGATTCAGGCAGGTCACAGTGGCACAGATGTTTCCTGGTCTTTCTGAGGGAGCTGAATGCCATGGCCAGGTGTGTCTTTCAGGGCCTTCCAAGCCCTTGGAGGTGGTAGGTGTTTATAACCGCAATTTCCTGATTAGCTTCTGTTTGTCACAGGCCTCTAGCCACTACCTGAGGGAGTACATTTAAGCCTCTGCTCTGGGAGTCATCAGTCACTCAGAGCTCTCTGTAGTCTGGCCATAATCTACCTCTGAATTCTTATTTCCCAGCGTCCCCTTCATGCATCCTGTGTTTTCTCCCAGAATACTATGTTTTCTTCTTTCCCTCCTCATCTTCACCTATTAAAATATTACTCATTTTTCCATCAAGTTGAAACACCACTTCAAGAAACCTTCAACATTATGCCCCCCTCCTTCCATCATATTACTTCTTAGCCTGGTCTCCCACCATTTCCTGCCTCATATTTTATATGCAGGAACTTTGCAACCTGTTATTTTCTACTTCCATTCCTTTGCTAATGTTGTCCATTTGCCTAGAATCCCTACCTCGCTTTTGCCTAGCTGAGTCCCCTGATGCTGGGAAAGATTCAAGGGAAGAGGAGAAGGGGACAACAGAGGATGAGATGGTTGGTTGGTATCACCAACTCAATGGACATGAGTTTGAGCAGACTCCAGGAAATGGTGAAGGACAGGGAAGCCTGGCATGCTGCAGTCCATGAGGTCACAGAGAGTCAGACATGACTGAGTGACTGAAAAACAACCAAAGTCCCATTTAAATTTAGGACGGGCTATCAGGCATCACCTCTTCCAGGGGGACTTCCCCGACCCTCCGCGCTGAGTTCGGCTACTCACACGATAGAATCTACCTGTCTCTATCTTTGTACTTACATGCTATATTTTATCTATCTGTGCCTGACTCCCACACTAGACAATGTTCCAAGGGAGATATCTGTGCTTTACGTTTTCTATCTCTGGCAACTAGCAGCATCCCATTAACAATAGATGCTTAATAAATGTTTATGGAATAGGTGAACAAATAACCTTTAAACTATAATATGACCTTTAAATTTTTAAAGGTTTAAAGGCTTAAACCTTTAAACTTTATAATGGTTTGAGTTATCCCAGGTAGCCTAGTGGTAAAGAACAGAGGAGACACGGGTTTAATCCCTGGATCAGGAAGATCCCCTGGAAAGGGGCATGGCAACCCACTCCAATATTCTTGCCTGGAGAATCCCATGGACAGAGGAGCCTGGCAAGCTCTATATTTCATAGGGTCGCAGAATCAGACATGACTGAAGTGACTTAACATGCACTTTATTTGGGGGGGTAACTATTTGTCTATCACTAGATTATATGTTCTGCGAGGGCAAGGAAAGTGATGGAATGTTATTCATCTTTTTTGTCCGTCACAGGGCCTTATTCACAATGGATCTATCAGTTACGTTTCTGTGGAGAAACAGATCCAATAGGAGATATACAGATGTGTATATTGATTTTAAGGAATTGGTTCATGTGGTTGTGGGGGCTGGCAAGGCAGAATCTGTGGGGCAAGCTACAGGCTAGGAACCTGGGCAAGAGTCGATTTTGCAGACTTAAGTTTGAAATTTGCAGAGCAGGCCAGCAGGCTGGAAACTCGGGCAAGATTTTTCTGTTACTCTTGAGGCAGAATTCCTTCTCTGGGAAACTTGGGTTTTTGCTTTTAAGGCTTGTAACTGATTGGGTGAGTTCCACACACATTATCAAATATAATCTCCTTTGCTTAAAGTCAACTGATTGTGGGTTTTAATCACATCTACCTAATACTTCATAGCAACAGCTAAACTAGTGTTTAACCAAACAGCCGGGCACAAGAGCCTAGCCAAGCTGACACATAAAAATTTCATCATCAGGTAAGTGACCAATAAATGTTTGCTGAATTGAAGTCTACTTTTCAACTTCTTATCTGAAGCTCAGAAAAACAGAATGATCTTAATTCTGTTTCCAGCAGTAATTTGGACTCAAACCCCCAAATATTCTATCACTAAACTCCCAACAGCTCTGAATAAAAAGTAACAACATTCTAACACGTAGCTGAACTTGCAGGAAAGTAAGGGACTCTCCAGCGGCTGAAAATGAAGACAAACTGAGTAGTAAGTGTGTCAGATGATGCTGTATCAGGCCTCTTGAGATATCTGTGTTGGTAACCTTGGAACTTGGATTTAAATACACACACAGGAAGAGAAAATGAAGACTTGAGTGTTCATAAGATGAGCGTTAAAGCTGAAACCCACAAGTGAGATGGGACTTTCAGTAACATGGTGGTTAGAAAAAAAATCTCCTTAATACATAGACACAAAAAAGTTGTCTTTCTCTGCCTAGTCTTTGAGAAGAATAAAAGTCTCTCTCAGAATTCAAAATGATAGGTCTGTCTGAAGTTGGGTTCAGAGTTTATATTTCTACTACCTATGTGATATGGATCCTGAAAGTCGATTAATTAACACAAAAAGTATACTCAGCCAGTGATATACCCTGAGGTACCTAGCAGAATAAAACAAAAAACCCTCTTAAGGTGATAAAAGATCTAAAACTATAAGATGATTTTTAATATGTAAAATTAATATATTTAAACAATTAAGAACAAATAAAAATTTTAAATATGAGTTTAGAAATGGATACCATGTATAATGGGGCTTCCCAGGTGACTCAGATGGTAAAGAATCTGCCTGCAATGCCAGAGATCCGAGTTTGATCCCTGGGTTGAGAAGATACCCTGGATAAGGGAATGGCAACCCATTCCAGTATTCATGTTTGGAAAACCCCATGGACAGAGGAGCCTGGCGGGCTATAATCCATGAGGTCACAAAGAGTCGGAGATGACTAAGCAACTAATACACACACACCATGAATAATATAAGGTAGATGTGACAAATAGAGTTTAAACAGGAGATCAGACACTGCTAAAGAGAAAAACTGGTAAACTGGAAGATAAGGTAGAAATTACCCACAATGCCTCTCAAGGAGAAAAAGAAAAGAAAAATATGAAAGCAAAGTTAAGAGACATGAGGATAGAATGAGATGTAATACATGTTTAATAATAGTTCTAGAAAGAGAGAATAGAGAGAATGGAAAAGAGACAATACTCAGAGGTAATGGTTGAAATTTTTCCAAAACTGATGAAAGACCTTAATTAGGAAGCACATTGAGTTCCAAAGGATAAATAGAAATAAAGCCAATTCTAGACATATTGTGGTGAAACTGCATGGCAGCGAAGATTAAAAGTAGGTATTAAGAACATCCAAAGATAAAAGAGATATCCTGTAGGAAACCACAATTGAGCCAAGAACAGTGGCAGAATAAACAAAAGAATAATATCCTCAAAAGCTGAGAGAAAAAAGAAATCCCACCCAATCTAGACTTTTCCATCTAGTTAGACCTTTGTTCAAGAGTGAGGGTAAAATAGAGACAATTTTAGACAGATAAAGACATCAAATTTACATCTCAGAGGTAATTTCTAAAAGGACTAATAAAAATGGATATTCTTTATGAAGCAGGAAATTGAGGTCTTCCCTGCTGATCCAGTGGCTAAGTCTCCACAATTTTAATGCAGGGGTCTGGGTTCGATCCCTGGTCAGGGAACTAGATCCCACATGCCTTGCATCCATCAAAGAAGATCAAAGATCCTAGTGCTGCAACCAAAGACCTGGCACAGCCAAATAAGTAAAGGAACAAATAAATATTTAAACAAAAGAAGAAGCAGGAAATTGAGGAAATTGAATGCAAAAGTAAAGTAGTGACAAGAAAAAAACAATATAGACTAGAGAAGTAAGTAAAGTGAAAGAAAGTGAAAGTGAAACTCACTCAGGCAGGTCTGACTCTTTGGGCCCCATGGACTGTACAGGCCCTGGAGTTCTCCAGGCCAGAACACTGGAGTGGGTAGCCTTTTCCTTCTCCAGGGCATCTTCCCAACCCAGGGATCGAACCCAGGTCTCCTGTCTCCTGCATTGCAGGCCAGTTCTTTACCAACTGAGCTATCAGGGAAGCCCAGAGAAACAGGTATACATATGAGTAAATCTAAAACAAATGAAAATAGAAAAAATGACAGTACAGAATAACAGCAAAAATAATGATTAATTCAGAGAGCATGAAAATAAGGTCAAATTAAGATATCAGGCAATAATACGTGACAGGGAGTAAAGGGAGTAAAGAGGAAAGAACTGTGATCAGTCTTGAAATATACTAAAACTTGGGAGGACAGTAAAGCTACTGATTAAATTTAAACTTGATAAATAAAACGTGCATGTTTAAAAAAAAAAGTTGGTGGTAACCACATCAAGGATAGAAATAAAATGTGTAATTGCCAGACAATTAAAGGAAAAAGACTTGCACAAAGGACCCCATTTAAAAGAAAGATAACTCTGCATAAGTTATAATAACATTCAGAATAACCTAAGTGTCTATCATTGTGAAAAAAGATAAGTGAATTGTGATATTGTCAAACAATGAAAATAAATGAGCCAAGGTTTTATGTATTACCATGAAAACATGTCATAATTATAAGGTTAACTGGAAAAAGGCAACTTATAGGCAGATACAGAATAGCACAACTTATATAAGGTCCTCAAATAAATGTTGTCCCATCAGCTGCCTGAAAAGGAAAACAAAACAAAAGAAAATTGAAAAATAGTAATTTTTCTGTTGACCCCTTGCTATGAACATTATAGTGTAGGTTCTTGCATTGGGAGGGGAGGTGGGGTTTGATGACCTAGTTTTATGTTTCCTATACATAAATAATAGAGAGACAGACTTTTAAGTCTTTAAGTCATTCAAGTGAACATAGACACATATCAGAACTGCTGACACGAGGAGGGAAACTACTTTTGGCCTCAGGATTTCCTCTTTATTTTGGAAAAAAATCCCCAAAGTATAATACAAAATCAAGAACCTGGGAAATAACATTTAAGTAGATACCTCTCTTCCAGAGTATGTGTCTTAAGGTTTCTGTTTCATCATTCCCAAGATTCCAAATTGTTAGCTTCACAGGTTTTCAGAGGGCCCTCTCCTGGTTATTGGCAAACCAGGAAGCAAGGAACTGGCTCCATCCTACCTTTCAACCAGCCCTTCTGCCGTATGTATATCCTGATTATACCATCACAGCGCCACCATTTAGCAGAGCTTTGTGAATCACACTTTCATGCTATAATACTTTTGTTTAAGTTACTTTTCTGTTTGAAGTGTCCTTTCCACGTCACATATTGAAATTCTACCAACTCCCAGACTGTCAGAGCCTAAAAATGCCTTTAGAAACTGTGTGCTTAAAGGAGGGGCGAGTTCGATCGGTAGTGGGAGCGGAGAGCGGACCCCAGAGAGCCCTGAGCAGCCCCACCGCCGCAGCCGGCCCCAGTCACCATCACCGCAACTATGAGCAGCGAGGCCGAGACCCAGCAGCCGCCCGCCGCCACCCCCGCCCTCAGCGCTGCCGACACCAAGCCCGTGGGCAAGACGGGCAGCGGCGCAGGGAGCGGCGGCCCGGGCGGCCTCACATCGGCGGCGCCTGCCGGCGGGGACAAGAAGGTCATCGCAACGAAGGTTTTGGGAACAGTAAAATGGTTCAATGTAAGAAACGGATATGGTTTCATCAACAGGAATGACACCAAGGAAGATGTATTTGTACACCAGACTGCCATAAAGAAGAATAACCCCAGGAAGTACCTTCGCAGTGTAGGAGATGGAGAGACTGGAGTTTGATGTTGTTGAAGGAGAAAAGGGTGCGGAGGCAGCAAATGTTACAGGCCCTGGTGGAGTTCCGGTGCAAGGCAGTAAATACGCAGCAGACCGTGACCATTATAGACGCTATCCACGTCGCAGGGGTCCTCCACGCAATTACCAGCAGAATTACCAGACTAGTGAGAGTGGGGAAAAGAACGAGGGATCGGAGAGCGCTCCCGAAGGCCAGGCCCAACAGCGCCGGCCCTACCGCAGGCGGAGGTTCCCACCTTACTACATGCGGAGACCCTGTGGGCGTCGACCACAGTACTCCAGCCCTCCTGTGCAGGGAGAAGTGATGGAGGGTGCTGACAACCAGGGTGCAGGAGAACAAGGTAGACCAGTGAGACAGAACCTGTATCGGGGCTACAGACCACGATTCTGCAGGGGCCCTCCTCGCCAAAGACAGCCCAGAGAGGACGGCAATGAAGAAGATAAGGAAAACCAAGGAGATGAGACCCAGGGTCAGCAGCCACCTCAACGTCGGTACCGCCGCAACTTCAATTACCGACGCAGACGCCCAGAAAACCCTAAACCACAAGATGGCAAAGAGACAAAAGCAGCCAATCCACCAGCTGAGAATTCGTCCGCTCCCGAGGCTGAGCAGGGCAGGGCTGAGTAAATGCCGGCTTACCATCTCTACCATCATCCGGTTTAGTCATCCAACAAGAAGAAATGAATATGAAATTCCAGCAATAAGAAATGAACAAAAGATTGGAGCTGAAGACCTTAAGTGCTTGCTTTTTGCCTGTTGGCCAGATAACTAGAACTATCTGCATTATCTATGCAGCATGGGGTTTTTATTATTTTTACCTAAAGACGTCTCTTTTTGGTAATGACAAACGTGTTTTTTTTTTTTTAAAAAAAAGCTGTTTTTTCTCAATACACCTTTAAAGGTTTTTAAATTGTTTCATATCTGGTCAAGTTGAGATTTTTAAGAACCTCATTTTTAATTTGTAATAAAAGTTTACAGCTTGATTTTTTCAAAAAAAAAAGTCAACAAACTGCAAGCACCTGTTAATAAAGGTCTTAAATAATTAAAAAAAAAAAAATTAAAGGAGGGGCAAGAGGAGGGAAGGGGATCAAGAGGTACCAGATAGTAGATGTAAAATAAATAAGATATAAAGCTATAATATTATAACTTTAAATGGAATATAATCTATAAAAATATTGAATCACTGTGTTGGGCATCCAAAACTAATATAACATTGTAAATCAACTAGACTTCAATTTAAAAAAAGAAAGAAACCATGTAGTTCAGTTCAGTCGCTCAGTCGTGTCTGACTCTGCGACCCCATGAATCGCAGCACGCCAGGCTTCCCTGTCCATCACCAACTCCCGGAGTTCACCCAAACGCATGTGCGTCAAGTCGGTGATGCCACCCAGCGATCTCATCCTCTGTTGTCCCCTTCTCCTCCTGCCCCGAATCCCTCCCAGCATCAGGGTCTTTTCCAATGAGTCAACTCTTTGCATGAGGTGGCCAAAGTACTGGAGTTTCAGCCTCAGCACCAGTCCTTCCAACACCCAGGATTGGGCTCCTTTAGGATGGACTGGTTGGATCTCCTTGCAGTCCAAGGGACCCGCAAGAGTCTTCTCCAGCACCACAGTTCAAAAGCATCAGTTCTTTAGCGCTCAGCTTTCTTAACAGTCCCTCTCACATCCATACATCACCACTGGAAAAACGATAGCCTTGACTAGACAGACCTTTGTTGGCAAAGTAATAGCTCTGCTTTTTAATATGCTATCTAGGTTGGTCATAGCTTTCCTTCCAAGGAGTCAGCGTCTTTTAATTTCATGGCTGCAATCACCATCTGCAGTGATTTTGGAGCCCAAACAAATAAAGTCTGACACTGTTTCCACTGTTTCCCCATCAATTACATATGAAGGAAATACAATTCAGATGAATTCCTAAGCTACACAAAATTTCTGTTATTCACCCTGTAATAAAAATTTATCACTTCTTTCTCTGTACTATAACACAAACAGAAAATCACATATGTGGAATGTCTGGAACTTTATTTGTCCTAAGTTAGCAATTGAAATTTAAGTATTATAATTCTAAAAGAGCACAAGAAATTTTAATTTTTAGTTGTGGTAAAGTACATGTAATGTAAAATTTACCATCTTAACCATTTTTAATGTACAGCTTAGCACTGTTAAGCATATTCATGTTATGTAACCGACTTCCAGAACTCTTTCATCTTGCAAAACAAAATCTTTATATCTATCAATCATCAAGTCCCCACTGAGCATAAGAAATTATAAAGAGATGTTTCATCCTGTAAGATGTGATAAAAGAAATAAAAGAGCTTTAACATATGTATGTCTTAACTAAAAAGCAAAACTGAAAGTTTAGCTTCGAGTTGTAGATTTTTCTCTTGAATGCCACTATGCGAAAAAAGAAGAGGATTAATACTTATAATGGTTGATTACTAGTGAGAAGGTTACCAACCTGTACCTAAAGATGTTGGTTGTCTCTACAATCCTGTATTCATTTTCCATTTTTTAGGCTATATTTTTATTATAAAAATTATACTTCCCAAGAAGCCATTTAAAAATAGTAATAGGAATTGTTACTCTTAACTGCTTTTATTACAAATTTTTATTTTGAAACTAAAGTAGAAAATCATGCATGAAAATCTAAATCCTCTTTAAAGCATTTAAAAATATAAATTCTTCTTTTATGGTTTTTAAAATAATTCCGTATTTTAGAAGTAGTGTGAAACAATGATTAAGATCTGCTCTGGAGTCAGTTGCCTGATCTCAAATCCTGAATCCAACCATTAAGTAATTATATGTCCTTGAACAAGTTAATTATTCTCTGTGCCTTGGTTATCTTATCTGTAAGATTAGGAGATAATGCTAACTGTCTTATATAAATGATATGACGATTAATTGAATAAGGTGAGTAAAGTCACTAGTCAGTAATTAGTGCTCCAGTTCAGTTCAGTCACTCAGTCATGTCAGATTCTTTTCGACCCATGAACTGTGCAGCACACTAGGCTTCCCTGTCCATCACCAACTCCCGGAGCTCGCTCTAACTCATATCCATCGAGTCGGTGATGCCATCCAACCATCTCATCATCTGTTGTCCCCTTCTCCTCCTGCCTTCAATCTTTCCCAGCATCAAGGTCTTTTCCAATGAGTCAGTTCTTCGCATCAGGTGGACAAAGTATTTGAGCTTGCTGCTGCTGCTGCTGCTAAATCGTTTCAGTCGTGTCCGACACTGTGCGACCCCATAGATGGCAGCCCACCAGGCTCCGCCGTCCCTGGGATTCTCCAGGCAAGAACACTGGTATCAATTTTACTATAGTTGATATAATTCTGATACTTGGACTTTGGGATAAATAATCTCCTGTACTTCTGTTAACACTTTTATTTCTTTGTGGCAGAGCTGGGTAAAGTCTGGGTCTGTAGTCTTTCATTCTCCTACTCTTCACCCACTGCTTTGCATAGTGCTGGAAAAACGGTAGGTACCCACGCTGATAAATCATAGTTTAATGAATAAATGATGAAAATATTTTTAAAGGTTTATAGACTATATTTCACTATAAAAAATGGATGGTAGACTCTATTTCAAAGGAATGTATGGAGACACTAAGGATACAATTATTGGTTTTTAAAACTATCCTTTGGGCTTGTTGAATGTGAGGGCCGTGCATCCTCAGTGACTCATTAGAGGTGGTTGAGAGGATAGACAAATTCACTGCAGAGGAGAGAGCCTGGACAGTACCTCTCTATTAATACTTCGATACTAAGGCATGAGCTTCTGTCCAAATCCACCCTGAGCCAAACTTGGTTTAACAAAAAGAGCTCTGTTGAGAAGAAATCAGGGTTCCCACAGGGTTCCCACTCATGACCTTGGCCCACCTTTTCCCTTAAGCCTCAGTTTCTTCACCTATAAAAATGAGAATGTAGCATCTAAGGTCTGTTTATCCATTCAAAACACATTTGGTTCCATGTTACTAAACTCTGGTGCACCTGGGAGCCCATGGCATGTGTCTTCCAGGACAGTGACAGTTCTCCCAGCCTGCCAAAATTTAGTCGTCAGTGCCCATTCTGGCGAATAATATCTCCTCCTGAACTGGTGCCAGTTGGAAAATTGTAGAATGGAATGTGCCACCTGGGTTTGAATTTGGAAATCCAAAGTGTTGTTGCCTTGAGGTACAAGGATGTTTCTGCCCAGCCACAGTGGTGAGTAGGCTGATAATACCAGTTGTGGCAGTTTGCACTTGGACTGAGAAAAGAAGGTCAAGTCTCCTTTGCTAGTGAGAGCAGAATGAAGAGAAAGCTGTGTTCTTATTTCCTTCAATCTGCTGTATGAACTGTGCACCAGTGATGTAGTATCGCAAACAGAATGAATGCATCAGCAAAGTGATACAAATTAAAAGTTTATTATGCTTCTATGATGCTTGAAGTAAAAGTGAAAGTGTTAGTCACTCAGTTGTGTCCGACTCTTTGCAACCCCATGGACTGTAGCTGACCAGGTTCCTCTGTCCGTGGGATTTCCCAGGCAAGAGTACTGGAGTGGGTTGCCATTTCCTTCTTCAAGAGATCTTCCCAACCCAGGGATCGAACCTGCATTTCCTGTGTGTCCTACATTGGCAGGCAGATTCCTTACCATCTGAGCCACCAGGGAAGCCCTCTATAATGCTTATCTGTTTATATTCTTTATTGTACTCGATCTCACAAGCACTTGGAATGGAAATCAAGTCCTCGAGTTCTATAATATCCTATAAATGACCATATTTCTGTCTATATAAATGCCTGAGCAGCATGCAGTGAATTCATTTTGGTGAAATGCTCTTCATTTCAAAGGACTCACACAGGCACATTGTTTAACCCAGGGATTTTTACAAAAAAAAAAAAGGGGGAAGAAAAGGATGTAAAATGTGTGAATGGGTGCTGTGCTAGTTGCTTAACATATTCATTAATTCTTTCAACAAATGTTGCTGGGCACCTAGCATGTACCAGGCATTGTAATAGAGCTGGACATGCGATTGACACTGCAGTTATCACACCAGCAAGATCTCTGCTCTCAGAAAAGCTACATTTTGGTTGGGGAGAGGAGTAATAAATAGTCAAGCTGATTTTAAAATAACATCTGTGATGAGGAACTAAAGAGCCTCTTGATGAAGGTGAAAGAGGAAAGTGAAAAAGCTGACTTAAAACTCAACATTCAAAAACTAAGATCATGGCATCCAGTCCCATCACTTCATGGCCAATAGGTAGGGAAAAAAATGTAAACAGTGACAGACTTTATTTTCTTGGGCTCCAAAATCACTGCAGATGGTAACTGCAGCCATGAAATTAAAAGATGCTTGCTCCTTGGAAGGAAAGCTATGACAAACCTAGACAGCATATTAAAAAGCAGAGACATCACTTTGTTGACAAAGGTCTGTCTACTCAAAGCTATGGTTTTTCCAGCAGTCATGTATAGATGTGAGAGTTGGACCATAAAGAAAAATTTATGTTTTTGAACTGTGGTATTGGAGAACTCTTGAGAGTCACTTGGACTAGAAGGAGATCAAACCAGTCAATCCTAAAGGAAATCAGTCCTGAATATTCATTGGAAGGACTGATGCTGAAGCTGAAACTCCAATACTTTGGCCACCTGATGCAAAGAACTGACTCATTGGAAAAGACCCTGGTGCTGGGAAAGATTGAAGGTGAAAGGAGAAGAGGGTGAGAGGATGAGATGGTTGGATGGCGTCACTGACTCAATGGACATGAGTTTGAGCAAACTCCAGGAGACAGTGAAGGACAGGGAAGCCTGGCGTGCTGCAGTCCATGGGGGTCTCAAAGAGTCGGATATGACTTAGCAACTGGAAAACAACTACAAAACAAGCTTTAGGATACATGGTATAATAATTCATAAAATTTTTACTAGAAAAGAAAATGGAAGCCTCTCCATCCAGTTTTCTTAAGTCAAGAATAACCTTGACAATAATTTGCACCAGACCAGTGCACTTAAAAATCTAGATACATTCACTCTTTGTAATACATTAACTAATTGTATCCAGTTAGGTATTAAAAANTTCAAAATTATATTTGCTTGAAGTTTTCTCCAGAGCATACATTAGTACCGACCTACTTTAATATCAAATCAGCCTGATTTAATTTTATAAGCTAGTCAGGACTGTCCTATGAGTCCAAAGCATTCTGTTCTGTAGCTCCACTGTAATTACAGACAAATGCATCTAATCTTCTCATCACGTGTTGTCCTGAGTTACAGGATTCTATTCCTTCCCCCCACCC
The DNA here is from genome assembly GCA_006410935.1 of Redunca redunca. Classification (NCBI taxonomy): domain Eukaryota; kingdom Metazoa; phylum Chordata; class Mammalia; order Artiodactyla; family Bovidae; genus Redunca; species Redunca redunca. The sequence continues at coordinate 336,847 of SJYQ01007040.1, forward strand.
TCCGCCGCCCGCAACCAGTGTTTGATAATCTTGTTATCTTGTGATACTGCATCATTTAATTATCCCCCAAAATAGAGATCTTCAGAAAATCTGCTCAGAGAAAGTGATTTTCTGTTCCCAACTGGTCACAGCTGGTGTGTGTACTCAGGAATTAGTCATTTTCAGAACTTGGCTTTTTTTCCTGAAAGGATCTCATCTGCCATCTAAGTTGGTTAAAGCCTTCCTGCACATCTCTGGAGGGAATTTTATAAAATCCAGAGAAGAACTCAATAGGTGTCCTTGGAGATCTACAAGCCCAGGACTCTTGTCGGACTGAGCATGGTTACTCTCTACTATTAACCTCCAAATGTCTAGCTGTATTCGTTTCAATAACTCCATAAACATCTCCTGAGCATCTACGGTGTGTCCAAGAGTCGGACAGGCATTGAGGCTACAAAAATGAGTGGAGCACAGTTCCCATGGATGTCCAGTGGATTTCCGTGGCAGTCCAGTGGTTAAGAGTCCATGTCTCCACTCCAGGGGGCACGGGTTTGACCCCTGGTCAGAGCACTAAGATCCTGCATGCTGTGCTGCATAGCCAATATAAATAAATCTCGGGCTTCCCAGGGGGCACTAGTGGTAAAGAACCCACCTGCCAATGCGGGAGATCTAAGAGTTGTGGGTTCAGTCCCTGGGTCGGGAAGATCTCCTGGAGGAGGGCATGGCCACCCATGCCAGTATTCTTGCCTGAAGAATCCCATGGACAGAGGAGCCTGGCGGGCCATAGTCCATAGGGTTGCAAAGAGTTGAATATGACTGAAGCTACTTAGCATGCACAATTCTCATGTAAAGGAATATATAGTTTCTAAACTTAATCATCCCAAGTGCTGAAATTTAATTTTATTAGCTCTGCCTCCTACTAACTGATGCTTTTAAGCAAGTCACTTCATTTACCTGATCTTCATTTTCCTACAAAACCAATAACATTGAAATGAGTTCCTGTAAGGCATAAAATATTCGGAGATTACTTTGGTTGTCTGGGATAAATGATGCGTATAGTATGTCATCTCTCAAGGTCTCTTTCCCTCCTTTAGACCCTTCTCTCCCCTTTGGACCTTTACGTTTATAGACTGAAGAAGACTCATTCTATCAGCCCTTCCTAAAACCAAAGACGTTTCGTTTTGTTTTCTTTTTCTCTGGGCTGTTTCTACTTCCCTCTTGTCATTTGTGTTTAGACAAGTGGACCTGATATGCCGTATCACGAGTATGAAAGTACTGTGACTTGTACAAGATGAAGTCAGTATAAAAGAAATGCTTTATGCTGAGTTTCCAATAAACTTTCTAATGATGATCAACATTTTTTTACCTTTCAACCTCTCAGTCTTTCTGTGTTTTTCTCTTACATCTCATAGGACCAGTGTCGTAAAGAAACAGTTTTCTGTTATTTCAGGTTCTTTTTTTGAATTGTAGTTGAACACTCATCATCCCCTGATAAAATCATTTTCCACTGAATATGTTTTCTTACACTTAGTCACATTAAAACTCCTCTGCCACTTTACTGCCCACGTCCACATCTTCTTTCACTTTATCCCTAATCGACTTGGCATTTTAATCCCTGGAAGAGCTGAATGCCATCTGCAAACTTGGCATTGCATTCTTTCCCAGATCATTTATATGATTGTTAACGAAGACACCATGCAGCTTGCTTTCCATCTAGAAAGCTGCAGAGATTTTGATTTAACTACTTAATCACTGAGTTAATAATAATACCAAGGACCATCCGCAGAACATTGCCTTTATCCAGAAAACTATTTGCTTTTTCCTATTTGTTTCTTATTCCTAAACCAATTATCATAACAGACATTTTTCCATGTACTAAAAGAGTTTTATGATTTATGAATTAGATTACAAATCCAAATTGGATTTAAGGACCCCTTTCCCTGGGTCGGGAAGATCCCCTGGAGAAGGAAATGGCAACCCACTCCAGTATTCTTGCCTGGAGAATCCCATGGACAGAGGAGCCTTGTAGGCTACAGTCCATGGGGTTGCAAAGAGTTGGACAGACTGAGCGACTTCACTTTCACTTTCACTTTACCAACTAAGTGACTTCCCTGGTGGCTTAGACGGTAAAGCATCTGCCTACAATGTGGGAGACCCAGGTTCAATCCCTGGGTCCAGAAGATCTCCTGGAGAAGGAAATGGCAACCCACTCCAGTATTCTTGCCTGCAAAATGCCATGGACGGAGGAACCTGGTAGGCTACAGCCCATGGGGTCGCAAAGAGTTGGACATGACTGAGCGACTTCACTTTCTTTTCTTTCTTTACCACCTATTTTACTTCTCATTTATGTCTTTGTCCCAGAACATCTGTATGAGGTGTCTGTCCTGTACCACTTTCTGTCACATAATTAAATCCTATTTTTTAACATCAGTGTCATTTGCCAGCTGGCTTCTAAGTTCCTGCTACTGCTGCTGCTGCTAAGTCGCTTCAGTCGTGTCCGACTCTGTGTGACCCCACAGACTCCGCCGTCCCTTTCCTAGACCTAATCAATCAGATGCTCCATTGAGTTGCCTGATGAGTGTTGTGCAGTAGCTGTTGGTTTGCCATGTACCAGGAAGACAGCAAATCTTGACATCTCATTACTGCAGCTGCTTCCCAAATGAACTGGAGCCCTGGTTGGCTCCCTCCCATCTCTTCTGCGTCCCAGACAATGTGGCCTCTCAGATCGTAGGCACATCTGATCATATCACCTCTGCTTAAAAGCTTTGGCAGTATCTTGGGAGACAGTTGTGAAAACTTGAATATAGACTCAGAAAAGACACTTAATATTCAAGTTTTCCCAACTGTCTCCCAAGACACTGCCAAAGATTGTAAGCAGAGAGGTGACACAGTCAGATGTGCATAAGATCTGAGAAGCCACGTTTGTCTCAGAGACCCTGGTTCGATTCCTGGGTCGGGAAGATCCCCTGGAGAAAGGATAGGCTACCCACTCAAGTATTCTTGGGCTTCTCTGGTGGCTCAGAACATAAAGAATCTGCCTGCAATGAAGGAGACCAGAGTTTCTGGATTGGAAAGATCCCCTGGAGAAGGGAATGGCAATACACTCCCATATTCTTGCCTAGAGAATCCCCATGGACGGAGGTGGGCGACAGTCCGTGGGGTCGCAAAGAGAAAGATACAACTGAGCGATGAAGCACAGAGATGCTTTAAATTATTATTAATTAAATAATGATTGTTATTAAAAAAAGTTGTTACCCTAGGATAGGCAAATCTCCTTAAAAAAAGAAAAGTAAATTTGGTGTGACCGGAGACTGTGGGGTTGGGAAGGGGTGAGGGATGGACAGTTACTGCTTAATGGCAGCAGAGTTTCTATTTTTGATGATGAAAACATTTTGGAAATAGTGATTTTGGTTGCACAACACTGAATACACTCAATGCCACTAATTGTACACTTGGAAATGGCTAAGATGGCAAATTTTGTTATATATATATTTTGCCACAGGGGAAAAAAAAGTTTTTAAGCCATTACCAGTTAGAGATACTACTTAAAACTTTGCAAGAAAAATAACATGATATTTGGGATTTGTCTTAAAACACTTAAACAGAGAGTTCCCTGGTGGTCCAGTGGTCAAGACTCCAGACTTCCACTGCAGAGAGTGTGGGTTCAATCCCTGGTCTGGGAACTAAGATCCCACCTGCTACACTGCACAGACGAAATATTAAGAACAAACAGAGGACACTCAAACAGTAGTCCCAACAGCAACAGTGAAGGTGATAAATGAAAAAAATTGGCCAAATGTTAGTTACTGAGGATAGAATTTTCCATAATAAAAAATTTTTAAAAAGATCTTTTGGAGGCTAGCTCTTACATCCTAACTTCTCAGCCTGAAGTCTAAAGTCCTTTGATAGCCTTCCCTTTTTCAAGGAGCCTCAACTCTTGCTGCTCAGCCTGCCTGCCCTGCCCCCAGGCAGCTAGGCACTGCAGAGCTCTGTACACAGGCAACCACTGTGCTCTCTCCTTCTTGTGTGGCAAACTCCTCCTCATTCTTTAAGGCTCAGCTGCATCCTGGAGCCTTCCCAGGCTTCTCCAGGCAAAGAGAGCTCCCTCCTTCGGGTTCCCACGGCGCCTTGCCTGCATCCCTGTGAACACTTGCTTATACCATGTATTATCATCTTTCATTCAGGCTTCTGTTCTCCGCTAACCTACAAGCTTCATGAAAATAGAGAAAACTTACTTTTCACTGTACATCTTCCTGAGCTATGTGAAGCTTTCATTGCTGTTGTTTTAGTTGTGTGCATTAAATATTTTTAAAGGAAAAGATTGAAAGGTGGGGATGTGAATATTCGTTATAAAGTTTAAAAGTTGAAAAGGTCCTTAGCGATTACCCATAGGAATATTGGTCTCTTTCTCGACTGTGCTTTTTCTACTTGGCAACTACTGATGCATTTTTACATTTCCAGTACCTACCACTGGGTGTTCAGTACATTGTTGCTGAATTTACTCACAGATCACATCCTTTCTTTCTACAGATGGCAGAAAGCCAGCTCTCTAGCTTGGGGTGTGTGGACACACACTTTTGAAGAAATGGTGAATTTTCAGACATGGTTTGTCAGGGCAGCAAATAAGCACTGGCTGTCACTGGGCCAGTGGACTTGGCTCAGTGGGTGGCTGCACTGGGAGCCAGGCATGTCTGCAGTACACTTGCTGCCAGGGGGTGGCGGCAGGCACTCACAGACTCTCCAAGACGGGCAGGCCTGATTCACCCTTTGAGTGTAGGGTGGGAGATGGCCTCCTCTACTATTCCTAGTTTATTTTCTAGCTTCTTGATGCCTTGAGATGCTTGGCCCAAAGAATAGGGC
>SJYQ01007042.1:0-17767 GCA_006410935.1 Redunca redunca
AGCATGTGAGATGAGTGCAATTGTGCAGTAGTTTGAGCATTCTTTGGCATTTCCTTTCTTATCAATAATTACCTCAAGTGTAAATGGGTTGCATGCCCCAACCAAAAGACAAAGGCTGGCTGAAAGGATAAAAAAACAAGACACCTATATTTGCTGTCCATAAGAGAGCCACCTCAAACCTAGGGACACATACAGACTGAAAGTGAAGGGCTGGAAAAAGATATTTCACGCAAATGGAGATCAAAAGAAAGTAGCGTTAGGAATACTCATACCAGATAAAATAGACTTTGAAATAAAGGCTGTGAAAAGAGATAAAGAAGGACACTATGTAATGATCAAAGGATCAATCTGAGAAGTAGATATAACAATTATATATGCACCCAACCTAGGATCACCACAATATGTAAGGCAAATGCTAACAAGTATGAAAGGGGAAATTAACAGTAACACAATAATAGTGGGAGACTTTAATGCCCCACTCACTATGGATAGGTCAACTAAACAGAAAATTATCAAGAAAAAACAAACTTTAAATGATACAATGGACCAGTTACACCTAATTGATATCTATAGCACATTTCACCCTAACACAATGAACTTCACCTTTTTCTCAAGTGCACACAGAACCTTCTCCAGATAGATCACATTCTGGGCCCTAAATCTAGCCTTGTTAAATTTTCTAAAACTGAAATCATTCCAAGCATCTTTTCTGACTACAAGGTGGTAAGAATAGATGTCAACTACAGCAGAAAAACTATTAAAAGTACAAACCAATGGAGGCTAAACAACATGCTTCTGAATAACCAACAAATCACAGAAGAAATTAAAAAAAATCAAAATCTGCATATAAACAAATGAAAATGAAAACACAACAGCCCAAAACATATAGAATTCAGTAAAGGAAGTGCTAAAGGGAAAGTTCATAGCAATACAAGCCTGCCTCAAGAAACAGGAGAAAAATCAAATAAATAACCTAACTCTACACCTAAAGCAACTAGATAAAGAAGAAATGAAGTGCCCCAGCATTAGTAGAAGGAAATAAATTATAAAAATTAGGACAGAAATAAATGCAAAAGAAACAAAGGAAACCATACCCAAAATCAACAAAGCTAAAAGCTGATTCTTTGAGAAGATAAATAAAATAGACAAACCATTAGCCAGACTCATCAAGAAAAAAAGGGAGAAGAATCAAATCAACAAAATTAGAAATGAAAATGGAGAAATCACAACAGACAACACAGAAATACAAAGGATCATAAGAGACGACTATCAGCAATTATATGCCAAAAAAATGGACAACTTGGAAGAAATGGACAAATTCTTAGAAAAGTATACTGTACCATGAAGAAACAGAAAGTCTTAACAGACCCATCACAAGCATAGAAATCAAAACTGTAATAAAAAATCTTCCAACAAACAAAAGCCCAGGACTAGATGGCGTCACAGCTGAATAATACCAAAACTTTAGAGAAGAGCTAACACCTATCCTATTCAAACTCTTCCAGAAAATTGCAGAGGAAGGTAAACTTCCAAACTCATTCTATGAGGCCACAATCACCCTAATGCCAAAACCAGACAAAGCTGCCACAAAAAAAGAAAACTACAGGCCAATATCACTGATGAACATAGATGCAAAAATCCTCAACAAAATTCTAGCAAGCAGAATCCAACAACATATTAAAAAGATCATACATCATGACCAAGTGGGCTTTATCCCAGAGATGCAAGGATTCTTTAGTATACACAAATCAATCAATGTGATACAGCACATTAACAAATTGAAAGATAAAAACCATATGATTATCTCAATAGATGCAGAGAAAGCCTTTGACAAAATTCAACATCCTTTTATGGTAAAAACCCTCCAGAAAGTAAACATAGAAGGAATATACCTCAACATAATAAAAGCCATATTTGATAAACCCACACCAGCATTATCCTCAGTGGTGAAAAGTTGAAAGCATTTCCCCTAAAGTCAGGAAAAAGACAAGGTTGCTCACTCTCACCACTACTACTCAACGTAGTCTTGGAAGTTTTAGCCACAGCCATCAGAGAAGGAAAAGGAGTAAAAGGAATTCAGATTAGAAAAGAAGAAGTAAAACTCTCACTGTTTGCAGATGACATGATCCTCTACATAGAAAACCCTAAAGACTCCACCAGAAAATTACTAGAGCTAATCAATGAATATGGTAAAGTTGCAGGATATAAAATTAACACACAGAAATCCCTTGCATTCCTATACACTAATAATGAGAAAATAGCAAGAGAAATTATGGAAACAATTCTATTCACCATTGCAACGAAAATAATAAAATACTTTGGAATAAATCTACCTAAAGAAACAAAAGACCTATATGTAGAAAACTATAAAACACTGGTGAAAGAAATCAAAGAGGACAGAAATAGATGGAGAAATATACCGTGTTCATGGATCAGAAGAATCAATATAGTGAATCTGAGTATACTACCCAAAGCAATCTATAGATTCAAAGCAATCCCTATCAAGCTACCAACAGTATTTTTCAGAGAACTTGAACAAATAACTTCACAATTTGTATGGAAATACAAAAAAATCTCAAATAGCCAAAGCAACCTTAAGAAAGAAGAATAGAACTTGAGGAACCAACTTACCTGACCTTAGACTATACTACAAAGCTATATCAAGACAGTATGGTACTGGCACAAAGACAGAAACATAGATCAATGGAACAAAATAGAAAGCCCAGAGATAAATCCACACCCCTATGGACACCTTATCTTTGACAAATGAGGCAAGACTATACAATGTAGAAAAGACAATCTCTTCAACAAGTGGTGCTGGGAAAACTGGTCAACCACTTGTAAAAGAAGGAAACTAGAACACTGTCCAACACCATACACAAAAATAAACTCAAAGTGGATTAAAGATCTAAATGTAATATCAGAAACTATAAAACTCCTAGAGGAAAACATAGGAAAAACACTCTCTGACATAAATCATAGCAGGATCCTCTATTGCCCACCTCCCAGGGGAATGGAAATAAAAGCAAAAATAAACAAATGGGATCTAATTAGAATTTAAAGCTTTTGCACAATGAAGGCACCATAAGCAGGGTGTAAAGACAGCCTTCAGAATGGGAGAAAAGAATAGCAAATGAAGCAATGGACAAAGACTTAATCTCTAAAATATACAAGCAGATCCTGAAACTCAATTCCAGAAAAGTAAACGACCCAATCAAAAAATAGGCTGAAGAACTAAACAGANTTCAGAATGGGAGAAAAGAATAGCAAATGAAGCAATGGACAAAGACTTAATCTCTAAAATATACAAGCAGATCCTGAAACTCAATTCCAGAAAAGTAAACGACCCAATCAAAAAATAGGCTGAAGAACTAAACAGACATTTCTCCAAAGAAGACATGCCGATGGCTAACAAACACATGAAAAGATGCTCAACATCACTCGTTATCAGAGAAATGCAAATCAAAACCACAATGAGGTACCATCTCTTTCCAGTCAGAATAGCTGCTATCAAAAAGTCTACAAATAAATGCTGGAGAGGGTACGGAGAAAAGGGAACCCTCTTACACTGTTGGTGGGAATGCAAACTAGTACAGCCACTATGGAGAACAGTGTGGAGATTCCTTAAAACACTGGAAATAGAACTGCCATATGACCCAGCAATCCCACTGCTGGGCATACACAATGAGGAAACCAGAATTGAAAGAGACACGTGTACCCCAATGTTCATCGCAGCACAGTTCACAACACCTTAGACATGGAAGCAACCTAGATGCCCATAGGCAGACCAATGGATAAGAAAGCTGTGGTACATATACACAGTGGAATATTATTCAGGTGTTTAAAAGAATGCATTTGAATCAGTTCTAATGAGGTGGGTGAAACTGGAGTCTATCATACAGAGTGAAGTAAGTGGGAAAGAAAAATACCAATACAGTATATTAACGCATATATATAGAATTTAGATAGATGGTAATAATGATCCTATATGTGAGACAGTGAAAGAGACACAGATATAAAGAATAGATGCCGGGAGCCAGCACGGGAGATCCCACCCATGACAAAGGTCATGAGGAAGAGCCCTGACAGGCAAAGGTGAGCCAGGACTTGAGGGACCCGCTGGACCTGCTCGAGTATCTACCCAAAACCAGAATTTGCCTGTCCTGCTATTTTTCACTAACTCCTCTGTTACCAACGGGGGGCTGTCCCCGACCACCTTTCTCTGAAGAAAATTAACTTAGAGCTCTAGTTAATAAGTCTCCTGGGTGTGATTGGAGTGTTTCAATTCAAACCCCTCTGATAGCTTTCTAACTTGCCTGACAGGTTTATCCAGACTTTTACAACTACGCATGTGATTGTTTACAGCCTCCCAACCGCGAGAGACACATTCTAGGAATGTAGAGCCTTTCGAGGAGTTAAAAATCATTAGAATAGAACTGGTTAAGGGTTTCATTGTTGAGCCAATACTTGCTGCCAAGTTTTCATACCTTTTATTTGTTGATATAGTTGGTATATAGAAAAAACAGGTAGTAGCCCTGGCATTAGCAACATAGATCTTTGAGTTAAGTACTTTCTTTATAACCCACTGCACCTTTGTTCTATAGGAATGTAACTTTATTTAGTACTTTGAGGGTGATGCAGATTAAAGAAAAAACACTTCAAGGGAAAATGAGTTTTTTGGTTGATTAACGTTTATCAAGGAAAAAAGCCAGAAAATGTTAACAGGCCTCCTGGCCAGAAAATAATGTAAATCACCTGAGACCTTCTGTATACGGAAAGGTAGGCAGAAAGAAACCCTGATATTGATAAGGGTCAGGACTGCTGCCCCTGCATGACTCTGCATCTTCCATTATGTAAAACTTAGGGTATATAAGCTCCTTTTGAAAATAAAGTTACAGGTTTTGCACAAGCTTGGCCTCTCCATTTCATACTTTCTCTCTTTCTCTCTTTTTCAGGCTAATTCCCTGGAGCACAGGGGCCCTCTGAGTTCACTTTCCTGCCTGGGCTTCTAAGACCCACTCAAGAAGGTGCCCAAGGTGGGGGCATCTTCCGCTATTTGAGAGGGTGCCTGCCGCCAACGTGAACAGTGCAAGTCCCTTGTCCGGGGCTTTATTGGCTTTCTGTGTAAACCAAAGAATATCAGCCTCTTTTCTCTCCTCTATTCTCTTAACTGCAAATTCTTTCCTTATCTCTCTCTATATCTATAGATCTCTCTCACCTCGCCATCCACTCTTCGGATACCCTGGATCCAACTGGGGCTGGTCCCTAGTAAATAGACTTTTGAACTCTGTAGGAGAATGTGAGGAATGTGAGGATGGGATGATTTGAGAGAATAGCATTGAAACATGTATATTATCATATGTGAAATAGATCACCAGTCCATTTTCAATGCATGAGATGGTGCTCAGGGCTGGTGCACTGGGATGGCCCTGAGGGATGGGATGGGGAGGGAGGGGTGGTTCAGGATGGGGAACACATGTACACTCATGGCTGATTCATGTGAATGTATGGCAAAAACCACCACAATATTGTAAAGTAATTAGCCTGCAATTAAAATAAATTTAAAAAGAATTCTAAGAAAACATTTCAAGAAAGAGTCCAGACAAAGGTAAATATGATGCAGGGGCTCAGAAATGAGGATCTACGAGGAACTGAGAATCACACAGAAGTCTCTTGACCTGGAGCAGAAGCAGACTTGCTACACATAGAATGGACCTAGATATTATCATACTGAGTGAAGTAAGTCAGGCAGAGAAGGAGAAATATTGTGTAACATCCCTTATATGTGGAATCTGAAATGAAATGACACAAACGGAACTACTTACAAGACAGAGACTCATGTACTTAGAGAACTAAGTTACGGTTGTGGTGGGGAAGGAATGGTTAGGGAGTTTGGAATGGACATGTACACTCTGCTGTATTTAAAATGGATAACTAACAAGAACCTACTGTATAGCACGGAGAACTCTGTTCAATGTTATGTGGCAGCATAATGTAACAGTGGATGGGAAAGGGCTTTGGGTGAGAATGGATACAAGTATGTGTGTGCCTGAGTCCCTTTGCTGTTCACCTGAAATTATCACAACACTTAAACAACTACACCCCAATTATAAAATAAAATGTTTAAAAAACAAATGAATGAACAAAGAAAGAAGTAGATTTGCCACATGGCTTAGGAAACATCAGGGCCCCTTATTTTCATACCTCCCTGCCAAGGCTCTGTATATTTTTTTGCTTTCATTTTCCTACAGAGTGTCCCCTTCCACTCCTAAATTGTGTAATCCTTAGGCTCTAAGACCTACTGGATCTACTCTTTGTCTAGAGAAGAGATGACTAAGAAATAAACGGATCTGAATAAAATTTTAAAAATATCACTGATGTGTGTGGGGAGTGCTCACCGTGTATAGACCACACTGGGTTTGCCCCCACTCACAGTGTGTGTGCTTTCCCCATCTACACTGCTCAAGCTCCAGGTTGCTCTGCAGGGGAACTGTCCAAAGTGGGCCCTGGGGTTTGTGCACTTAAGGCACAAACCCAGTTGGGCATGAGTTTTGTGCCCTTCCCAGGTCAGAGCAGCTCAGGAAACCAGGTGCTTGGTGAGCACACTATTCCAGGTGGCCAGTGCATCTTAATCACCTCCCCAGTCCCAGCTCCTCTGTTTCCTGGGGGGGGGGGGGGGGGGGGGGGNGGGCGTGGCAGCACCATCTCAGGTGTGCTTTGTATCTCTTCTGGGGAGCTGGTCTCTGGCTGTGACCTTCCTGGCAGATGTCAACTGTCCAGGATCCCAGGAAGACTTGGTTAGCAACTGGGAGCCTGCTCACAGTTTGGCAGGGCATGCTGTCTCTGGGGCTGAGGTTGCCCCCTCACCTCGCCTTCTGGCTCTGGCTGTTGCCTGCCTGCCTCTGGTGGGGGTTGAGCCAGTCTGCAGCCAGCTAGTTCTCCTCTGGTATTCGCTCAGTCCTTTGTTCTGTGAGCAGGCCCAGCTGTGCCTTAGGTTGAGCTTTTCTCAGGAAAGTTCTCTCTCTCTCTCTTCTTTTTTTCTTTCTCTGGCTACCCCACAGCTTGGGTTGCTATCTCATGTTAGCTCCCTCAGATTGTCCTCATGGCATTCAGGCCTGGTCTTTACCCAAAGTATGCAACCCACACCTCCCTGTTCAGCCCCCACTCGCTGGTGGCGGACTCAAGCGTCTGGGCTACTTCTTTGCTGGGAGTTGCAGTTAGGTGCGTGTTCTGTTTGTTTTTTTTTTCCTCCCAGTTATGTTGTGCTCTGAGATCCAAACACTCACCACAGACCTTCCGGTGAGAGGATTTCCTGGTGTTTGGAAACTTCTCTTCCTTCACGACTCCCTCCCCAGGATGGGTCTCCATCCCTAACTCTTTTGTATCTCTTTTTGTCTTTTATATTTTGTTCTACCTCCTTTCAAAGAGAATGGGCTGCCTTTCTGGGTGCCTGGTGTCCTCCACCAGCATTCAGAAGTTGTTTTGTGAAAGTTGCTCAGCATTGAAATGATCTTTTGATGAATTTGTGGGGGAGAAAGTGGTCTCCCCATCCTATTCCTCCACTATCTTCACTAACACTTCTCTCCCTTGCCTTTTTACTTCTCTTCTTTCTACAGTATTTGTAAAGCCTCCTCAAACAACCACTTTGCCTTCTTGTATTTCTTTTTCTTGGGGATAGTTTTGGTTACTTCTTCCTGTATAATGTTACAAAGCTCTGTCTATAGCTCTTCAGGTACTGTCTACCAGATCTAATCCCTTGAATCTATTTGTCACCTCCACTGTATAATCATAAGGGATTTGAATTATGTTATACCTGAATGGCCTAATGGTTTTCCCTACCTTTTTTCAATTTAAGCCTGAATTTTGCAAGACCTTATAATCTGAGCTACAGTCAGCTTCCAGTCTTGTTTTTGCTGACTGTATAAGCTTCTCCATCTTTGACTGCAAAGAAAGAAATCAATCTGATTTCAATATTGACTATCTTGTGATGTCCATGTGTAGAGTCATCGCCTATGTTGTTGGATTTTGCTGTGTTTGCTGTGATCAGCATGTTCTTTTGACAAAACTGTGCTTTTTTTCTGGACATGGACATTTATAGCAATTCTGGTATTAGTAGGTTTTTTTTTTTTTTTTTCAAAAACATAGAACTGTACATGATACAACTGTTTTGTTGTTATATGTCTCTTCTGTAGCTTTAGTCTTGTTTAAAATTTTATTATTATTTTTTCCACATCATCATATATTTTTGATGGTGTAATTTTTAGTAGCTGCAAATGATTTTACTCACTAAACTGTATAACCAGTTTTCTATTCAGACATTTAAACTTCATCTATCTCTTTACTATAAACTACACTATAATAAGCATGATTTTTCTTATTCTTTTTTAGGAGAAGGAGAAAATAGAAGTTGGAAGAATGAGTGAAAATAGAAATAACTTATGGAAAAAGGTCCTGAAGAACTCTGAATAAGATGAGATTAAAGGCAGATGCACATGAAATGTGACATTGGTAGTCCAGCCTGTCACTACCTGGACCCAGGATCAATATAAGCCTCACTGACGTTGGACAGTGAGATGCCTGCTTCGCTATGACATGACGGGAGCACATGCATCGTCTGTGGCCCTGGAACCAGAGAGCCCAGAACAGCCAGTGAAGCACACAGAGCCCCAGCCTCAGGCAGGTGAGGGGCATCTACCAAGCTCCCTTGGTGAGCCCAGTGCTTACCAGAGTTTGAGCCTCTTCAAACTTCTGATCTCCAGAAATAGAAATAGAGCATAAAGGAGTGAGTTAAACAGCACTGTGAGGAATCAGACAAATCCAGAAAGGGGAGCATTCTATAGGATGTCCTAAAAGTTGCCACCAGCTAGCAACAGCCTGGAAAAATAAATTTGAGGGTGAGAAGAGCAGCTTAAGATTTTAAAAATGGTTAAGAGACATAAAAACCAAATGCAAAGTGTGGCCCCTGTGTGAATTTTGTCTCAGGTCAACCAACTGTAAAAGACTTTTGGGGAGACAAGGGGAGCCTGGTGGGCCGTGGTCCATGGGGTCGCAGACAGTCAGACACGCCTGAAGTGACTAAGCTAGAGAAGGGAAATTTGCATGTAGACCAGTGATAAATGATATTAAAGAATCATCATTAATTTTGTTTTGTGTGATATGGTATTGTAGCTGAGTAAGAAAATGGTTTTATATTTTAGGGTCACATACCAAAGAATTTATAGTCAATGTGGCATGTAGACTTTGCTTTATAATATTTCACCAAGGAAAATGGAAACAACAAACACATTAATTAAGTCCCCTAGATACAAACCCTAAATTTGCAAACTTTCAAAGATGCTACTGTTTATTCACATGTCCATTCACATAAGTGACTTCATGTGTCTGGCGTACGTTGTCGCATGTGTGTATCCATTACAAGTAGTTGTGCTTTTGTATACTTCACAGTACAGTACTGTATAGAGTACAGTAGTACAGTATCTTTATTTCAAGCCCAGGATGTCTGGAAACAAGTGTAAAAGCAGCAGTGCATAGCCAACTGTGTTAGTTATGTACCTAGGCTAACTTTGTTGGACTTACAAATGTCCTCTTATAACAGAACTCACTCATAAGTAGGGGATTTACTGTGCGGGAAATGTTGACAGATAAATCTACGTCCTGGAAATAGGGGGACTGGTTTTAATATTTTAGTTACATGCACACATATATGTGTATATATATATGTGTGTGTGTGTGTATATATATATATATATATGACACTTTTAATATCAAGTTAAATGTTAAAAAGGCATGTGGGAGGTTAGCCTTAACAAGTTAGAGAGACCCTCTTTCCTCAAAAACTGATTTCCAGGTGGAGGGGGGGAGTGGAATCTGAGGAAACTGAGGCTAGCGACTCCAGTTACCCTGTAGACAGAGGGGATGGGGAGAGAAGAAATAGGGGCTTGCCTTGAAGAAGTTTCCAGCACAGCAGTGCTGCAGGTAGAGTACTGTGACGGGTCCCCTCCCACCAGACCAAGGTGAGAGTCCCCGTTTTTTCTGGCCCAGTTTGCCTGCCAGGGAGCAGGGTGGGGACAGTGAGGAGTGGAGGCTAACAGACACAGACCTTGAAGGGCAAGGTGGGAAGGAAGGGGTTCTATGTTCTGTGGCTTATTTCCGGGTCATCAAGGATCACTTCCTAGAGCTGCAGAGTGGGTGGAGAGTCCTGCTCTGTGGAAGGATTTGGGGAGGGGATTCGGAGGGTACTATGGCCAGTCAGCATTGTGTGTTTGCCTTAGTGAGCGAGCAAGGGGTGTCCATGACTTGTTCAAGTACCTTTCATACTGGGAAAAAAATAGATTCATGCCTCCCAAGTCCTGAGAGCCCTGCCTCTCCAACAGCAGAGAGATGTGATTTATCAACCCTGATCCAACTTAGGGAGCATGATCTTCTAGGTGACACCCCCTGCAGCATTACCTGTGTGGTTCCTTTGGGCCATCAGGGAGACAAGCTTAGGACTTTCATCACAGCACACAGCACACTACAGTGTTATAGACCATATGGAGTTTTGGGGGCTTCCATGTTTGGGGCCATGTTTGGGGCTTTCAGGGTGGCTCAGCAGTAAAGAATCTTCCTGCAATGCAGGAGACACATGTTCGACCCCTGAGTGGAGAAGATCCCATGCAGGAGGAAATGGCAACCCACTCCAGTATTCTTGCCTGGAAAAGCCCATGGAAAGAGGAGCCTGGCAGGCTACAGTCAATAGGATCGCCATGAGGCATTCACTACTTAAGCAACTTAGCATACACACACATAAAGTCGTGTTCACATTTATTTTAAATGATTTTACAACATAAACCCCTCTGAAACCTGCAAAAAGATATTATTTTTCTCCCTAGAATAAAATGTACAGATGGCTGCTATGTACAAAAATCTGCATCAAATTTCAGGAAATTCACGAATTCCCTGAGGCTGATGGCTGGCTTCCTGGGTCTCTCCGAGATGGAGGTTTTCACAAACATGTTGAGGGAAGGAAGTGACAGGCCAGCCCTGGAAGGCTGAGGAGTCTCTAGAAGTCGCAGCTGAGCCTGGCCTCAGAGGGTGGCCAGGACTTACATTCCCAACCCAGCTGCTGAGACGGAGACAGGAAGCTGGAATGAAGACAACCTGGGGAATGAGATCCACTGGGTCTCACTGGCCTTTGTCCCTGAAAGTGCCCTTCCACTGAAGGCTTCAGGCAGGGGTTGGGCTGGGCTCCCTGGTGTGCAGTTAAGGGGTGTGAGGAGGCTCCGAAGCTGGAGACCACAGGACTTCCTGATGGGAGTCACGTTTTTCATCACCTGACCAGGCCCCTGGTGGAGAGAATTGTGGGGGACACCAAGATAGGGGTGGGAGGGGTCCCTACTATTTGAGCACATCTGTTAGATTTGGTTCTCAGGCTGTGGACTCATGTAACAGATGCAGCATTTCAGTGGGGTCAGCTTTTTGTCCTCCCATCAGGCACCAATTAAGAATAAGCTGGGTTGGTTCTCTACTTACTTGTGTGGCTTGGAGGAATGGAAAATGTGGTTCTTTCAACCCTGCTCCCTTTGGCAGGTGGTTAGGGGTGGGGGCAGGGATGGCCAAAGCCTCATAAATAGCGGCTGATCTTATTCCATCTTTGTTCCTCTTTCTCATTACTCTGCTGACAGCTGCAGGCCCCTGGGGACAGCTGAGAACATGGGAACAATTGAGTTTCTCTGCTTCAGGCCCATCAGTATCCAATAAGCCAGTGGGAGAGAGACTGGCTCTGCTGCAGCCGCTGTAGGATGAGTGGCTGGCAGTGGGGATGGCTGCAGCAGCGCTAGTCAGGAGAGAGATTTGAATCAACTGGCATATCTTTCTTTCTCTTTTCAGCAAGCAAACCCTGTGTGTGTGTGTGTGTGTGTACCCAAGTACACACACTTCTTATAACTTGACCTCTGCTCTTCCTGTTTTAAATAATAAGGTTTAGGAATTTTCTGATAAGTGGCATTAATAAATCATACCTCTATTCCCACTATATTTTATAATTTTTAAACTACTTTCACGGCTATGGCTTTAAAACAGCCCTGGAAGCAGGCACAGCAGACATTGTAATAATCTTGTTTTGCAGATAAGCAAGCTGATACCCCTGGATATAGTTTGTGATTATCATACTACTAAAAAATGCCATTCTAGGATTATTCCTTTGAGATTTAAGACATATATTAATACGTCAAGGAGAGTTTCGTCGCTGCCTCTCTGGGGTTTAGATATTTAATTTTCAAAATCAGTCTCTTAACTACACACTTCTATTGGTTTTCCCTGGTCTAGAGATAAAGAAAAGCTGAGGTCATACTTTAAGTCATATTATCCCCAGGTTAATCAAATAATGATTATTAGAAGCTAATTTTTTTAAACTTTCACAATATGCTAGACACTAGTCTAATTATGTTAACCAACATATTATTTAGGTCTCAGGTTGAACTGTTATATATCTTTTACAAGTGATGAAGAAGAGGTATAAAGGAGTTAAGTAACTTTCCCAAGCACCCACAGTTAATGAGAGTCCAGATCTGATCCCAAGCAGTTGAGTCCAGAGTCTGAAAGAGCTCAATATTTGGGTTTATCAGACAAACCAATAATTTCAGAAGAGTGGGGCTAAGAATAATCCAGTCTCCTCAGGCCCTGCATCAGAATGTTTGGCCTGTTTCTTACTTTGTGAGTGAAAGTGGACTTTTATCTCCGGTTGTGTCAGAGTGAAATNGAAAGGTTGAGGGCAGGACGACAGAGGATGAAATGGTTGGATGGCATCACCAACTCAATGGACATGGGTTTGGGTGGACTCCGGGAGTTGGTGATGGGCACGGAGGCCTGGCATGCTGTGGTTCATGGGGTCGCAAACAGTCAGACATGACTGAGTGACTGAACTGAACTGAACTGAACTGAAAAGAGACAAAGAAGGATACCACATAATGATTAAAGGATCAATCCAAGAAGAATATATAACAATTATATATATAAACACACTCAACATAGCACTTCAGCACATAAGGCAAATGTTAACGAGTATGAAAAGGGAAATTAACAGTAACACCATAATAATGGGAGACTTTAATACCCCCACTCACACCTATGGATAGATCAACCAAACAGAAAATTAGCAAGAAAATACAAACTTAAAATGATACAATGGGCCAGTTAGACCTAATTGATATATATAGGGCATTTCACTGAAAACAATGAATTTCACCTTTTCCTCAAGTGCACACGGAACATTCTCCAGATAGATCATAATTTGGCCCATAAATCTAGACTTGGTAAATTCAAAAAAAAAATTGAAATCACTTCAAGCATCTTTTCTGATCAAAATGTGGTAAGATTAAATGTCAACTAGAGGGGGGAAAAATCTATTAAATATACAAACATATGGAGGCTAACCAACATGCTTTGAATAACCAACAAATCACAGAGGAAACCAAAATATGCATAGAAACAAATGAAAATGAAAACACAACATAAAACCTATGAGATTGAGTAAAAGCAGTGCTAAGAGGAAGGTTCATAGCAATACAAGCTTTCCCCAGGAAACAGAAAAATCAAATAAATAACCTAACTTTATATCTAAAGCAACTAGAAAAAGAAGAAATGAAAAACACCAAGGTTAGTGGAAGTAAAGAAATAATAAAAATTAGAGCAGAAATAAAAAGAAACAAAGGAAACTATAGCAAAAATCAGCAAAACTAAAAGCTGGTTCTTAGAGAAGATAAATAAAATAGACAAACCATTAGCCAGACTCATCAATAAAAAAAAACAGTGAAGAATCAAATCAACAAAATTAGAAATGAAAATGGAGAAATCACAACAGACAACACAGAAATACAAAGGATCTTAAGAGACTACTATCAGCAACCATATGCCAATAAAATGGACAACTTGGAAGAAATGGACAAATTCATAGAAATTCTTCCAAAACTGAACCAGGAAGGAATAGAAAAATCTTAACAGACCCATCAAAAGCACAGAAGTAAAACTGTAATCAAAAATCTTCCAACAAACAAAAGCGCAGGACCAGATGGCTTCACAGGTGAATTCTACCAAAAATTTAAAGAGCTAACACCTATCCTACTCAAACTCTTCCAGAAAATCGCAGAGGAAGGTAAACTCCCAAACTCATTCTACAAGGCCACCATCACCCTAATACCAAAACCGGACAAAGATGCTACAAAAAAAGAAAACTACAGGCCAACATCATTGATGAATATAGATGCAAATATCCTCAACAAAATTCTAGCAAACAGAGTCCGACAACATACCAAAAAGATCATAGATCATGACCAAGTGGGCTTTATCCCAGGGATGCCAGAATTCTTCAATATTCACAAATCAATCAACACATATACAAACTGAAAGGTAAAAACCATATGATTATCTCAATAGATACAGAGAAAGCCTTTGACAGAATTCAACACCTATTTATAATAAAAACTCTCCAGAAAGCAGGCATAGAAGAAACATACCTCAACATAATAAAAGCCACATATGAGAAACCCACAACAAACATTATCCTCAATGGCGAAAAATTGAAAGTATTTTCCATAAACTCAGGAACAAAAAAAGGGTGTCAATCTCACCACTACTATTCAATATAGTTTTGGAAGTTTTAGCTGCAGCAATCAGAGAAGGAAAAGAAATAAAAGGAATTCAGGTTCTAAAACAAGAATTAAAACTCACAGTTTGCAGATAACATGATCTGAGAGAATTGCATTGAAATATGTATATTTACCATATGTGAAATAGATGACTAATCCAAGTTCAATGCAGGAAACAAGGCATTCAAAGCTGGTGCACTGGGACAACCCAGAGGGATAGAATGGGGAGGGAAGTGGGAGGAGCGTTTGGGACTGGGGGATACATGTACACCATGACTAATTTATGTCAGTGTATGGCAAAACCCACCACAATAGTGTAAAATAATTAGTCTCCATTTAAAATAAATAAATTAATTAATAAAAAATGAAGTTAGAAATGAAAACAAGAAGTTACAAAAGACAACACAGGAAATACAAAGGATCATAAGTGACTACTACAAGTAACTATATGTCAATAAAATAAACAACTTGGAAGAAATGGACAAATACTTAGAAAAGTACAAACTTCCAAAATGAACCAGAAAGGAATAGAAAATATGTATAGACCTATCAGAAACACAGAAATTGAAACCATAATCAAAACCCTTCCAACAAACAAAATCACAGTTGAATTCTACCAATAATTTAGAGAAGAGTTAATACCTATCCTTTTCAAAGTCTCCAAAAAAATTGCAGAAGGAAAATTCCCAAACTCACTCTACAAGGCCACCTTCACCCTGATACCAAAGCCAGGCAAAAATAATCACACAAAAATGAAAATTACTGGATAATATCACTGATAGACATACATACAAAAATCCTCAACAAAATTCTAGCAAACAGGTCCAGCAACATATTAAAAAGATCATACAACATGACCAAGTGGGCTTTATCCCAGGGATGCAAGGATTCTTCAATATATGCAAGTCAATCAATGTGGTAAACAATATTGACATATTGAAAGATAAAAACCATATGATCATTTCAATAGATGCAGAAGAATCCTTTGACAAAATTCAATATCCATTTATGATAAAAAAAAAAAACTCTCCAGAAAGTAGGCATATAAGGACATAAGTAGGCATATCTCAACACAATAAAGGCCATATATGATAAATCCACAGCAAACATTATCCTCAATGGAAAAAAACTGAAAAAAAAAATCAGTAACAAGAGAATGTTGCCCACTCTCACCAGTATTCAATATAATTTTGGAAGTCTTAGCCACAGCATCAGAAAAGAAAAAGAAATAAAAGGAATTCATATTGGAAAAGAAGAAGTAAAACTCACTGTTTGCAGATGACATGATTCTTACATAGAAAACGCTAAAGATGCCACAAAAAAAATTACTAGAGCTAATCAATGAATATGGTAAAGATTCAGGATACAAAATTAATACATAGACATCTTTCACCATTCTATTCAATAAAAATGAAAACATAAGAAAGAGAAATATCAGAATAACTGAGGCAGAAGAACAGATAAGTGATCTGAAAGACAGAATGGTAGAAATCGCTGCTGTGGAAAAGAATAAAGAAAGACAAATAAAAAGAAAAGAGGACAAAGAGATATTTCAGACAATACTTAATGCACCAATATTCAAATTATAGGGGTACAGAAGAAGAGAAAGGGCCTGAGAAAATATTTAAAGAGATTGTAGTCAAAATTTTCCCTAATGTGAGTAAGTATATATTCACCCTATTTCAGAAAGCATGTAGAGTTCCTTACAGGATAAACCCAAGGAGGAACACACCAAGATATATAATAACCTAACAAAAATTAAATACAGAAAAATTAAAATCAACAAAGGAAAAGCAAAAAAATAGCAAACAAAGGAGTCCCCATAAAGTTATCAATTGATTTTTCAGCAGAAAGTCTGTAGGCCAGAAAAGAATGGTATGATATATTCAGAGTGATAGAAAGGAAAAACTAGAGACCTGGATTTAATCCTTGGATTGAGAAGATCCCCTGAAGAAGGGAATGGCTACCCACTCCATTATTCTTGCTTAGAGAACTCCATAGACAAAGGAGTCTGGTGGGCTATAGTCCATGGGGTTGCAAAGAATCAGACATGACTGAGCAATTACCACTTTCATACTTTCACAACCAAGAACACTCTACACTGCAAGGCTCTTATTTAGACTTCATGAAGAAATCAAAAGCTTTACAAGCAAGAGAAAGCTCAGAAAATTCATCACTACCAAACAAGCTTCAGAACAAATGCTACAGGAAGTTATCTAGGCAGAGAAAAAAGAAAGACTACAAAAATAAACAAGAAAATCACAAATGGGAATCCCACCAGTAAAGGCAAACATACAGTGAGAAGATAGCAAATACGATACAAATCCAGCAACTGTGAGGAGAGGAAAGTACAATGCAAGAAATGGGAATTGCATTTGAAATTGAGATTAACAACTTAAAACAATTTTATGTGTGTGTGTGTATGCTTTATCAAAACCATGGGAAATGCAAGCCAAAAAACCATGATTGATAAACATATAAGAAAAAAAGAAAAAGTGATAGAAACACAACACTAAAAATGGCAACCAAACCACAAGAGAAGAGAAAAAAATGATGAAGAGAAGAAAAAAACCTACAAAAATAAACCCAAAACAATTACGAATATGCTAATAAGAATGTACATATTGATAATTATGTTAAAAATAAATTGATTAAATGCTCCAACCAAAAGATATGAACTGGCTGAGTAGATAGAAAAACAAGACCCATAGATATGCCATCTACAAAAGACTTACTTCAAACTTAAGGACACATACAGACTGAAAGTCAGGGGATGGAAAAAGATATTCTATGCAAGTTAAACTCAAGAGAAACCTGGAGTAATAGCAATTACTCATATCAGAAAAAATAGACTTTAAACACAAGAGACAAGAAAAGAAACTACATAATGATCATGAGATCAATCCAAGAAGATACAGCAATTGTAAAATATATATGCATGCAACATACAGTTCAGTTCAGTTCAGTCACTCAGCCGTGTCCGACTCTTTGCAACCCCATGAATTGCAGCACGCCAGGCCTCCCTGTCCATCACCATCTCCCGGAGTTCACTCAGACTCACGTCCATCGTGTCCGTGATGCCATCCAGCCATCTCATCCTGGGTCATCCCCCTCTCCTCCTGCCCCCAATCCCTCCCAGCATC
>SJYQ01007042.1:17945-37434 GCA_006410935.1 Redunca redunca
CCAACTCTCACATCCATACATGACCACAGGAAAAACCATAGCCTTGACTAGACGGACTTTAGTAGGCAAGGTAATGTCTCTGCTTTTGAATATACTATCTAGGTTGCTCATAACTTTTCTTCCAAGGAGTAAGCATCTTTTAATTTCATGGCTGCACTCACCATCTGCAGTGATTTTGGAGCCCCCCAAAATCAAGTCTGACACTGTTTCCACTGTTTCCCCATCTATTTCCCNTCTGGAACTCTCTTGCTTTTTCCATGATCCAGCGGATGTTGGCAATTTGATCTCTGGTTCCTCTGCCTTTTCTAAAACCAGCTTGAACATCAGGGAGTTCACGGTTCACGTATTGCTGAAGCCTGGCTTGGAGAATTTTGAGCATTCAAGCACCTCAATACATCAGGCAAATGCTAAGCCATAAGAGGGGAAATTAACAATAACACAATAATAGCAGGGGATTTTAACACCCAACTTATACCAATGGGCACATCATCTAGACAGAAAACTAACAAGGAAACACAAGACTTAAATGATGCATTAGACTGTATAGAATTATTAATAATTTATATCTATAGGGCAATCTATTCAAAAGCAGCAGAATACATTGTCTTCTTAAATGCACATGAAACATTCTCTAGGATAGATCACAATTTTAGGTCACAAATCAAGCCTAGGGAAATTTAAGAAAATTGAAGTGATATCAAGCATCTTTTCCAACCACAACACTATGAGATTAAAAATCAATTACAGGGGACAAAAGCTAAAAAATACAAATACACTTTGACTAAACTATATGTTACTTAACAACTAGTGGATCACAAAAGAAATCAAAGAGGAAGTTAAAAATACCTAGAAAAAAATGACAATGAAAATATGATGACCCAAAACTTATGGGATGCAGCAAAAGCAGTTCTAAGAGGGAGGTTGATAGCAATACAATCTTACCTCAAGAAACAAGAAAAATCTCAAATAAAAATCCAAACTTATACCTAAAGTAATTAGAGAAAGAAGAACAAATACAACCCAAAGTAAGTAGAAGGAAAGAAAATCATTAAAATCAAAGCAGAAATAAATAAAATAGAGATGAAGAAAACAATAGCAAAGATCAATGAATCTGAAACTTGGTCCTTTGAGAAAATAAACAAAGTTGACAAATCATTATCTAGACTCATCAAGACAAAAAGGGAGAGGACTCAAATCAGTAAAATTAGAAATGATAAAGGAGAGGTTACAATGGACACCGCAGAAATACAAAAGATCATAAGAGATTACTACAAGCAACTATTAATATATGTCAGTAACGTGGACAATCGAAGAAATGAACAACTTCTTAGAATGGTACAACCTTCCAAGACTGAACCAAGAAGAAATAGAAATGAAAAGACAATTGCAATTGCTGAAACTGAAACTATAATTAAAAATCTTTCAACAAGCAAAAGTTCAGAACCAGATGGCTTCACAGGCAAACTTTATCAAATATTAAGAGGACAGTTAACACATATTCTTCTGAAACTCTTCCACAAAACTACAAGGAAAGAAATACATCCAAGCTCATTCAATGAGATCACCATCATTCTGATACCAAAACCAGACAAAGCCATGACAAAAAAAAAGAAAATTACAGACCAATATCACTGATGAACATAGACACAAAAATTCTCAACAAAATACTAGCAAACTGAATCCAAAAGCACATTAAAAGTATCACACACCCTGATTGAGTGGGATTTATTTCAGGGGTGTAAGATTTTATATTTGCAAATCGATCAATGTGATACACTATATTAATAAACCGAAGAATAAAAATAATCATAGGATCATCTCAATAAATGCAGAAAAATTTTTGACAAAGTTCAACACCCATTTATTATAAAATTCTGCAGAAAGTGGGTATAGAGAGAAGTTATCTGAACATAGTAAAGGCCATATATGGTAAACTTACAGTTAACATTGTACTCAATAATGAGAAGCTGAAAGCATTTCTTCTAAGATCAGAAACAAGACAAGAATGTCCATTCTTGTCACTTTCATTTAACATAGTTTTGGAAATCCTAAGCCACAGACATCATGCATCCTAGGTGGCACTAGTGGTAAAGAACCCACATGCCAATATAGGTGACTGGGTTGGGAAGATCAATCTCTGGGTTGGGAAGATCCCCTGGAGGAGGGCATGGCAACCCACTCCAGTATTCTTGCCTGGCAAACCCATGGACAGAGGAGCCTGGTGGGCTACAGTCCATGGAGTCGCAAAGAGTCAGACATGACTGAAGAGTTGGATATGACTGAAACAACTCAGCACACATACACAAGTCACAGATATCAGAGAAAAGAAACAAAAGAAATCCAAATTGGAAAAGAAGTAAAGCTGTCATATATGTATGTGTAGAACTGATTCCATTTGCTGTGCACCGGAAACTAACACAACATTTTAAATCAACTATACTCCAAGAAAAAATTTTAAATAAATTAATTAAAAAGAAATCTGAGCAAGCTAGGTTGGCACTGACTAGTAAGTCTAAAACAATAAATTTCAATGAGATTGCTATAAAATCTCTCAGTTCAGTTCAGTCGCTCAGTCGTGTCTGACTCTTTGTGACCCCCTGGACTGGAGCATATCAGGCTTCTCTGTCCATCACCAACTCCCAGAGCTTACTCAAACTATGTCCATCATGTCGGTGATGCCATCCAACCATCTCATCCTCTCTCGTCCCCTTCTCTATATACACATTATATACACCTGTAATTTCAAGTTATATTTGTTGACACGGAACTTTTGTGCCAAAGGGCATATACGTTTTTTCAAATATTGTCAAAATGCCTTTAGGAAGAGATGATCCAATTTCAACTCCAACTAATGGTATTTGAAGGGATAGCTTTTATGAACCCACTTCAGTATATATATATGTATATTGTTTAGCACCTAAGTTGTGTCCAACTATTTTACAACCCCATGAATTGTAATCCCCCGGGGCCCTCTGTCCATGGGATTTCCCAGGCCAGAGTACTGGAGTGGGCTGCCATTTCCTTCCCCAGGGGATCTTATCAACCCAGGGATTGAACCCATTCTCCTACATTGGCAGGTAGGTTCTTTACTACTGAGCCAAGAAGCCATATATATCTTTGAATCACTGTGCTGTATGCTTGAAACTAACACAATATTGTAAATCAACTATACTTCAATTAAAATACAACTTTGCAACAACTTTGTTACCTGATATTTAAGAGCAGAGGATGAACCTTGTCTGTCCTGCAGCTATACCACATAAAAGATTATTTTTTTAATGTCACCATATCTGTATCTTGGGATTGAAATTTAAAGCTTCTTTGTCTTTGATGTGATACCTAGCACTATACTATCTCATTTAAACTTTAACGATTTTGAGTAGTTTTATAGCCCTATTGTTCATTACATTATATGTGTGTGTTCGTTTGTGAATTTNTATTCTTCAAATGAACTTCAAAATTTTATTAGCTACTTTTATTTGTTCATTTTTCAAGAGAAATTTAAACTCACTACCAAGTTCCAAAAGTAATCCAATAGGATTGTTATAAGCATTGCTGCTAAGTCACTTCAGTCATGTCCAACTCTGTGAGACCCCATAGATGGCAGCCCACCAGGCTGGGATTCTCCAGGCAAGAACACTGGAGTGGGTTGCCATTTCCTTTTCCAATGCATGCAAGTGAAAAGTGAAAGTGAAATCGCTCAGTCCTGTCCTATCCTCAGCGACCCCATGGACTGCAGCCTTCCAGGCTCCTCCATCCATGAGATTCTCCAAGCAAGAGTACTGGAGTGGGGTGCATTGCCTTCTCTGATTATAAGCATTGAATTATAATTAATTTTGATAGTGATTTTTTTATGATATTTAAACTGTCCACCAAGGAATCTGGTGTGCAGAATCATTTAGTCACTTCTACTTTTTTAAAAAAATACATCTCACTTAAAAAAATATTAAGGAATATAATATAGAAAGCCAATATACAAAATCAAGTATGTTTGTGTGTGTGTGCATGCTAAATCGCTCAGTTGTATCTGACTCTTTGCAACCCCATAGTCTGTAGCCCACCAGGTTCTTCTGTCTATGGAACTTTCAAGGCAAGAATGCAGGAGTGGGCCACCATGCCATCCTCTGGGGGATCTTCCTGACCCAGGGATTGGACCCAAGTCTCTTGGGTCTCCTGCATTGACAGTCAGGTTCTTTAACACTAGTGCCAACTGGGAAGCCCCACAAAATCAGGCGGATGTGTATAAATAAAGCTTACACAACATACAGACACCTACATAATGATAAATATTTGCTCTGGCACATGAGACATCTTTCTGCCCTACTTGCTGTCATTACTGGTATATTGGAAGCCTTTTGGTTTATTTATATTTATTTATTTCCAACTTCAATAGTTGGGCTCATGGTAGAAAAACAGATTGCACATCCGAACAGATAATTGATAAGAATTTCAAAAAGTCTACTGACAGAAGTAGAGCAAGGTTAAAAATATGATAAGAGATGATGAAGCACGAGGGGCTGGCAACAGGGGAAGCCATTGCCTTGACTAGGCTGCGGGGGTGAGGGAAAGGTCTTGCACTGGGCACCCAGAACCCATTAGGATTGTTGCAATGGCAGAGGACCTCCTGAATGAAGCCGTGGCCTGACAGTGTGTAAATAGTAAACCATTATTATGATTTCATCCACCTCTCCAGCTGGTGTCTCCCAGTTGCTGAATTCAACCAAAAGGCAAAAGGGGAGTATTCCCCGCTGAAATATTTTAAAGAACTCAACCTCCCTACTGAGAAAAAAAGAATAAAGAAGGGCTTAAAGGAAGCTGAGCGCCGAATAATTGATACTTTTGAACTGTGGTGTTGGAGAAGACTCTTGAGAGTCCCTTGGACTGCAAGGAGATCCAACCAGTCCATTCTGAAGATCAATCCTGGGATTTCTTTGGAGGGAATGACGCTAAAGCTGAAACTCCAGTAGTTTGGCCACCTCATGCGAAGAGTTGACTCACTGGAAAAGACTCTGATGCTGGGAGGGATTGGGGGCAGGAGGAGAAGGGGATGACAGAGGATGAGATGGCTGGATGGCATCACTGACTCAATGGACATAAGTCTGAGTGAACTCCAGGAGTTGGCGATGGACAGGGAGGCCTGGCGTGCTGCTATTCATGCAGTCGCAAAGAGTCAGACACGACTAAGCGACTGAAATGAACTGAACTGAACTCAAGACCCAAATAAATAAGGGGAATAGAAAAGCATGGCTTTTTAATAGAATTTAAACTTATGCATCTGTACAAAAATAAATGAAAGGTTTACAAATGTTGACAAGGATAATTACTGAAAATATTGAATGAATAAACATAGGTTAAAAAGTACAAGTTTGATATGATTCAAGTCATGTATATTTATGAAACACAGAAAGCAGCAATCTGTATCTTATGTACATAAACCAACTTATTAAAAATATCAAAAAGTAACAACATGGAAAGAAAATATATATATTAATTTCAGAGTTACCTCTAACAAGAAAGAGAGTAGACCCTGTGGGAATGAGAAGGCTTCCACTTCTATTTTATTAAATTACAAACAGAGGTTTGATATATTCTAAAGTCTCCGTAATGGGCACATGAATTTCTGTTATACACTCTCTTTACTTTTCTGTACGTTTGAGGATTTTCATAATTAACTATACAATCTAAAACTGGTGTGAGAAAGATGGAGGGTGAGAGTACCCAAGTGCCTTAAAGAAGGCAGCTGTGTTTCTCTCTGACAGATTCTCTGAGTCAGGACGCACAAACAGACAGGGATTCTTTCAGTAGCCCATGCTCCATAAACTGAAAGTCCAGTGCCATCTCCCTTAAGAGTCAGTGGGGTGGGAGGTCCAAGAGGGAGGGTATATATGTATATACATGTATATATGCATACATATATACATGTATATATGTGTATATATACATATAGCTCATTCACTTTATTTTGCAGCAGAAACTAATACATCATAAAGTGTGTATATTCCAGTTAAAAAATAAACAAATAAAATGAGGGGAAAAGTCAGTGGGATTTGCAACCAGATTCTGACGTTAGATTTTCTCTTAGTTTTAAGTAGTGTTGCCATTTTTCTCCTTTCCTGTGACTTGATTTTAAGAAAGAATGCAAGATAACCTATACCAGCTGCTGATAATGCTGATAGGCATCATTTTAAACTGGAGCTCACAGGAATGAATCAGTTTCTGTGAAGATTCTTGAGACATTGTATTGTAATTTATCTGTTTGTTGTTCTCTTCCTTAATAGTCTATAAATTCCTTTGAAAAATAAAAACATTTTGTATTCATTTGTCTTTGTGTGTGTCTTCAGCACCTGTCACAATGCCTGACAGCAATTAAAGCAAACACCTGTGTTCAAGAGATGACAATTTAGAAGTGCCGAGCATTGCACAATAAGAGGAGCAAAGTCGAAAAATGAAGACAATATATATATTGAAAACAATTTAAGAAAAGTTATATCTTTTAATGAAACACACTATAAATAGGACAATTTTGACAGTACATTTATTTATATATATATGGGTTCCTAAGATATAAGTATTATTCTATAATTCATGCCTGTATGGAATTTATATTGATAATAAATTTATTTCAGCTGAACTATACAATGCCCACTGACCTATACCACCAAGGCCTTCTTGTTATTGTCTTTTTCTTACTTTTGTTTTAGTTTCTTTACTTTTCTTTTCTCTAAATTTCAAACTAATGGAAAAACTGATAAAGTAACAAGCACCAGTATAATCTTTGACTAGATAAAGGCTCTTATAGCTATTTTTTCCCTATTCAACATTCAATCAGTGGATTGATTTTTATACATTACTTTCAATTGCCATGTCCCATTAGTCTTCTTTAATCTAGAAGTGACAAATTCTCAACACATGTTTTTTTTTTCTTCATAATATTTGCATTTTTGAAGACTCCAAGTGATTTGTCATATAAAAGGTATCTTCATCTGTATTCGACTGATGGCTCCCTCACTTTCAGAAGTCCAGTTAAACATTTTTGGCAAAAAATACTACTTAGGTGATTTTGTGTATCTCAAAAGATGTGTGCATGATTAAAGGAAGTATGTAATGTCAGTTAGTTCTGATAGTAATGATGCCAAATTTGATCACTTGGTTTAAGTAGTATTACCAATTTACTCCTATAAAACACTGCTTTCTCTCTGCAATTAAAAAGTAACCTGTGGGGTGGTTTTTATAGATTGAATATTCTATTATCCCAATAAATGTAATATCCACTGATGAATCTTGTTTGAATAATTATTATACAGATTTGACAAAATAATGGTTGTCTAATTCTGTCAGTCATTTTGCATTTATTAGCTGACATCCTTTTGTAAAGAAGAGTTTTCTCTTCACACATACTTTTATCTTATCACTGTATAATAACAGACTCTATTTCTGACTTCAGTGTGCTATCATCCATTATCACTATTAGCTCGTTCACTGGCTTCTGAATCATTTTGACTTACCACCATCATTTTTGAACATGCCTTTGCTTTCTGACTCAACAATATATTTCAGGATTTCCTTTTTTCCTTCTCCAGACCTGAAAATAGGTTTTACTCTAGTGATGGATTTTATTTTCTTGGGCTTCAAAATCACTGCAGACAATGACTGCAGACTTGAAATTAAAAGGCCCTTGCTCCTTCAGAGGAAATCTATAACAAACTTAAACAGCATATTAAAAAACACAGACATCACTTTACCAACAAAGCTTCATATAGTCAAAGCTATGATTTTTTTCCAGTGGTCATGTATGGATATAAGAGTTGGACCATTAAAAACCTGAGCACCGAAGTACTGATGCTTTTGAACCATGGGGCTGCAAGGAGATCAAACCAGTAAATCCAAAAAGAAATCAACTCTGAATGTTCATCGGAAGGACTGTTGCTAAAGTTGAAGCTCCAATATTTTGACCACCTGATGCAAAGAGTTGACTCATTGGAAAAGACCCTGATGCTGGGAAAGACTGAAGGCAGGAGGAGAAGAGGGAGGCAGAAAACGAAATGGCTCCATAGCATCACTAACTCAATGGACATAAATTTCAACAAATACCAGGAGATAGTGGAGGACAGAGGAATCTGGCATGCTATAGTCCATGGGGTCACAAAGATTCAGACAAGACTTAGCAACTGAACAACAAACTAAACACTCCATTTTACTGTGATGGTGCTCAGATCCCAAAACTTCTGCAGTAAATGTGATCATTGCTACTGAGGTCATTGCCTAAATAGATCTCTGACCCATCTCTATTGCCTTGACTATTCTACTGAAATAACCCACATTTCTTCTGACAGGCAATTTGGCTTTCCTTCAACAGTTCTTACCACTGCATTCAGAGCAATCTTTCCAAAATACAAGTCTATTCCTATTATACCCAGAGCAGAACCATGTGTGCTTGCAAATATTTGTGTACTTTAAGACTTACTGAAAACCATTTGGTGGCTGCCCTTTGGTTATAAGATAAACACCAAAATCATTAGGATGATCACAAAGACCTCACATGGCCTGTCCTTTCCCTATGCCCCGGTCACATCTTGACCACATTAACCCAGTCGTAAGCCAATATGACTGATGTCTTTATAAGAAGAAGAACTGGGACTTCCCTAATGGTCCAGTGATTAAGACCATGCTCCCAACACAGGGGGCATGAGATCAATCCCTGGTCAAGGAACAGAGATCCCATGCACTGCACAATGCAGCCAAAAAAAGAGGGGGTGGATTTTCTGGTATGTGAATTATATCACAATAAAGCTGTTGTGTGTGTGTGTGTGTGTGTGTGTGTGTGTGTGTGTGTGTTTAAGAAAAAAAGAAGAGGAAACTTAGACATAGACACAGACAGAAGAAAGATTGTCTGAAGATAAAGAAGATGGCCATGTGGAAGCCAAGGAGAGAGGTCTAGAAAAGATCCTTCCCTCTCAGCTCTCAGAAGGAACCCTGTCAATATGCAACTCAGATCTCTAGTCTCTGGAACTATGAGCAAAAAATTTTCTATTGTCTAAACCACCCAGTCTGTGGTACATTTTTAAAGCAGCCCTGACAGACCAATACACTATTTTTTTTTTTTTGCCTTTTAATTATTCATCTTTTAGCACAGAGAATTATATACCACAGAGACTTGATAAACTTTTTTTCTTGTGAATTGAACTAATCCCCATGTTAAGAAATGATCCTGTGGAGGAGGGCATGGCAACCCACTACAGTATTCCTGCCTGAAGAATCCCATGGGCAGAAGAGCCTGGCAGGTTACAGTCCTTTGGGAAGCAAAAAGTTGGACAGAACTGAAGCAACTTAAGGCACACATCATGTTATTGCATATCTCTTTCCAATTAGAATGTAAATAACTTTGGTTTTAGAAGCAAAACTGAATTCAAGCTTTAACCACCTTACTGACTTCAGGAAAGAAAGCAAACCTTAGGTTAAAGATAGGAATAATAATAATCTAACTTGTGGGAGCAGTTTGAGAATTAAATGAGATATGAATATAAAGGATTCAACACACTGCCTAAAAAATAGTAAGCACTCAATAAATATTAACTATAATTGTATAACAAAAATATGATGAGGCAGAATGGAGAAATATATAGAATTACATTTCAGTGATCCAGTAGGGGAATAACTTTAAACACATAGTACATTTTCCTTGGGGGTTTCCCTGGTGGCTCAGTGGTAAAGAATCCTCCTGCCAATGCAGGAGACACAGATTCAATCCCTAGGTCAGAAAGATCCCCTAGAGAAAGAAATGCCAACTCACTCCAGTATTCTTGCCTGAGAAATCCCATGGACAGAGGAGCTGACGGGCTACAGTACGTGGGGTCACAAAAGAGTCAGACATGATTTAGCAACTAAACAACATTTTCCTCAATATTTTTACTATAAGTGAACTGAAGAACACACCAAGTTCCCAAAAAGAAGAATATCTCTGTTCACTGTGTACTAAAATACTTTATGGGAATAGTCCTGGTTTAGGTCTCTCACAACCAATATTCTTTACAAAGAGACGTATCCCCAGGGTAAGACAAGCTCAAATGCCCGGCAGTTCTCCAGATTGACATGCTATTAAGTTTCAGCGTCAGGAGGGCTGACCAGAGATAGGGCTCTGAGAGAGTAAAACTATCCCACAGAGATTTACACATGGGACCGGGCTGAGCTGGAGGAAAGTAAATTTAAGTGTCTGAACAATGCCGTTATTTCCTTCTAGAAAATGGCACTTTCACATCTATGTCACATTAGTGTTGGATGTAAAACTTTACATAAAAGGAAACAGTGAAATATGTATGTTAGGGTGAGAATGTTCAATCTAGAAGATACCAGGGATTATTTTCTTAAACACATGCGCGCACACACACACACACACAGTAGATCAGTGCCCCTCACCTCTAAGACTACAATGGAAATGCGTGAAGTCATACATAGAAAGACAAATATCATATGATATTGCTTATATGTGGAATATTTTTAAAAGGGGTACAAATGGACTTATTTACAAAACAGAGGTAGAATCACAGATGTAGAAAACAAACTTATGGTTACCAGGGGATGATGGGTGGAGGGATAAATTAGGAGATTGGGATAGGCATATACATACTACTATGAATAAAACAGACAGCTGATAAGAACCCACTAAATAGCACAGGGAACTCTATTCAATACTCTATAATGACCTGTGTGGGAATATTTTTTAAAAATGGATATATGTACATGTTTAATTGAATCATTTTGCTGCATACCTGAAACTAACACAGCATTGTAAATCAATTATACACCAATACAAATTTTAAAAAAATAATAATAAATGTATACTACTTCAAGTAGCAAGTGAAATCCATAAACCTTACTTAAGCAAAGAGCAGCAGACAGAAGAGAGGGACAAGGAAGGGCCAAGTGTAAACTGAGGTAGTAAAGAGTGAGACCCACTGGCCTCAGCCATCCTGAGACAAGCTGAGACTGAAATTTCAAGTTTGAGAAACGCTGTATGTTCTCTTAGCAAGTTTCAAGTATACAGTGCAGTTCTGTTAACTATCATCACCAGGCTGTGCCTTAGCTCTCCACAACTCCTTCATCTTGCATAACCGACACTTCGCACACTGTGAACAGCATTTTGTTCTCCTTAACCTCATTCCCAGCAGCCACTACTGGACCCTCTGCTTTTATGTATTTGACTATTATAGATTCCACATACAAGTGAGATCAATCTCAATAAAGTTAAGAACATTTTGAAAAGAAACACAATCTGATCTTGCCATCTCAGCTTGAGGAAATAGCTTTGGTAAATGATTAAAACTCTTTCTCATTATTTTTTAAAGATAAACTAGGATACTTCTGGGTCCATATGGGACTACTTGGTCCTAAAAGGCCAAATTTTCCTATAACTAATCAAGAAAATGCCCTAAATTCCATTTGGATGCTATTGATTGGCATGCTGCTCTCATAACAGCCCGTGGGAGGTCTGATCCCCTTGAAATACTACAAATCAAAATTATTCTTACCCTTGGGAACAAGACATCTCCCACCTCAAGACAGTCTTCCAGACTGTACAGTCGATAGGTACAAAATCTGCAGAGGCTCCCAAGACCTATAGCTGAATGCTGGATACCCTTTCCCATCCAGCAGGATAACCTATCCACTCTGAGCATGTCACATTCCAAACTACTTTGTTTTCTCAAGATAGTTCGTGCGCACATGTGTGTGTGCTATCACTTCAGTTGTGTCTAATTCTTTGTGATCCCCTGGACCGTATGTATCTCATCAGGCTTCTCTTTCCATGGAACTTTCCAGGTAAAAATATAGGTATGGGTTACCATGCCCTCCTCCAGGGGATCTTCCCGACCCAGGGATTGAACCCAAGTCTCTTACGTCTCCTGCACTGGCAGGTGGGTTCTTTACCACTAGCGCCACCTGGGAAGCCCAGCTAGATCCCCAAATTACCTCCATGCTTTTTTCCCCAATTAAGACAACTCTCCACCCACCCCAGTAAACCATGAGACATTTATGCCAACATAAAACACTATGGCCTCTTTCTCCACATTTTCAAGACTGCCCCTCCTATGAAAATTGGAAGATTGCATAGAAGGTTAAGAGATTTTCAAAGACCTTTCTGTTACAAAGTTTACTACTGTCTACTTGTTATATTCAGTGAACAGCACTATGTGGTTAAAAATAAATGAAATACAGCTAGTGCTTTAAAAATAGCCACAACTTTACATCTGCAGTGATGTGCTCTTTGATAAAGATGTGTATTCATTGTCTTTTAATAACTCCACATCCCATGACTAATTTCTGAGAAAATATTGTTTTACAAATTCCAGGTGGGTCACAGGCCCACTGATGATATCAGAGTATAATTCTGTCATAACTCTTCCTTTAAATTCTAAGCAATGACAATACCCAGCACTGATGATGGTAAAAGAAAAACATCTTTCTATAGAACCAAAGGCCATTTATGGGAATGTTTGAATTGCTGTTTAGTAAACGCAGACACTTGGAAAGAGTCAACCATGAACTGAAAGCCTTGAGTACAAGGGAGTGGGTAGAAAGAATAGCAAGCATCAAGTGTTCACGACCTAAGCACAGTTTGTATATGTTGTATACAACATATGTTGTATCTATTATCATAAATATTTCTACAAGCCATTGAAGCAATGATCTTTCTTCTGAAAATGAACACTGACTTGTAGGTATTTAACAATTCAGTTTGTAATAGCTATATTTTTGCACTTCATTTATGGTATTTCCTTTAATCATCATATAAAAATAGTTTACTAAATTAAAAATTATATTCATTAAATGCAACAAATACTGTTGCCATTCTCTATGTCATCCCCGCAGCCCACCTCAGATTCCAGCTGCAGTTTGGAGTTGCCAACACCCCATCTTAAGCATGCGCATTTCATCTAAATCAAGGAGCTTACTCAACCCTGCAAAACCACAGCTCAGGAGTATGGGTAATTAAAGGCCCCAGAGGCACATTCCATCAGTGGAGCATTTGAGCTGGCAGCGAAGTGCCCTATTCTTTCTTTTAGATGAACAGTCCCAAGAAGTAATCTGTATGTTTCTCTGAGATTCTTACAAAACTGTGCCTGCCTCTGCTTCAATGACTCATCATGATATTGATTTCTTCTCTTTCTTGTGCTCATTCTCTGTGCTGCTTCACTACAACTTCCTGGGATTCTATCCCAATCAAAATACTTGCTCCCAACTTCAAATCTCAGGCTCTGCTTTAGAAGAACCCAAACAAAGACATCAAATATCTTAAATCTAGTGAAATCTAGATAGTGAAATTTTGGATATTGAAGCAAAATCAATGAGAGCAACATGGGAAAATATTATCTAATCATTAAACAAGTATCTATAAAGTGCTTTCTAGTGCTAAGCACTGGTGATGCTGCTCCAGGAACTGGCTTCTAAAAATAGCCATTTTCTGAGTTACTAAGTAAATTACTGAGCCGTTTTAATATTTACAAAACACGTTGGGCTGTTTTACTGTGACTGACACATATTAAGTGGTAGGTGTCTATTAAACAAATAAAAAATACACGAATGTATAAAATCCTAAGTATATACTGATTATGCCTCAAATTTTAAATCATCTCTCAGTTTTTCAACAAACTCTGATAAATTTTTTAACTAATTTTTTTTTAATTTTGGGATAGTTATATATTTAATGCAATTATAAGTAGGAGTGATAGAAAGAGCCCAAGTACCATTTATGTGAGTAGCTTAAGTTTAAATCTATTGCTAAGCAAATAATTCAAATCAAATTGTCTTTTTTTTGTTTGTTTGTTTCCACTTGCCTGGAACTCAGAGTCCAGTGCTTTTATTTTTATTGAGGTGCAAATTTCATATCAAAATTTACTTTCATAATATTGTTGAACTGCTGCTGCTGCTGCTGCTAAGTTGCACCATCCATATTAAGTTTCAAAACATTTCATTAGCCTAAAGGAAAACATCATACCCAGTAAGCAGGCACTCCCAATTCTTCCCTTCTCCCAGCCCCTGGCAATCACCAACCTGCTCTCTGTCTCTCTGAATGTACCTATTCTGGGTTTTTATATAAACAGTACTGTATAGTCAAAGGTATGCTTTTGCCAGTAGTCATGTATGGATGTGAGAACTGGATCATAAAGAAGGCTGAGCATCAAAGAATTGATGATTTCAAGCTGTGGTGTTAGAGAAGACTCCTGAGAGTCTCTTGGACTTCAAGGCAATCAAAATAGTCAATCCTAAAGGAAATCAACCCTGAATATTAACATACGTGAAGGTTTATTTCTGGATTCTCGATCCTAGTCCACTGATCTTTATATCTGTCCAGTACCACACTGTTTTGATTACTGTAGCTTTTTAGTACATTTTTAAATGCACTAAGAGTCCTTCGTGGAGAAGGTTATGACACCCCACTCCAGTACTCTTGCCTGGAAAATCCCACGGACGGAGGAGCCTGGTCGGCTGCAGTCCATGGGGTCACTGAAAGTCGGACAAGATTGAGCGACTTCCCTTTCACTTTTCACTTTCATACATTGGAGAAGGAAATGACAACCCACTTCAGTGTTCTTGCCTGGAAAATCTTAGGGACAGGGGAGCCTGGTGGGCTTCCGTCTATGGGATCTCACAAAGTCGGACAAGACTGAAGTGACTTAGCAGCAGCAGCAGCAGCAGGAGTCCTTCAACTTTGTTCTTTCTCAAAATTGTTTGACTCTTTCTTTGCAAGGTCACATGAATTTGAGGACTGGCTTTTCTGCTTCTCAAAAAAAAAGAAAGAAAGAAAGAAAGAAAAACCCACTGTAATTTTAATAAGGATTACAATGGATATGTAGATCACTTTGTGTAATATTGCCTTTAAATTGTCCAAACATTAGCATAGGATAGCTTTCCATTTATTTAGATCTTCTGTAATTTCTTCTAACAATGTTCTGGAGCTTTTCAATGTACAAGTTTTCATCTCCATAGTTGAATTTATTCCTAGTTGTTTCATTCTTTTGGATGCTATTATAAATGAAATAGTTTTCTTAATTTTATTTTTCATCATTTATTGCTAGGGTATAGTTATAAAACTGACTTTGTGAGTTGATCTTGTATTCTGTAACTTAGCTGAATTCATTTATAAGTTCTAATTGGGTTTTGCAGATTTTTAAGATTTTCTATATATAAGATCATGTCATCAATGAATAGAAATAGTTTTATTTCTTTCTTTCCAATTTGTATGCTTTTGTTCTTGTCTCATTGCTCTGGCTAAAACTTTCAGCATAACCTTGAACAGAAATGGGAAAGTGGGCCTCCTTGTCCTGTTCCTGATCTTACAAGGAAGAATTTCAGTCTTTAACCATTGCATATGAAGTTAGTTGTGGGTTTTTCATAAATGCCCTTTGCTAGATTGAGGAAGTTTCCTTCCTCCTAGTTTAAGTTTTTATCAGGAGATGGTGCTGAATTTTATCAAATATTTTTCTGCAAGAATTGAGGTGAATACATGAGTTTTTTCCTTTCATTATGTCACTGTGGTGTATTACATTGACTTTTATATATTGAAGCACACTTGAATTCTGAGAATAAATTCCATTTGATCATGGTATATAGTCCCTTTAACATGCTACTTAATTTTATTGAGGATTTTTTCATCTATATTCATAAAGGGGTGTTGGATTATCATTTTCTGTCTCTGTGATGTTACTATCTGGATTTGGTATCAGAGTAATACTCCACCCAAAATGAGCCCCTTTTAGACAGCATATGCTGTCTAAAAGATAGATTATCTAATGACAATTTTTTTATCTTTTCTGACAATCTTTACCTTTTAATTGGAGAATTAATCTATTTACTTTTGAAGCAGTTATTGACAAGATTTTATTATTTGTTCTCTGTATGTTATATTTTGTTTGTTCCTCTGTTCCTTTATTATTTTCTTCTTTTGTGTTTAATTTTTTTATCCTTTATTCTTTTAATATTTTATTTTCTGTATCCCAGGCAAGAGTACCGGAGTGGGTTGCCATTTTCTTCTCCAGGGGATCTTCCCGACTCAGGGATCGAACCCAGGTCTCCCACATTGCGGGCAGACGTTTTACCGTTTGAGCCACCAGGGAAGTCCATTATTTTCTTCTTTTGTGTTTAATTTTTATATCTTTTATTCTTTTAATATTTTATTTTCTGTATCTTTTTAGTTATTTCCCTACTGATTATCCTCTGCCCCAATAATCATGCTCCTATATAGCAATGCTATGTACTAATTAATATAGATTTATAATTTATGTTTTATGCATTTGCCTTTTAAGTCATGTAAGAAAAAAAAGGAAGTTACAAACCAAAAATATATCAAAACAATAATACTATCTCTTTTACTCACCTATGTACCTAACTTTACCAACCTTTCATATTTCTTTGCATGGTTTCAAGTTGTGTTCCTTCACTTCCACCTGTAAGACTCCCTCTAGGGCAACTCTACTATTGATGAACTACCTCAGATTTTGTTTATCTGGAAATGTCTTAATTTTACCTTATATTTTGAAGAATAGTTTTGCTGGGTATATAGTTCTTAATTGATGGATTTTTTTCTTTTGTACTTTAAATATGTCATTCCACAACCTTCTGGATTCCATGGCTTCTGCTGAAAAATAAATTGATTTTCTTATTGGGGATCACTTGTATATGATGAGTTGCTTATCTTGCTGCTTTCAAGATTCCTTGTTTTTGACTTTCAACAGCTTGCTTATAATGTGTCTTAGTATGGTACTCTTTGGATATATCCTCCTTGGAATTTGCTTGGCTTCTTGTATGTGTACTGTGCTCAGTACACATGGATGTTCAGTCCATGTTCAGTCCATGGATGTTCAGTCACATCCATTCTTTGCAACCCCATGAATGGTAGCCCACCAAGCTCCTTTGTTCATGGAATTTTCCAGGCAAGAATACTGGAGTGGGTTGCCATTTCCCCCTCCAGGGAATCTTCCTGACCCAGGATCAAACCTATGTCTCTTGTGTCTCCTGTTTTGGCAGGTACATTCTTTACCACTAACACCACCTGGGAATCTAGGAGGTACTGACCACTTTACTTCAAATACCCTTTCTATTTCTCTATGTCTCCTCTCCTTTGGGGTCTCTGATGCACTTGCTGGTACTCTTGGTGGTTCTAACAAGTCTCTTTTTCTTCTGTTTTCTTTCTTCTCCTCAACCTAGATAACCACAGTTGATCTATTTTCAAGTTTGCTGATCCTTTCTTCTGCCTGCTAAAATGGTCATGCTATTAAAATATACTACTGAGTTTTTCATTTCTGCTATTGCTCTGCTAAGTCCAGGATTTCTTTGGGGTTCTTTTTATAATTTCTATATCTCAAATGATATTCTTTACTTGTTAAGACATCATTTTACTGGTTTCCTCTGTCAGTTTACCCATGGTTTTCTTTAGCCCTTTCATCATATATGGAATAGGTGATTCAAAAATCTTTGTCTTTTAAGTCCAATATATGTGTTGCCTGAGGAACAGTTGCCATTCATTTTTCTGAGAATAAGTCATCCATTCTTGTTTTTCATATGCTTTACAGTTTTTGAAACTGAACACTTTGAATATTACAATATATTAACTCTGGAAATCATATTCTTCCCTCCTCATTTACTAAATTTTATTTTACATTATTTTAGCTTGCTCTTGCTTCCTGTAGGTTTTAGTGGTTTGTTTTCTCTTGTTGTTACTTTTCTAAACTATTTTTCTAAAGCTTTTATTTTTTGTTGACTGTCGTCTCTGAAGTCTCTTGCAATCAAATAATGTTGACAGAGATCACTTTGAATGCCTAGATCCAAAGAAAGAAAGAAAAGACAAAAATCTCTCCCAGCATTTGCAAATTGGTTCTCTTGATGCTTAACCAGGCTGTTCACAATTCTGAATTAGCCTGAACTTGTGTTTTCACTGACCCTAAAGAATGGCCAGAGGAGAAAGCTATGGTTATTTTCTAGTTTTTATGAGCACGCTCCTGCCCTGGGCATGCACATGTCTTTCTAGATTCCCTGGAATATGCAAGACTATTCAATGCCCTAAATTCTAATTTAAAAAAGAAAGAATGAAAACCCTTTCTCCCCAGCTTTTCCTTCCAGACTGTTGAAGGTTGAGTTGTTGTTCTTTGCTGTTGTTTGTTTGTTTTGTTTTGCCTCAACTTTAATCTTTTGCCCCAGGCAGCAACAGGTTTTTCATTTGCCTTAAAATGACTTCAAGGAATGACTTTTGTGTGGCCACTCTTCACCCTGAGAAAATTTCAATTTAGGTGAAACAAAAGCAAGCAATTTACATCAGTTCTTCTGGTACCCCCCAGATAG
Source organism: Redunca redunca (assembly GCA_006410935.1). Lineage (NCBI taxonomy): Eukaryota > Metazoa > Chordata > Mammalia > Artiodactyla > Bovidae > Redunca > Redunca redunca. Next base: position 36,276 of record SJYQ01007042.1, read on the forward strand.
TTCAAAACATACAAACAATTCTTTGAGAATATATTCTACTTTGCTCCCTCCCGAAGCAGATACCAGGGCTCACACTGTGTACACAGGGGGCCATCTTCAAGTCTATCAGAACAAGCAGAGGAATGAGGTGAGAGGAGGTGAACACCACAAAGCTTTTTTATCATTCATAAGTTGTTCCCTTTTAAAATGCCATGTTTGCTTCTTTTCTAAAAATCTTTGACTATTTTCCAGAGTTCTCACAAAGTTGCTTCTGACAACTTTTGCATTATGTTTTGAAGTCTCTATAGAGAGAACAGGTCCTTGGATATACCAACTCCTCTTTTTGGCTAACATATTTTTTTTTTTTTCTGATAATATTTGAGTTTCATTTTCAACTCAGAAATTCTCGAAGAGAAGCTAATAAAAAAATTATTACCAACAAGTAAATAATAAATTTCATAAGGATTTCTTGATCATATTTGTGTCCATAAAATAAATTTAAATATGCATGTGGAAATTTTGTAAAACCCATCAGTGCCAATCGTGAAAATGGTACAAGCCTGGAGAGCAAAGGCACTTTTAATGGAATAAGTTTCTACCTCTTTTATACTATTCTTTTAATCTATAGACTTATATCAGTTTCAGGATGAAAATTTTACCAGTTTCTTGATACTAAAATCCACAGTCAGCTGAGTCACCCCAGACCACACAGTCAACCATGTAATGGATTTTGCCACACCCACCAGCAAACCGCCATCAGTTATGGGATCAACTTAGCCACCAGCTCCTCCCAAGAGCAGCCAACAGATTCCACAAATGGGAGGTCCTGGCACAAGGCCAGGCACAGTAGTCAGCTTGAAAAGCAGAAGTAGCCATGAAGCCCATATATAGGGCATTCTTAAAACATGTAGCTCTGGTGACCAGAGAGAGAGGCATGTTGCTGGGCTCTCAAGGACATTTTCTAAATAGGACCACTCTTGGAAAATAGGACCAAGCTTGGAAAATATAAAGAAGGCAAGGGTGGCATGATATGATAGAATAGCATTGAAACATGTATATTCAGTTCAATTCAGTTCATTTCAGTCACTCAGTCGTGTCCGACTCTTTGTGACCCCATGAATTGCAGCACGCCACGCCTCCCTGTCCATCACCAACTCCGGGAGTTCAATCAAACTCATGT
>SJYQ01007042.1:37684-64621 GCA_006410935.1 Redunca redunca
CTCACATCCATACATGACCACAGGAAAAACCATAGCCTTGACTAGACGGACCTTTGTTGGCAAAGCAATGTCTCTGCTTTTCAATATGCTATCTAGGTTGGTCATAACTTCCCTTCTAAGGAGTAAGCATCTTTTAATTTCATGGCTGCAATCATCATCTGCAGTAATTTTGGAGCCCCAGAAAATAAAGTCTGACACTGTTTCTACTGTTTCCCCATCTATTTCCCATGAAGTGATGGGACCAGATGTCATGATCTTCATTTTCTGAATGTTGAGCTTTAAGCCAACTTTTTCATGCTCCTCTTTCACTTTCATCAAGAGGCTTTTTAGTTCCTCTTCACTTTCTGCCATAAGGGTGGTGTCATCTGCATATCTGAGGTTCTTGAGATTTCTCCCGGCAATCTTGATTCCAGCTTGTGTTTCTTCCAGTCCAGCGTTTCTCATGATGTACTCTGCATAGAAGTTAAATGAGCAGGGTGACAATATACAGCCTTGACGTACTCCTTTTCCTATTTGGAACCAGTCTGTTGTTAATGTCCAGTTTGAACTGTTGCTTCCTGACCTGCGTATAGGTTTCTCAAGAGGCCGGTCAGGTGGTCTGGTATGTATATTCAGTTCAGTTCAGTTCAATTCAGTTGCTCAGTCATGTCCGACTCTTTGTGACCCCATGAATTGCAGCACACCACGCCTCCCTGTCCATCACCAACTCCCAGAGTTCACTCTGACTCACGTCCATCGAATCAGTGATGCCATCCAGCCATCTCATCCTCTGTCGTCCCCTTCTCCTCCTACCCCCAATCTCTCCCAGCATCAAAGTCTCTTCCAGTGAGTCAACTCTTCACATGAGGTAGCCAAAGTTCTGGAGTTTCAGCTTTAGCATCATTCCTTCCAAAGAAATCCCAGGGCTGATCTCCTTCAGAATGGACTGGTTGGACCTCCTTGCAGTCCAAGGGACTCTCAAGAGTCTTCTCCAACCCCACAGTTCAAAAGCATCAATTCTTTGGCGTTCAGCCTTCTTCACAGTCCAACTCTCACATCCATACATGACTACTGGAAAAACCATAGCCTTGACCTGACAGACCTTAGTCGGCAGAGTAATGGTATGTATATTAACATTTGTAAAAGAGATGACCAGTGCAAGTTCAATGCATGAAGCAGGACACTCAAAGCTGGTGCTCTGGGACAACCCCGAGGGATGGAGTCAGGAGGGAGGTGGGAGAGGGTTTCAGGATCAGGGCAGACCCACGTTCACCCATGGCTGATTCATGTTGATGTATGGCAAAAATCACCACAACATTGTAAAATAATTATCCTCCAATTAAAATAGTTATATATATATATATATATATATATATATAACCTCAGCAAAGGAAAAGCAACTATATATATATATGAAAGTGAAAGTGAAGTTGCTCAGTCATGTCCAACTATTTGCGACCCTGTGGACGGTAGTCCTCCAGGTTCCTCCATCCAAGGGATTTTCCAGGCAAGAGTACTGGAGTGGGTCGCCATGTCCTTCTCCAGGGGATCTTCTTGACCCAGGGATTGAACCCAGGTCTCCTGTATTGCAGGCAGATGCTTTACTGTCTAAGCCACCAGGGAAGCCTGCCCTTATATATATATAACCTACCAAACACATAGAAATAAAAATAATGAATTAGGCAAAGCGAAGTAGCAAAGAAATATGTTCCACATGAAGATGCAAGATAAAACCTGAGAAGAAGACCTGAGTGAAGTGAATAAAAGCAAACTACTGGGGAGTTCAGGATGGGGAAACACATGTACACCCATGGATGATTCATGTCAGTATATGACAAAAACCACCACAATACTGTAAAGTAATTAGCCTCTAATTAAAATAAATTAATTATTTTTAAAAATAAAAATGTTAAAAAAGCAAACTACCCATTAAAATCTTTAAGGTAATTATCACAAATATGCTCAAAGGTCTCTAAAGAAAAGTGGATGAACTGAGTAACTAGTTAGAAGTTTTTAACAAAATTAGAATAAATAAATAAATAAATAAACATAAATAGAAGAATATGATAACTGAGATTTTAAAAATTTTAGGAGTAATCATTAGTAAAGTAGATGATAGAAGCACAGATCAGTGACTGGAAGACAGTGGAAATCACTCATGTCTAAAAGAGAAAAGAAGAATTTAAAAAATGAGGATAATTTGAGACATCTAGAACAGCATCAAGCAAACTAACATTCACATTATAAGGGTCCCAGGAGAATAGAAAGGGGGCAGATAAAATATTTGAAAACAAATTAGCTGAAAACTTCTGTAACCTGGGAAAGAAAGCAGACATCTAGGTCCAGGTACCAAAGAAAGTTGCAGACATAACCAACCCAAAGTGGACTAAACCAAGACACAAAGTAATTAAAATGCCAGATAAAGATAAACAGAATACTAACCTCGGCAAGGGAAAAGCAACTAGTTACATACAAAGGAAGTCCTATGATGTTATTAGATGACTTTTCAGCAGAAAATCTGTCAGCCATCAAAACAAACAAACAAAAAATAACCAGATACATAGATCATTGTAACTGAATAGAGAGCCCAGAAATGAATTCACATTTATATGGATAATTAACTATGACAAAGGAGGCAAGATACATAATGATAAAGGACAGCCTCTTCAATAAATGGTTTTGGGAAATGGGACAGCTACATACAGAAAAATCAAACTAGACTACTTTTCCACACCATATACAAAAATCAACTTAATGAATTGAAGACTTAAATGTAAGAATTAGAACCATAAAACTTCTGGAAGAAAACATAGGCAGTAAGTTCTTTAACATGGTCTTAGTAACATTTTTATATGCCTCCTCAAGCAATGGAAACAAATGTAAAAATAAACAAATGGGACTACATCAAACTAAAAAGATTTTGCACAGGAAAGGAAACTACCAACAAAGCTCCCCCTCCCCCCAAAAAACCCACCTACCTAATAGGAGAAGACATTTGCAAACAATATATCTGACAAAGGGATAATATCCAACATATACAAAGAACACATTTATCAGAATGCTTGTTATTTTTTAAAAATGATATAAGAAATAAGGATTGGCCAGGCTGTGGAGAAAAGTGTACACTGTTGGTGGGAATGTAAATTTGTGCAGCCACTATAAAAGACAATATGGAGATTCCTAAAATATTAAAAATAAAATTTACCATACAATTTATTACTTTTACTTCTGGATATTTATTGGCAGAAAGCCAAAACAACACTAACTTGAAAAGAAGTCTGCATTCCTGTGTTCATTGCAGCATTATTTAAAATAGTTAAGATGTGGAAGAAACATAAATGCTCATATATATATATAGGTATATATGCATATTATATACTTATGAATATTAGCCATAAAATGGAATATTAGCCATAAAACAAATGAAATCTTGCCATTTGTGATAGCATTCAGTTCAGTTCAGTCACTCAGTCATGTCCAACTCTTTGCAACCCCATGAACCGCAGCACGCCAGGCCTCCCTGTCCATTACCAACTGCCAGAGTCTACCCAAACCCATGACCATTGAGTCAATAATGCCATCCAATCATCTCATCCTCTGTCTTCCCCTTCTCCTCCTGTCCTCAATCTTTACCAGCAAATGAGTCAGCTCTTTTCATCAGATGGCCAAAGTATTGGAGCTTCAGCTTCAACATCTGTCCTTCCAATGAACACCCAGGACTGATCTCCTTTTAAGATGGACTGGCTGGATCTCCTTGCAGTCCAAGGGACTCTCAAGAGTCTTCTCCAATACCACAGTTCAAAAGCATCAATTCTTTGGCACTCAGCTTTCTTCACAGTCCAACTCTCACAGCCATACATGACCACTGGAAAAACCATAGCCTTGACTAGACAGACATTTGTTGACAAAGTAATGTCTCTGCTTTTTAATATGCTATCTAGGTTGGTCATAATTTTCTTTCCAAGGAGTAAGCATCTTTTAATTTCATGGCTGCAATCACCATCTGCAGTGATTTTAGAGCCCAAAAAAATAGTCAGCCACTGTTTCCACTGTTTCCCCATCCACTTGCCATGGAGTGATGCGACCAAATGCCATGATCGTAGTTTTCTGAATGTTGAGCTTTAAGCCAACTTTTTCATGCTCCTCTTTCACTTTCATCAAGAGGCTCTTTAGTTCTTCTTCACTTTCTGCCATAAGGGTGGTGTCATCTGCATATCTGAGGTTATTGATATTTCTCCCAGCAATCTTGATTCCAGCTTGTGCTTCCTCCAGCCGAGCATTTCCCATGATGTACTCTGCATATAAGTTAAATAAGCAGGGTGACAATATACAGCCTTGACGTACTCTTTTTCCTATTTGGAACCAGTCTGTCATTCTATGTCCAGTTCTCACTGTTGCTTCCTGGTCTGCATACAAGTTTTTCAAGAGGCAGGTCAGGTGGTCTGGTATTCCCATCTCATTCAGAATTTTCCACACACAGTTTATTGTGATCCACACAGTCAAAGGCTTTGGCATAGTCATATGTGATAGCATAGATGGTATTATGCTAAATGGTATTATGCTAAGTGAAATATCAGACAGAAAAGCACAAATACCATATGATTTTACTTATATGTCAAATCTAAAACCCTATTAAGTGAACAAATGTACCTAAGCAGAAACAGAACTATAGATACAGAGAACAAACATGCAGTTTTCAGAGGAGAGGGAGCTGGGGAGAAGGAGAGAAATTAGGTAAGGGAGATTAACAGATACAAACTTTCAGTTGCAAAATAAATGAGACACAGGTATGAAATGTATGGTGTCAGGAGCTGCGTTAGACATTACTGACAAAATGCAGGCACGACCCCAACCCTCTCTCCTCATCTCACAGGCACGACCCGGGGATGATGGAGTTAGGCCTTGTGATTCTGACTTGTTCTTTCTTTTCTTCGGTTGAGTTGGCTGGAAAGAATGGTAAGGTGCTTGAGAGAAGCATGAGAAAGCACAAAGCCTTCTACAGTTGTGCCCAGAAAATAATCTATAAAATAATCATTGACATTTTTTCAAGGATCTTTACAAAAATATGTCCCAGGATGAGCACATAGGCCGCAGCTTGAGGCCATGGGAAGGGTTATTTTCTGAGACCTGTTTGTAAGGGAAATATTTATGGCAAAAGAAGTTTGCTGAGTTTAGGGTTTAGGAATAATTAAGAATAACTAGAAGCCTTTTTAGGAGATAGTGATCTTAAGATGCTAGGGGCAAACAGGATTTAGAAAGATAAAAAATAAACTGAGGAATGTAGCATGAGTTACAACGTAATCACAAGTTAAGTACAGGACACATAAGAGAAAGTAGATAACAGATAGTAAAGCCGATTCTGAGAGAATCACTGAAGCAGGAATTCTGTTTGTAGGACAACAATGATTTCTGGAGACAGTAAATCTGAGTGGGGAAAACTAAAAATGTCAAACCTCTGACCTAATGCTTTTGTCAAAGTATAAAAGAGAACCTGGATATATTTACGGAAGATGGCGGAGGAATAGGACCAGGAGATTACTTTCTCCCTCACAAATTCCTCAAAAAAACATTTCAACGCCGAGCAAACTCCACAAAACAACTTCTGAATGCTGGCAGAGGACATCAAGCACCCAGAAAAGCAGATCACTGCCTTCAAAAACAGGTAGGGGAAAAAACATAAAAGACGAAAAGAGAGACAAAGGAGGGGGGGAGGGAGCTCCGTCCTGGGTAGGNGTGGGGAAAATAGTCAATAAATATGCAATATCTTTGTATGTTGACAGATGATACCTAGACTTACTGTGGTAATCATTTTAAAATATACAGAAATATCAAATCACTATGTTGTGTATCAGGAAGTAACATTATGTTGTAGGTCAATCAAACTTCAAAAAATAAAACATAAAATCATAAAAAAAGAGATCAGACTGTGGCTATCAGGAAGGCAGTGTGGGGAGAGAGAATTGGATGAAGGTGGTCAAAGTTACAAGCTTCTAGTCATAAGATAAATAAGTACTAGGGGCATAATATCATATAGTTACTGTGTTGTGTGTGTGTGTGTGTGCGCGTGCGTGTGTGTGTGTTAGTCACTCATGGCCGAGGAATCAATCCAGGGTCTCCCATGTTGCAGGCAGACTCTTTACTGACTGAGCCACTAGCAAAGCCTAGTATAATTACTACTGTTGTACATTATATATGAAAGTTGTTAAGAGAGAAAGTCCTAGGAGTTCATATCACAAGGGGAAAAAAATGTTATGTCTATATGGGATGATGGATGCTCACTAAACCTATTGTGACAATCACCTCATGATGTAAGTATTAATAAGTCAAATCATCATGTTGTACACCTTAAACTTATAATACTGTATGACAAGTATAACAATTATTTTAAAAAACACAATCAGGGTTCAGGATGATGGTTGAAAAACACTTTCTGCACTTTGATTTAACAGAATATCTAATAGCTGTCCATTTTTGACAGTCATGAGTGAAAGCAGCAGTTCCTGTGTTTTATATGTCCCATCTTCCCTTACCAACTTAATCCTTCCTCTTATTCTTCTTTAATCTGGATCCAAATCAAGGTCAGCTATCTTAATGAAGTGTGTAAAATATTCCTATGTACACTCATCTCTTCTCTCTACTTCTAGAAAACTTATTCCTAATATTTATTTTTGTTTTTAATGAAATAATAAAGTTAGTTAAGTCTCTCAGTCATGTCCGACTCTTTGCGACCCCATGGACTGTAGCCCACCAGGCTCCTCCGTCCATGGGATTCTCTAGGCAAGAATACTGGAGTGGGTTGCCATTTCCTTCTCCAAGGGATCTTCCCCACCCAGGGATGGAACCCAGGTCTCCCACATTATAGATAGACGCTTTAACCTCTGAGCCACCAGGGAAGCCCCAAATGAAATAATATACATACCTAAAACACATAAATGATAGCATAATAGTACTTTTAAATGTTGAAAGTAATTTCCTGGGGTATAGTGTCTCTTTGGGGGTAATGAAAATGAATTACAGTTGTGGTGCTGGTTGGGCAACTCTGTGAATATACTTAGAATCATTGAACTGCACACTTTATATGTGTCCATCGCATGTCACATGAATTATCTCAGTAAAGAAGCCTATCAGAGAAGGCAATGGCACCCCACTCCAGTACTCTTGCGTGGAAAATCCCATGGACGGAGGAGCCTGGTGGGCTGCAGTCCATGGAGTCGCAAAGAGTCAGACATGACTGAGCGACTTCACTTTCACTTTTCACTTTCATGCATTGGAGAAGGAAATGGCAACTCACCCCAGTGTTCCTGCCTGGAGAATCCCAGGGACGGCGGAGCCTGGTGGGATGCAGTCTATGGGGCCGAACAGAGTCGGACACGACAAGCAACTTAGCAGCAACGAAGAAGCCTATAAAAATTTAAAAAAAAAAAAAGTTTTTTAGTAAATAAATGTTTAATAATTGAAAATTATTGAAGAAAAAAAAGAAACCTTATTTAAGCATTTAATTTTGTATCTATCACAGTACTGGACAAGTAGGATGCATTCCAAAAACATAATGACATCATGAAAAGGGAGTGAAAGTCGCTCAGTCCTGTCCAATTCTTTGTGACCCCATGGACTATACAATCTGTGGCATTCTTCAGGCCATAATAGTGGAGTGGGTAGACTTTCACTTCTCCAGGGGATCTTCTCAACTCAGGGATCGAACCCAGGTCTCCCATATTGCAGGCGGATTCTTTACCAGCTGAGCCACCAGGGAAGCCCATTGACATCATCTTCCTTGTCAAATAAAGAATCTGTATGCTATACGAGACCAGAGTTCAATCCCTGTGTCAAGAAGATCCCTTGGAGAAGGGAATGGAAATCCACTTCAGTATTCTTTCCTAGGAAAACCCATGGACAGAGAAACCTAGTGGGCTACAGTCCATGGGGTCACAAAGAGTCAGACATGACTGAACAACTAACACTTTCACACTTGCCTTGTCAAGTAGGCCCACAGAGCACTACCTTAGTCAGGAATATGCATATTCTTAAAAACTTTCCAACTTCCATTGTTTTTTTTTAAATAAAATAAATATAAAAATGATAATTCTTGAATCAAAGTAAAAAGGTGGTAATTTCATTAAAAGGCAAGTTCATACTGCATATCTATTTTTTTTCTCCATTGCAGTCAATTAAAACTCCAAGCACCTTAGACTCACATCCCTGGATCTGAGGAAACATGTTTGCAGTCTTCTTTCAAATGGATAAAATATTTCCAAAATATGTAACAAAGCAAATAATCAGAAAAACATATGCACCAAAAATACATTATTTAAGGGAAATTATCAAGCATCAGAAACCTCTCTTAGCTTTCATTTTATACTTGAGTCATCTATGATTAAAAACCTGTCAATGATGTCACTTATATGTGGAATCTTTAAAAATTATGCAAATAAACTTATTTACAAAACAGAAACAGACTCAAAGACATAGAAAACAAATATATGGTTATCAAAGGGAAAGGATAAGGGAGAGATAAATTAGGAGTACGGGATTAACAGACACATATTACTCAACTGGCAAAGAATCTGCCTGCAGTGTGGGAGACCCTAGTTCAATCCCTGGGTTGGAAGAGCCTCTGGAGAAGGGAATGGCAACCCACTCCAGTATTCTTGTCTGGAGAATTCCATGGGATTGGAATTGTCTGGGCTATAGTCCATGGGATTGCAAAGACTCGGACATGACTGAGAGACTAACACTTTCACTTTTCACTGTCTATAAAACAGATAAGTAATAACCAGTGAATCAGTGGAGTTTCTCAGTCATGTTCATCTGTTTGCAATCCCATGAAGTGTAGCTTACCAGGCTCCTTCATCCATGGAATTTTCCAGACAAGAGTACTGGAGTGGGTTACCATTTCCTTCTCCGGGGGATCTTCCCAACCCTGGCATCGAACCTGGGTCTCCTGCATTGCAGGCAGACGCTGTACTGTCTGAGCCACCAGGGAAGCCTTATTGTATAGCAAGGGAATTATATTCAAAATCTTGAAATAGCCTATAATGGAAAATAATCTGAAAAATAATATAGACACATGTGTGTGTGTGTATATATATATATATATATATATATATATACACATATATATCAGTTCAGTTCAGTCNATTCCCTAATATTCAGGAGGTGCTGTCAGGGGAACAAATCTGAACACACAATCATAAAATAAAGTATATAATTTAAATGAATAAAACTTTTCACTTAAAGAAAAACCTTTTCTAGCAAGGAAAAGAGAAAAAGTAATTAATACATCTTCAAAGCAAGACTCACAAGCAAGAGAGAAAATAAAATGCTATATTTGAGGTTCTTAGCTTGTTATCTAGGGTTTTCCAATCTAAAAAGATAAGAATATGTTAGCTAAATTAAGAAATTAAAGTTATTCACACTTTGAAGAATGGAATCAAAAGTCTCTTCAAACTACCCTTTGTAACAAAATTCTTGTGTGCTCACATACCTTAACATGTCACTTTTTTTGATCTGACAGTCTGAATTTGCATGAAAAACACTATTCATGTTTTAGTGTGACTTGCATGTTGAATGAAGGATCTCTTCGTCAGAACCACTAATTAATGGTGTTCTCCCCATAAGAAATATATACAGACACTTAAAATAATATCCAGAAAAACTGAGTTAATGAAGTCATGAAATGGTTTGTTGGTATTATGAATTGTTTGGTGATTTTCTGATTTTTTTTTTCTGGCAAAGATTAGTAATCTGTTCATCTTTTCCAGATTCTTTGTTGTATGACTTCTTCTGCAGGTCTTTAGATTTTGGGCATGTTCATGTGCTATATGACTGAACACAACAACCATATGCTGAAAGCACTGTTTAATAAAAACAGCCTGCAGATTTAACCAACTATAAACTAAGCCATAAAATCACCTTTCCCATTAAACTGCTCTACCTAAAATAACTGAAAACTTTCTAATTATGAAATAAAATGGCTTTAAATAGCAGTCATTTTGGCAGTATTGATGAGTCAACATTTCTTTTCTTAGCTTCTCCAGTGATGTTCTCTACCAGTTCTTTCTTGCTTCTGCTCCCACATCCTTCCAACTATCTTCAGAGATTCCTTTTCCTCCAATTGTTCCCTCTCCAAATAGTATTAAATACCAAAAAAAAAAAAAAAAAAAACTTTAAATGTGAGGGAAAATGTCAGAAGTATCTATACAGAACTATTTTACTAGTGGTAGTGTTTGAGATGGTAGTTATGTAATTTTTTCTACCTTTGCTGGTACCTTTCTTTAACTTCCAAGTTCTTCTTTCGGAAACAAATTTAAAAATTAATAAATAATAACATTTTTTTAAGTTTTAAGAATAAAATGAATTCCCCATATTCCATTCCTAATGCTTTTCTCTTCCTATTGTATATATTCTCCTCTGGTAAACACACTTTTCCCCTGGTTTTGGTCAACAAATCTTCAATAACAAAGTCTAACTTTACATAGGTTGCCCTCTTTTCAAAAAGTGCAATCAGAAGTTAAAAGTGTGAAAGGCAAATAAAAGATATGTGTTAAGGTACATTTACATGTTTGAAGAGCTTAAATTTTCTAAGCAACTCTATATGAGGTGTCTTCAGGAGCTGAATTTATCCGAAAAACTTAGGAAATCAAGCGAAGCATCCCCCTCCTCTTGTATGGATCCATACATGGGCCAGAGGGGCCAGAGCAGAATATCTCCATTCAGATGTCCCATGGGAGCATCAAAGAATCCAAAATGAATGAATTCTTATTCTTTCAATTCAGTTCAGTTCAGTCGCTCAGTCATGTCCGACTCTTTGCGACCCCATGAATCGCAGCACACCAGACCTGCCTGTCCATCACCAACTTCCAGAGTTCACTGAAACTCACGTCCATCGAGTTGGTGATGCTATCCAGCCACTTTATGCTCTGTCGTCCCCTTCTCCTCTTGCCCCCAATCCCTCCCAGCATCAGAGTCTTTTCCAATGAGTCAACTCTTCACATGAGGTGGCCAAAGTATTGGAATTTCAGCTTTAGCATCAGTCCTTCCAAAGAACACCCAGGACTGATCTCCTATAGAATGAACTGGTTGGATCTTATTCTTTACCGTTACTCAAAAAGAATTTCTCATAGTTTAATTCTGTCTAAGTGGCATCTGCTCCAGTGAAGTGTGCTATACAAGAGTGGAAAGAAAATTCAGGAGTCTAGAATAACACTTACATCTCAAATTTGCACAACATTCTACCTAATTTTATTTATAAACATTTCCACACTCCACTCCATCCTCACATACTTACCTTGGCTCAGACATTCATCATTTCCTAATCAGATTCATGATTTTGACAGTTCTCCAAATTTTCAGTCTTGTCAAGAGGATGGGAACCCAGAACTTTCAGATGTACAAGCTGAATTTAAAAAGGCAGGGGAACCAGAGATCATACTGCAAACAACCACTAGATCATAGAAAAACCAAAGGAATTCCAGAAAAAAAAAAACATCTACTTCTGCTTCATTGACTATGCTAAAGCCTTTGACTGTGTGGATCACAACTGTGGAAAATTCTTAAAAAAAATTGTAATACCAGACCACCTTACCTGCCTCTTGAGAAATGTTTATGAAGGTCAAGAAGCAACAGTTAGAATCAGACATGAAACAAAGAACTGGTTCCAAACTGAGAAATGAGAACAACAAGGCTGTATATTGACACCCTGCTTATTTAACTTACATGAAGAGTACTCCATGAGAAATGCGAGGCTGGATGAATCACAAGCTGGAATCAAGACTGCCGGGATAAATATCAACAATCTCAGACATGCAGATGATACCACTCTAATGACAGAAAGCAAAGAAGAGCTAAATAGCCTCTTGATGAGAGTCAAAGAGGGGAGTAAAAAAGCCATCTTAACACTTAACATTCAAAAAACTAATATCATGGCATCTAGTCCCATCATTTCATGGCAAATAGATGGACAAAAAGTGGAAACAGTGGCATATTTTATTTTGGGGGCCTGCAAAATCATTGCAGATGGTGAATGCAGCTGTGAAATTAAAAGACACTTGCTCCTTGGAAGTAAGAAGCATCACTTTGCCGACAAAGGTCCATCTAGTCAAACTATGGTTTTTCCAGTAGTCATTTATGAATGTGAGCGCTGGACCATGTAGAAGGCTGAGCACTGAAGAACTGATGCTTTCAAACTGTGGTACTGGAGAAGACTCTTGAGAGTCCATTGGACTGCAAGATCAAACCAGTCAATCCTGAAGGAAATCAGCCCTGAATATTCACTGGAAGGACTGATGTTGAAGCTAAAGCCCCAATACTTTGTTTTTTTATTTTATTTTATTTTATTTTTTAGCCCCAATACTTTGGCAACCTGATGTAAACAGGCAACTCATTGGAAATGACCCTGATGCTGGGAAAGACTGAGGGCAGTCAGAGAAGAGTGAGCCAGAGGATGAGATGGTTGGATGGCATCACCAACTCAATAGACATGAGCTTGAGCAAACTCAGGATACAGTGAAGGACAGGTGTGCTACAGTCCATGGGGTCACAAAAAGTCAGATACGACTTAGTGACTGAACAACAACCTGCCTCCAGGCAACCAATCCCCAACATTGTTTTAGAGTGATGCTTCTGTAATATAAATGTAATGAATAGTTAGCATTCAATAAACATTTGTTGAGTATGTGAATGATCAAAATTGGGTAAATCACTATCCCTAATCTCAAAATGCTTAAAATATACCTGGAGAAACAGAGACTGACAAACTAATTTAATTTTTCTACCTATACCATTGTCAGTCAGTTCAGTCGCTCAGTCATGTCCAACTCTTTGTGACCCCATGAATCACAGCATGCCAGGCCTCCCTGTCCATTACCAACTGCCGGAGTCTACCCAAACCCATATCCACTGAGTCGGTGATGCCATCCAACCATCTCATCCTCTGTTGTCCCCTTCTCCTCCTGCCCTCAATCTTTACCAGCAAATGAGTCAGGACTTTTCGTCAGGTGGCCAAAGTATTGGAGTTTCAGCTTCAACACCAGTCCTTCCAATGAACACCCAGGACTGATCTCCTTTAGGATGGTCTGGTTTGATTTCCTTGCAGTCCAAAGGACTCTCAAGAGTCTTCTCCAACAGCACAGTTCAAAAGCATCAGTTCTTCTGTGCTCAGCTTTCTTTATAGTCCAACTCTCACATCCATACATGACTACTGGAAAAACCATAGCCTTGATAACACAGATCTTTGTTGACAAACATGTCTGTTCTCTCATTAATCTGGTCCTTCGCAGAAGAATTGCAGCAAACCTCCTAAAATTCCCAAATTACTTGGTACTCTTCCGTGTCTTTGTCTTCTTTTCACATCTGGGGTAAATCTCCCAGCCATTGTTACAGACTCAGCTGAAAGTCACTTGCTCATTCATAAGCCCTGCCCTCCAAGAGCAAATACTCTCATGGGAGGAGCAAAACTTCATTAACCAATCAAGGAAAGAAATTCTAGATCTAGGAAACATAATTTTGTCAAGAATGCTTGTGACTGGTAAAAACTAAAGAGAAAGGTTGTAACAGTAGTGAGAGGAGTCTTGGAGGGAAGAGGCCAGTGTTTAGGGAGATAGATCTACAGGCTTCATTGATGGGTTGGATGTCCATATTAAAAAAAAAAAAAAAAAACTGGAAGGAGTTTACAAGACTAAGCCAGCAGCAGAGTTTTCCATATAGAAGAGGGATGCCAGAGGAACACAAGCTCAGTTTATCCCTTCTCCCTCTCAGTTTGGGTTTAATTTCTCTTCTTTGGTCATCTTATCCTCAATACAGGGTACTTTTTATTTACTATTTTCAGAACATTCAATGTGTTATCCTGTGGTTATTTATGAATATAATATCTCTCCCCACCTTCATTATACTCTAGGTGTCTGAAGATGAGGAAGGAATAACATTTTATTCAACTTTCAGTTAGGAACTACATAAGTGGTTAAAGCAGGAGTGCAACTGACAACAAAAAGAGTGAAGGGGATGGATAGAGCAGAGAACTGTAGAAGACAAAGAAGGTTTGCAGAATTATTACATCTTCCACTTGGCTATTTGGTTACCACATCTACTAGGTTCATCAGACTGGAGTTTTAACATACATTAATATTTTGAGTAATTCTGAAAATGCATCTAGTTTTCCAGAAAACTGAAAATCTAGAATATCTAACATTGTGGTTTACATTTAACTGGTACCTCCCATGAATTATTTTATGCACGAAAGGTTTTTACTCCTATAATCATCCAAAGATAACTAGGATTGATTTCTGGAAACAAAAGGACTTGAAAAGGAACCAGAGTCAGTGACAGAGCATTAACTGTTCCTGGTAATAACAAAGTGAATAAAAATGTTCAGCAACAAAAGGCTTCTTGCCAGACTCTGTAGCAGAAAGATTATCTTTAAAAATCTCACACTCACCAATAATCATCTTTGTTAAAAAGAATAAGTAAGGAAAACAGTTACAAGACCTGACTATCATAGAAAGGTCATTTCCAACCTAGGCCACACTGAATGACCTCTGTATTGAGAAGGTAGCAGGAAGTGGGGAAAGCTGACAGGACAGTCCCACTGGATGACACGTGGCCTTTAAAACGACTGACCCACCGGTGCCTGACAGAATCTGAGTCAGTTCACCCACAGAGCAAATACAAAACTTAACATTTCAGTTCAAGTAACAGCCAAAACCTTGAGAGCCAGATCCCTTTTATGTCTTCACACTTGCTTCTCTAAATATAACATAATGGAAGTGACAAGGAGANTGCAATCTTATTTTGGGAAGCTCCTGCCTTCCAGAATGTTTGAGAGTTGAGAGGAGTACTTGATGTACAAAACTATGGAAAAGGGTCTCTCATCTTTAACATGTCACATAAACTGTTTAAGTTCATAGTATCAAAGTCTGTTGGGAAATTCACTCCCTCCAGGCTAAGTGTGGATACAGGGTTCTTTGACCAAGAAACCCCAAGGCTACAGTACTAGTTACTGGTATTCAATCCCCCCAGCACACCTATGAATCAGAGTTGCTGCCAATGACAAGGGTGCTGCATGGCAGTGTGGTGCATGCCTCCTGCACTTGTAGAACCAAATCTCTTCCTCCCCAAAGGCAGAAACTGTTCTGACTCTCACTCCCGTGATGTCTCCATACATCCCTTATATTCCCGTAACAAATGCCTTGGCAGGGCTTTATCTTCCAGTAACTTACATGCTTTAATATTAAAAATATTAAAATATTTATAGTTTTGAAGTAATTATAGATTGACAGTAAAGTTTTGGAAATACAGATAGTTTCTGTACACCTTTAATTCAATTCCCCCTCCTGTTAATATATTACTTTAGTACATTTGTCAAAATTAAGAAGACATTTTAATTTTATTAAGTAAACTCCAGAATTTACTCAATTTCTCCAGTTTTTCCACTAACTTCCTTTCTTTGTTCCAGAACCCAATCCAGGATAGCACATTTCATTTAGCACAATTTTGGCTCAGCAACAAAAAAGAAAATCAAGGTCCTCCAAAGACATAAGAAGTCTAGATTCCTCTTTTAAAAATTTATTTATTTTTAATTGAAGGATAATTCCTTTACAATATTGTGTTTGTTTTTTCCATACATCAACATGAATCAGCCATAGGTATACATATGTCCCCTCCCTCTTGAACCTCCATCTCACCTCATATTCCATCCCACCTCTCTGGTGATCACTGAGCACCGGATTTGAGTTCCCTGTGTCATACAGCAAATTTCCACTGGTGATCTAATTTTACATGTGGTGATGTGTATGTTTTAATGCTACACTCTCAATTCATCCCCTCTCTCCTTCCCCCATATACATGCAATGCAGTATTACTCAGCTATAAAAAAGAACACACTTGAATCAGTTCTAATGAGGTGGATGAACTTAGAGCCTGTTAAACACAGTGAAGTAAGTCAGAAAGAGAAAGACAAATACCATATAGTAACACATATATATGGAATCTAGAAAGATGGTACTGATGAACCTATTTGCTGGGCAACAATGGAAACACAGACATAGAGAACGGAAGTTCAGATTCTTAGTACAAAAGCTTTTAAGGATAGGACAGGTTCCCCTCCTAGTCTTACACAGTAGCAAAATGAAAATAAATATTTCAGTCAATTATGCTGCAACAACAGTTGACAAAAATTTTCTCTTTCTGGCTCACTTCACTCTGTACAATAGGCTCCAGTTTCATCCACCTCATTAGAACTGATTCAAATGTATTATTTTTTAATGGCTGAGTAATACTCCATTGTGTATATGTACTACAGCTTTCATTCATCTGCTGATGGACATCTAGGTTGTTTCCATGTCCTGGCTATTAATGTATGGCAAAACCGAAGCAATATTGTAAAGTAACTAACCTTTAGTTAAAATAAATAAATTTATATTAAAAAATAATAATGATCCTCAAAAAAAAAATAGTTGTGGAGAAAATATTTCAAAAAAAAAAAAAACTTTTCACATATGATAATAGGTTAAAGCGTCTGCCTCCAATGCAGGAGACCCGGGTTCAATCCCTGGGTCAGGAAGATCCCCTGGAGAAGGAAATGGCAATCCACTCCGGTATTCTTGCCTGAAGAATCCCACGGACGGAGAAGCCTAGTAGGTTACAGTCCACGGGGTCTCAAAGAGTCGGACACAACTGAGCAACTTCACTTCACTTCACTTCTTCAACCATAAACTTATTTTTGTAGAGGGAATCGATTTTCAGAAAAATGGATGTGATTTTCCACACTGACACAATTTTATTGGCTATAATCCTGGGAATCTTTCCACAATACCATGTAGCTTCCCACCTCTTCACTGATACATGAGAGGCTCACAAAACTGAGACAATTTTGCCACTAAAACATCATTCTAGTAGCTAACATAGTGAAAATATATGATTTTATAAAAATTAGCTGTTTTGTGCATAGGTGTGAGTATATTTTAGGTAACAGTTGACAGGGACCAAAATCATGCCAGTATTCTGAAACTAGTGATAACTGTCAACATTCAACCAAATCCAATCATAATAGATTTAAAGGGACAGTGCAAATTCCTTTATTATACTACATTTTTGCACCCAATATTATTTGAAATTTTTCAACTATCATCTGTGTTGCTGATTATTTTTGTGTGAATATTTACACAACAGTGACATTAGGACTGATGGTAAAATGCACAAGTAAGACTGTCTTTGAGGGCCCTTAATTATACTTCCAATTTTCTTGTTCTAAATGAAATCATGCCGTCTTTGTGGGATTACATAATTGAGAGGGTCTGAATAATTTGTGTCCCCTCCCCCCCAGGTGGCACAGTGGTAAAGAATCCTCCTGCCAATGCAGGAGATGCAGGAGACCTGGGTTCAATTGCTTGGTCAGGAAGATCTCATGGAGGAGTAAATGGCAACCCATACCAGTATTCTGCCAGGAGAATCCCATGGACAGAGAAGCCTGGCAAGCTATAGTCTATGGGGTCATAAAGAGTCACACACAACTGAAGTGACTTAGTATGGATAACCGGTGGATATATACTCACATGATCATAGCAATATGTTACCATTAAACACAGTGATACAGACAAGTTTGTTGAAAAAGAAGAATGCAGTGGTAAACTACTAATGCAGAAATATGATTATTTTTAACCCAGAATCAGCCTATTTCCAAAGGCCCATTGCATAGAAACTCACAAATATTAAAACTGTTGATCGAAGAAGCAAAAAGCCAAATCCTGTAATTCATGGAATATCCACTACTAGACATTGCTTAAACTAATTTTATTTCTAAGTAAAGAAAAGGTTCTACCTAAAGTGACTATTCGGAGAAGGCAATGGCAGCCCACTCCAGTACTCTTGCCTGGAGAGTCCCATGGACGGAGGAGCCTGGTGGGCTGCAGTCCATGGGGTCGCTAAGAGTCAGACACGACTGAGTGACTTCACTTTCACTTTTCACTTTCATGCATTGGAGAAGGAAATGGAAACCCACTCCAGTGTTCTTGCCTGGAGAATCCCAGGGACAAGGGAGCCTGGTGGACTGCCATTTCTGGGGTTGCACAGAGTCGGACACGACTGAAGCGACTTAGCAGCAGCAGCAGCAAAGTGACTATTAAACATTCTATCTCATGATTGGTAACTGGTCACATTTTAGAAGTATCTGGAATGACAAGTAGAAATCTTTTTCTCTTTTAGAATCCTCTTATAACATATCAATGTTTCTTTATAAATAGATTTCCACTGTGACAAAAAAAAGTATTCAAAGGAGCATTCCATGAAAACATATTCTTTGCTTGTTTAATGAGCCACATTTTCTGTGAAACTTTATGCATTTTTTCTGCAGATTTGCTGAGAGGGAACAAAAGGCATAGTGCTTTGTCTTCATTTAAAATAACAAAAAATGTTTTCTAACCAAATATGAAACTATACTATTACCTCTCTTCTCTTATTCAGACTCTCTTCCCACTTTAAATTGTACAGTAAGTTCCATCTTCATTATGGAGCCTTCCTGGATTGATCAAAAGACATTTTGCTTTCTGTCAGGTCTCCCATAGACTTTCCACCAATTATATTTTTCTTTCTCGCTTCACCTCCCAAAACTACTTGGTCTCGACAAGTAAAATATTAGTTTGCCCATTCATATATAATTCAGTGCTTCTATTATGTGTGCTATTATATTTGTGTGTGCTACTTCCATATCTATTGAATGTGAGAAAAGATTTCAAAAATTATGTCTAGGAAGAGAAAGATGGACAAAACTCACGTAGCAAATCAAAGACAGAATTGTTGGTTACTTCTTCTCTTCAGGTCCCTGATGAGAGACATTTCAATATATTTCTTAGCATAAGTCTATGTGTGTTTGTGCTTTTAAGAAGTGCAAACTAGTACAGCCACTATGGAGAACAGTGTGGAGATTCCTTTAAAAACTGGAAATAGAACTTCCATACGACCCAGCAATCCCACTGCTGGGCATACACACTGAGGAAACCAGAATTGAAAGAGACACATGTACGCCAATGTTCATCGCAGCACTGTTTATAATAGCTAAGACATGGAAGCAACAAATGGATAAGAAAGCTGTGGTACATATACACAATGGAATATTACTCAGCCATTTAAAAGAATACATTTGAATCGGTTCTAATGAAATGGATGAAACTGGAGCCTATTATACAGAATGAAGTAAGCCAGAAAGAAAAACACCAATACAGTATAATAATGCATATATGTGGAATTTAGAAATGATAATCCTGTATGCGAGACATCAAAAGAGACACAGATGTATAGAATAGTCTTTTGGACTTTGTGGGAGAGGGCAAGGGTGAAATGATTTGGGAGAATGACATTGAAACATGTATATTATCATATGTGAAATGAATGCTAGTCCAGGTTCGATGCATGATACAGGGTGCTTGGGGATGGTGCACTGGGATGACCCAGAGGGATGGGATGGGGAGGGAGGTGGGAGGGGGATTCAGGACGGAGAACACTTGTACACCCATGGCAGATTCATGAAAATGTATGGCAAAATCATTACAATATTGTAAAGTAATTAGCCTACAATTAAAATAAATAAATTTATATTAAAAATAATTTTTTAAAAAAAGAAACACAGTTTAGGGAAAAAAAAAAAAGAAGTACTAAGTTTGATTACCAGACACCTAGTGGAATGTTTTGTCCTCTTTTATACTTTATCCCTCCTCTAAACCAGCTTCACTATACATCTACTCTGCCACATGGTTTTTCTGAACTCATTTTCCTGCTAAAATTATATTCCACAAATTCAACTTCATTATACAAATGAGCTGAGAATAACTCAGTGGTGAGTGGGTGAGGGAAAGAGATGCAAAGTTTTACTTCCTTACCTGTCCTTTATTCCAACTGTAATAAACAGTTATTTGGTTAATTGAAAGTTGTTTGAAACAGCACTGTTTTGTCAATATGGTTATGTGCTTATGTCAAACATTGAAAAAATACTTATAAATGCTTATTAATCTGTCAAATATTTGATGTAGGCAAAGGGCTCTTTTGGAAATGGTATCAGATCTCATGCTTTTTTGCATACATCACATTCATAATGTAAAAAGGCTACCATTTTCAGTTTCTGCTTCTTTAAAGAAAAATTAGAGAATGACGTAGCAACCTAGAAGAAGACTTCAATGGCTTTTAAAAATTTCCCCAATATTTTATACTTTACTCCTCTCACGGCTGATTTAAGGACTCACTGTCAAAGTCTTTTCAATATATTCACCTTGTTTTTATATAAACAAGACTTTTTTTCAAATTTATATTTCATCAATAAACAATATTTTATTCAATTAGCTCATAAGAATACAAAGCTGAAGTGGTATAATCGGGAGGTAGAGGGAAAAAAGAAACTTCTTCAGCAAATGAGAGAAGGAGAGCTTATATAAATATATACATAAACATGTGTTACTTCATATTTGTAAGAGTATCCAATCAAGTGTAATCCCAAAATATCTGCTCTCAGACAAGATGTACTCTGAAGGAATTCTTCCCTGAGAAATAATATTCCTGATGGGTTCATTTTCTCATTTGAACTTGAATTAATTACCTTAAGCAATTTCAGAAAGGCCCCTAAAATATCTTTTTGGCAAGATGTTATTGAACTTGTGGAACATAACTAGGGCTAAATATAGAAGACTGATAACTTTATTTTCTCCAATGCTTTGTCTTTCATGTGGATTCCCAACTCCAGATATAGAAATAATGAAACCGGTAACACTTTGTTCAACAAAAGTTAAGATAGGCTGAACGAAATCCTGCAAAAGTTTTTTGGGTTGGGAATTATTCTTGCATTTTGCCTACTTAATAGAATTAATGCTTGGAGATTCTTCTCAGAACTAAAGACTCTTGAAATTTTCCCATCATTAAAATACTCCTTTCAAGTTCCCCATTAGTCAACTTATCATACAGTGTACTAAAAATACACCAATAGAAATTATATTCAGTGTGACGCTCTCTTGCTAGGAGTCCTTATTTTTAGTAAGCAGGTGACTGTTTTGAAATTAAAGATTGCTTCTATTACATAAAATGATCATGCCTTAAAATATTTAGTTATTTTAAAATGCCATCAGTCTTTCCACAATGTTCTACTCCAGAGGCATTCTCCCTACTACCAGGAATTAGGAAAGGTCAATTTTCTTTGGAGGGACAATGATGTGAGATCACAGACATCAGAAACTAAAACTTCTTTTCACCTGGGTTGTATACCAGCGTGCTACTTATTCTCAGTGGCCAAGGTAGCAATGCCTAGTTGTGCCTTTTGCTAAAACTAGTTTTCTATCTTATAGCTGTAAGCTGCTGTGATTCTTTCTGTGGTCTCCTTACCATGGTCATGAGATAATTTGCAAATGAACCTGATTTATTTATTTTTCCCAGAGATATAATTTGCCTTTGCAATGTCATTGGAAGTTTTTAAAGAATATAGGTTTGCATTTGTAAATTAAGACGACAAGGTCCAGCAATAGATTTAATGGGCCTTCATTCTCATTTACCTTCAGTTCACTCCAAACCTGAGAGGAGGTTTGGCAGATGCTGATACCAGCCCATTCCTAAATAAATGATTTGTAAGCCTGTATATTGGATACTACATTCAATCTCATTAAGACATTTTTGTATAAAATTTTTAAATTGAATACAAATTTTTCCCAGGGAAATACAATTTCTGTTCTATTGTCAGTGTTATCATCACAGCTGCATAAGTCTTGAAATAGTCCCTGATGGCTTAAGTCCCTGGTAGTGTGCCAATAAGAGCATTAAGGTTGCTTTTCTATGGGCTAAGAAAATCTGATGCCTATTTTCAGAGTTGTGTGTGTGTGTTGGGTGGGTATTTGCATACACATATTTTTCCTTTAGAGTAGATATGTGATGTTTTACTTTCAAATCATATTCAAAGCTGCCAGATATATTTTGTGTTAACATTTTTTAAAGCTACTAACTTTAAAATAAAGCTTCTGTGTGACACACATTATTATAAAAATGAGATTTATTGGATAGTCTTATTACTTGTAACCTCTGCAAAATTACTGATAATTTCAGCTACCACTCTTATTTTTATTACCTTGGATGTCAAATAATTTGTACTTATTTAAATGTAGGAGGTAATTGGTGGGTTTGATTATTATAGTAGTCACAACTGAGAAGCACAAAACTACTTGTTTTTTAAATATGTGAACCTGACTTTTATTTGACCTTACTGAATCTACGTTTCTGTGAGCAAATGCTTATACATGACTTGGAATAAAAGATAAGATACTAAGTTCACAAAATATTTAATAGTGTTAAAGAAGCTTAATTGTTAAATACTCAATGTTAAAATCATGAAACATGACCACATACAGAAAATGTATCAATACATACAATAAGGGGTAACCTCAGTTAAGAAATAATAACAGGATCCAGATACCCAATATGTATATCCCATATCTCAAAATATGCACATCCCTCAAAAATATTTCTAGATTTGCTTGATTTTGAATTTTGTGTATAGTGGAATTATACTATAAATACCTGAAGTGTCTATTAAGCAGGTTAAAATCCACGATGTCAGGGCATTTATTTTTATTGCTGATAGTACTCTATTATAAGGCACACTCAGTCCATTCTACTGTTTGTAAACCTTTAGTTGTTTTTTTTTTNTGCTCAAAAATCTGACATCTTACAACACCTACATGTGTGTACCCATATACACACACTCATGTGCACACTTACACACCTCTCTTTACCTCATTCTCAAATCTGTCTACCCCAATGGCTCTGCTCAGTTTCACAACAGAATGTTTGGTATATTTGTTTAAATCCATTGACTTCTGTAACTCACCTCCCATTTATTCTTCTAACCAGTCTAATCTGACTTTTCCCTGCTTTTAGAAGTTACATCCTACTTTCCAAATCCTGAAAACACTTACTTTCTTTGAAGTCTTGGGTTGTCTTAGCAAGCCTTTGAAAACATCATCTGAATCAGAATCTCAAACTTGGTTTCTAAGGAACCCAGGCTCTCAGGAAGAGTCTACAAGGAAGTGAGGGGAGTAGGATAGGAAAGTGGAAGAGGTTAAGCGAGTCCTGATCCCATGCTGCTGCTGCTAAATTGCTTCAGTCTTGTCTGACTCTGTGCACACCCATAGACAGCAGCCCACCAGGCTCCTCTGTCCACAGGATTCTCTAGGGAAGAATACTAGAGTGGGTTGCCGTTTCCTTCTCCACCCGATCCCATAGGAAGCTGTGAAACATAAACTGTACTGCAGAGTTTGTTCCTGGACTGCCAATCCTGCTCACAGTGCCAGCTGTCTCCCTGTTCACACAGTCCACACTGTTCGCTGAACCCAGAGTAGGCAAGGCTCAAGCTAAGAGGTCTGAAGAAGACGCAGAGCCATGGGAACTGCAGACACATTTATTCTCCCTTGATGGCACAGCAGCTGTAGCAGCAGCCATAGCCTTACCTAACGCAACACAACCTCTCTCTTGGCTGTCGTAGCGGCCATAACAGTATTCTCTCCTGGGTGACACGGCAGCCATAGCAGTAGACATGCTGTATTCTCTCCTCTAGTGGCTGACCCAACAGACACAGTGGTGATGCAGCAGAAATGCTGCCGCTTTCTAGGCGAGGCTCATATATACATCCAGCACAATGTAGCCTGTGGCCAAGCGAATACCTTATGACACACATGGGCAGTGCTCTAAATGATCTCAGCTGGTGCATGGTGATTAGTTACAAAACTGGGGTGAGAGAGCCTGAACACACCATCTTGGCTAATTTGCTTTCTCCCCTGACAGTTCCATTGTAAAGAGAAGGACTGAGAGATTTTGTACTTCGCCCTTGCAAGATATTGGGCTAACTATCAGGACCTGCAAGTAAGTCCCCTCTAATTGCCCAAGGACAAATCTCCAAAGTGAAAGATCATCCAGTAAATTTGGCAAATGCACTAGTACCATCTGCTACAACTTTCTTCCCACATGACACTTCAAATACCTTTTCTTTCTTAAACCATTACTTTTAGGCATCTGTGACACTGTTTTGGTTTCTTTGCTACTTTTCAGCATCTAGGTGTTTCCTTCTATTGTGTAGTGTATTTGTGTGTGTGCACGCACACATTCAGTTGTGTCTGACTCTTTGCAACCTCATGAACTGTAGCTGGCCAGGCTCCTCTGTCCATGGAATTTTCCAGGCAGGAACACTGGAATGGATTGCCATTTCTTATTCCAGGGGATCTTCCTGAGCCAGGGATTGAACTCACATCCCTTGGCAGATGGATTCTTCACCACTGAGCCACCTGGGAAGCCTTTACTTTCCATTACTGCTCTTTAACTATTGTTATTCTCCAGGGTCATTCCTGCTGTTCATTCTTAGGTTTTGTCATTAGCAGGCATGGCTCCGAATACCACTATTATGCTGACAGCTCCTATCGTAGGTCAGCCTTCCTAGAAACAACTTGATTCCAGGACCCTTGTTAAAAATATTTATTTGAAGAAACATTCTTTGGATAAGGGGGAGGGAGGTGGTGAGTGAAGCTAGATAAGGTGGAGAAAATAATCAAGCAAGAATATAGTCTTGTCTGAAGACTGACTTAAGTTTGTTCCATGGAGAAGCTCTAGAATGCAAACAACAAGAGATGGTATCACCTTAAGGAAAATAGAAACATCCTCACACTTGTGGTCACTTCCATAGGTTCCTTACCACAGCAGTCCCCGACGTTTATGGCACCAGGAACCAGTTTCATGGAAGAAAACTTTTCTATGGATGGGGGTGGGGACGGGTAATCTGAGCTGTGGTGCAGGGGTGCTGTTCAGACAGTAATGCAATAATGCAGGTGATGGGGAGTGGCAGATGAAGCTTCACTTGCTTGCCCACTACTCCTCTCCTGCTGAGCAATCTGGCTCCTAATAGGCCATGGATCAGTCCCTGTCCATGACCTCAGAGCTGGGGACCCCTGCATTACTAGGTCTCTTCCCAAATATGTGATTGGCTTTACCCTTCACTTTGCAATTTTGTTCCCTTCAGGCCCCCAGGAAAACCTGTTAAGTTATTTACCACTGCCCATGTTTACATGTATACTCTTGGGCCAATTTTTCTCCACACATTGCTCTGTCGACTAGGAGGATTTCATCTCACTGTTTTTCAGGCCCACCTTCAAGGGGAATGATTCTGTTGTCTATTTTTCAGTCAACCTATCTGTGATTGGGTTTACCCTTTTCCTCCTTCATCATCTGTTCCTAGAGGAGTCTTCCCCTACCCTCCTACACTTTGCATATAAATTTAGGCTGAAAATAAAAAATAATAGTCGCATGTGATGGGTATCTGGGCCAGTTGCTCATGCGGTTTACTTGTAGCTTTGTGCAAATCGTATGAGGTACCATTCCCATTATGTGATAAATAGCTTTTCATTTACCTGCTTAATGAGTTTATGTATCTGGCAACACCTAAATCATGATGGGCAGTTTCAGGTTCATGGTTACTTGGACTCCATGGTGAGATGCTCACTTTCTCTTACAGCCCAGTAATATACCAAGAGCTGTTTGAACGGTGACTGGTGTATAGTAGTTGTAAAATGTATAAGGATTGTCTTTACTCTAGAACTTTATGAGTCTGTACTATGTTTCTCCTTTGTGGCCTTGACAGAAACTGCAGACAGCATCTTTCTTTTCCACTCTAGAATATGGTATCTGCTAAAATGATTATCCCCAATAACAGAACTGATCATACTGCAAACTAGACCTGTTGCACTAGACCTTCCTCGATCTTGATCTGAGTCTTTCTCAAAATGAGAAGCCTTTCATGTCACCAAATAAATTGAGCATTAAAGTAATCCTAAGAGCAAAATATGTGGACTACAAAACACCAAAAGAGCTTACCAGTCTTTCTGCTTCTTCTATAGGGGTAGAAATACAAGGTATAATGAAAGTGAAAGTGAGTTGCTCAATCATGTCCAACTCTTTGCAACTCCATGAACTGTAGCCTACAAGGTTCCTCCATCCATGGAATTTTCCAGGCACGCATACTGGAATGGGTTGCCATTTCCTTCTCCAGGTACAATAATTGTCCCATATTCTGGAAAGGATAGAAAAATATATCCTAGACCATAGACCCCTAAATGCCTCACTAACACTCCTTTTCCTAATTGGAAACAGTCTGTTGTTCCATGTCCAGTTCTAACTGTTGCATCCTGACCTGCATACAGATTTCTCAAGAAGCAGGTCAAGTGGTCTGGTATTCCCATCTCTTTCAGAATTTTCCACAGTTTATTGTGATCCACACAGTCAAAGGCTTTGGCATATTCAATAAAGCAGAAACAGATGTTTTTCTGGAACTCTCTTGCTTTTTCCATGATCCAGCGGATGTTGGCAATTTGATCTCTGGTTCCTCTGCCTTGTCGAAAATCGGCTTTAACATCGGGGAGTTCACGGTTCACGTATTGCTGAAGCCTGGCTTGGAGAATTTTGAGCATTACTTTACTAGCATGTGAGATGAGTGCAATTGTGCGGTAGTTTGAGCATTCTTTGGCATTGCCTTTCTTTGGAATTGGAATGAAAACTGACCTTTTCCAGTCCTGTAGCCACTGCTGAGTTTTCCAAATTTGCTGGCATATTGAGTGCAGCAGGCTGTATATTGTCACCCTGCTTATTTAACTTATATGCAGAGTACATCATGAGAAACGCTGGGCTGGAAGAAACACAAGCTGGAATCAAGATTGCTGGGAGAAATATCAATAACCTCAGATATGCAGATGACACCACCCTTATGGCAGAAAGGGAAGAGGAACTAAAAAGCCTCTTGATGAAAGTGAAAGAGGAGAGCGAAAAAGTTGGCTTAAAGCTCAACATTCAGAAAAAGAAGATCATGGGATCCGGTCCCATCACTTCATGGGAAATAGATGGGGAAACAGTGGAAACAGTGTCAGACTTGATTTTGGGGGGCTCCAAAATCACTGCAGATGGTGA